>VZTU01012922.1:19460-56893 GCA_013400835.1 Zapornia atra
CCAACAGTTCCACATCTTTCTTGTATTGGGGGCCCCAGATCTGGACACAGTACTCCAGATGGGGCCTCATGAGGGCAGAGTAGAGAGGGACAGTCACCTCCCTGTCCCTGCTGGCCACCCCTCTTCTAATGTCCTTTGTTCAGGTTTGAACTCCATTCACACGTAATGGCCGCTTATTTGTTTCGTGCCTCTCCAGTCTGTTTGTCACATGCTTCTAATAAACATCTAATGACAATGTAAATTGGGATTTTTTCTGTGTTGTGCCAGTGCATATAGAGACCCAGCCTCTTCTCAACAGTCCCTGAAGGTGAGGTGGGTGAGTTAACCAGAGGTGCCTGGGCTTGGAGCAGCACTGGGTCTCCTTTAGTCCATTTATCTCAATCACAGGAAAGCTGCTTTGGGCATTCAAAAGCATCTCAAATGCAATATAAAGGCCAGGATTTCTTTCTTTATGGGGAGGAAAGAGGGTCTCTAGATGCCTATATTTCAGTAAAAGCAGCTCTTGCAGTTTCAAGTCTATTCTTAATAGTTAATCTTAAATTTCCTTAACTGAAGCCTTAACATAGTGCATATAGATTTATGCTTGGCAAACAATTGATACTAAATTGATGCTATTCTTCTTTTTGCCATCCGTTTATGGAGTTGCACTGTAAACTGTTACCAACTCACCGCATTTGTCTTTATTCTAGACAGATTATACCTAAGTTGCTCCCTGCCCCCCTCCCCCCCAACCCCCTCACCTGACATTTTCCAAAGTTTTCTGCATTCTTTTCTGAAAATTTTTGGTATCTGAAGTCTAGGAGCAGGAATTGCATTTGATCCATTGTTCAATGAGGAGTAATAGTCAAATCATTTATCTTTGTTGCAGTCACATGAATGCACTGAAGGTAACATCTTCCAACAATAATGCCAAGCTAGAGTTAAATACCCTTTTTACCACTAAAGCCTACAATATGATGTAAGATGCTTTTAAACCACATATTATTTGAATGATTCAGTCAGGTCCAGTTACTGATAAAGAAATGGCTGAAAATCCTGCTTCCTTTCTGAAAAATATTTCTTCAGAACAACAGAAACAGAAGGTGTTTCTGACTGCGATGTAGTCTTGTTTGTCTTAATAAAAGATTTTTAAAAGTGCTTTGGCACTTTGCTCAGTGTTGATGGTTTATTATTTAATTTTATTGGTGTTTTTTCAGTTTCTTTTCATTGTTTTGGGCAACTGGCAAAGATTCCCTAGAGCTGTTTAGCAGCAATATAATGTAGCCACAGCAACTGGGCAACTACTGCAAAGGACTGGTTCCCAATACGCATGTGTATTCATTTAATGGCCCTTTTGGTGAGACATTTGCAGAAAAAAGGACTTGTAGGTTTACTTGGAGGCAAAGAGCAGTGTGCTGTTGCCATGTCCTGCACATGGACTAAAAGGGGTACCTGAAGTACTGGTCTCTTCTCTCAGGTGTCCTGGCTGCACAGGTAGGGAAGATGTGCTACCTACAGATTTGATGACACTGTTCTCCAAACCAGAAATCATAATCCACACTCTTGTATCCCACTGATTTTACAGGCTTTATCATAACCCTGTCTTGTTTCTCTTTGTTTCTTTTTTTTCTGAGATAAATCATCTCATTCTTTCTTCTTCATGAGTTTCTGTGAGTTTTTATCTATTTACTGTTTGTGCATTTTGGCTTCCCTTACTCAGGGAAGCTGAGACATAGCATCAGGACAGATGCTTCTTTCTGTCTGACTGTTCACTGCCATGCTCATACAGAAAGTGCATGCAGGGGCTTTTGAAGTGATGCTTTTTTGTTTCTATTCTATAACATAAAAAGGTTTATTTTGCTTCTGCATAAATCAGACTGTGCCATAAAATTACAGAGAGTTTAGAATAGTTAAACATCTGATTCTGATGAGTGTCTGCAATGAGTTGCACTCAGGTAGTTGGGAACTGAGAAGATGTGCTCACCATCCAGTCATGACTATTCCTCTTCTGAACACTCTTAATTTGCTTCTCAGAGTAGATTATTGGATGTGATTTTTGAAAAGAACTTTGATTAATGACTGACCATAATATGCTAAGGGGTACTGTGTACAGTACATTAAAGTAATCTCTAAAACAGCCAGTCGGTTTTCCTGTTCCCTACGCGTTTTGTTACTCCACTACAGTGATACAGACAAGCAAGAACAGCAGTAGCAGGAAACATACAGAGGCTCCTTTTCTGCATAGGTCTGAAGAGCTCACCAAATAGTGTCAGCCACAAGCAGCAGGAGATCACTAAATTATTTTTTAGTGCTTTTCCAAATGTCTCAGAAAGAGGCTGCTAATGTTTTGCAGGCCTGTTAGAGAATTCATCTCCATGGTCTAAGTATCTTCATGGTACCACAAAAGAAGTACTATTTTATGGATCCCAGCAATGCACAGAGCAGACAGCATCCCATTATTTCCTGTTGTTGTTACTTGCTGCAGAGTAGCAGTGCTGACAGGTTACTGCAGAGAGTTGCTGGTAAACCTATTTGATTTTGCCTGTGTGACCTGTCCTAGGGACCCTGCTTTGGTGAGGGGGGTGGGACTCGATGATCTCTGGAGGCCCCTTCCCACCCCTATGATTCTGTGAATCTGTGAATTTTCAGTTTTCTTATATTATGTGCTGTGTGGCTGGGTATCCTGATCCCTTTTGTGTATTGTGAATAATTCCAGTGGGTGTCACAAATGGGCTAGAATGTAAAGGTCTATCTCAAAGGACTGGATGTAGCTGAGGCAGCAATGATTGTAGTCGAGAAAGGAGGTTTCAGTGCATATGAATTCACGTGGGATGTTGCGACCTGGAGGCTGTTTTTTCACTGCTGTTGGTAAATATGCTGGCTGAGGTCATGAAGGGCACAAACAGGTATTGAGAGAGCACGAGACCAAAACTCCCTTTCTTCTAACAGCAATGATGCGTTCCACGTTTGTCTTTGCAGAGGATTCAGTTTTCTCACTGCACCCTGCTGCAGTTGCTGAGGGCTCATGCATTCCACTTGCTCCACTCTTGGACTGTATGACCTCTCTGAGCTTTGTGTTTGCACTAGAGATTTGGATTACAGAGTCTGAACACCAGCTTCACCATATAAGACTACCAGGCATCACCTGATGACCTGGGCTTTTCTGTGTCTGCCAAAGTGGGCTTCCCCCTGCCCATGCCCATTGACTTGCAGATACACAGCAGATGCCTCTTACAAGGTGCCATTGTGATGGGTCACTGCTAGAAATATTTGCTTCTCTGGCCTGTATGTGACCTTATGATACTGTGCATTTTTAAGACTGTAATCATGTCAGAAGACTGATGTCATTGCAGGGCAAAACAGCGGAAAGAATGGGGTCAGTGTGAAAGCTTTTATTCCATTATAAATATCTGGATTAACAACACAGGCAGTTCCAAGTCCTGACAACCCATTTCTCTTTGCATGTGTATTTCCTTTTCTTTTTAATAAAATGTGTTCTGCTCCGAAATTCCTACTTCTTTCATGGAAGTGTTAGAATTGGATGAACTATGTGTCAACCTCCTGAAAGGTTAGTGATCCTCGAATATAGATTTTAATTTTCATTACTGTAAAAGGAGGTGTTGCTGGACTGATGGGACACAAACATGATTCATATTCAAAAATAACAGATTGCTCTGAGTTCGCTTGCTAACTCCCTCTCACTAAGAGGGCAAAGTGCAGCCATTAAAAGGCAGACATCAAGAAAATACAGACAAGTGCTTCTGACCTGAGTAGTATGCAGGCAAACTCTCATCACTGAAGGTGGTCAGGTTGTTTTACAGGCATAAGTTTTTGCACCTCTCTGGGACTAAGTAGACCTACTCAGATCTACAGCAGCCAAGTGTCTAACACCTAATGTTTTAATAGACAATACACAATTGGGAGAACAGTAACCTGTCCATCATTTAGTTTTATTGAACAGCTGAATTATCCACATATTTTCTGATATCTCCAGCTCACACTACAATCCCAAAGGAAAAAAGAAACCCTAAAACCCAAACAACTTAGCAATAATAAAGACAATCAGACCTAGTCTAAAAATTAAATGTTAGAGATGTGTTTTAATTTGACCTGTTTGCTCTGGCTGTTTCTTCTGTGACCAGACCATTGCCTGTGTATTTCTGACGCAGAACTCCCTTTGGCAGAGGTATGGGTGTAACTGCTTTGAAGACTGTTCTGCTTGTATCCACTGATGAGCTAATTGCCACTGACTATCCACCCAAGAGTCGGTGTAAATCAGTTTCTTTGGCATGGTTCTGTGCTGAGAGCTGGTTGGGTAACCTGATTACTAAAACCAGAGTGAAAATGTCTAAAACATCAAACTAAAATGTCTAAAGTATTTCTCTGTGTCTCGTTAATTCCGTCATTGTTTGACTCCAGAACCCACCTAGTAACATTTGCTGTGGCACTTTGGAGGACGTATTCATACATTGAGCACTACTTTGAAGTTCTGAAGCAATTGGGGAAAAAAGGATGTCCTGGGGGGCACAGCTGTAAGTGCCCCTGAAGTGGGAACAGGCTTGTGTTATCACTGTGCTAGCAAGATATACTTAAGAATGGTAAGTACAGGTACTCAGTAGCATAAATTTCATTTCAGTAGTAATTCATTCAGGAGTAATTAACTTTGTTTTCAGCTAATCAATATGCTTCAGTTCAGAAATTACTGATTTGGGATTTTACCTGCATTCAGGCTAGTGGCCATGATTAAATAGTTCTTCCTTATTTCTAGTGCAGTGATCCATTCAGGAAGAGTTTTGCCAAAATTGGTAAGTTGTTAAAAGGAAAAAATTCTGTCTAGTCAGTAATGGCAGATCACAATGAAGGTTCAATAATTGTCTACCTCTCTCAGTGAAGGTACATATATAACATATATAAGTTCATATCCTTTTTAATGGCTGAGGCAGTGTGCCTTTCTTTTGTGACTATTTTATTTGCATTGAAAGAATTGCCCATTAAAACCGGTTTCTAGTTGACTGCCCACTTATGAGCTCATATTGTCTCCTTTCTTTGTTTCATTTCCATTGGTCTTCCACACTGCAATTTCAAGTATCCTATCTGTAGCTCTGTTTGACGTTTCTTTCTCAAGATGGATTATAGATGTAAACAGTAAGTGGTGGGCTAAGAACTTTTCATTTATGTCTAAAGACTGATCTAAATGATGCTTCTGAAGTGTTTTTGAAACAATGGAATACATTTAACATGCAAAAAAGTCTTCCTGAATTTGTAGCCAGTCTGTAATAATATTTTTTTCTGTCTTACTCAGTTGAAGAATCATTAAGGATCAGTAATACCAGAAATGGCAGTTAAATAACTGTGCCTTTAATAAAAAGAAGAGGACATGATAGGGAAAAACTTTTCTTGAGAATTTGCAGTAGGATGCAGGAGGACACATGAAGAAGCAGTAAAAGGAGGAGGCACTGTGTTTAGCCAAACAAATACACATTTCTTATACATCTTTTTACACCATTTGTAGTCAGTGGAGAGAAACAGGAGCTTCTGAGATTTAGCTTGACATATCCTAAAGTAGACAGCTAAGGCAGAGCAGATGAACCACAGCTTAAGAAAATGCCCTTTTATGTGTTTTTACAGGGATACCCTTGAATTACTAGCTTCACAGCAGACATATACTGACTGAGGTGTCCACCCCATAAGTCTTGATATTACCTGGCTTAGGTTGAGAACAGCAGCTGTGATGTAGTGAAGATGTTTTGTTCCAAAGAATTCCAAGTGAATGTGGCTCTAGCAAGGGTCTCCCTTGCACTGAGCTGATGCCACAAGGTCTGATTTACAGCTGTATGGGGAGACAACCCTGTCTCCCATGGTGATATTGGAATCTCAGTGATACTTCTTTATCAGGTAGCTGTTTGCAAGTAAGTGGGATAAATCCCATTCTAAGGTGGCCACTGTATCTCTTCGTCTCTCCCAGTTTCATGAGGAATACTGACAACTCTTAGTGTTGTGCTCCCATACGGAACAAAAACGTTTGAACTGCTCATGTAAGAAACTCATTGTAAAACTGCAAAGGATCATGGGAGAACTGGCTAGGTCTGACTCTTGTTGAATGAGGGATCAGTTTTCAACTACATGGGAGGATAATCAAAACTAAGAACAATGTTAGTCTATTGAAATATTCCTATAATTTAAATATATATATATTTCAGTATATATTTTTATATTTTAGTACCATTGCATAGTTGTCATTATCAATTTAAGACACATGTATCTGTTTCTGAAAAACTCTCCTGTTCTGGGAAGAGCTTTATTATCTGTTTTCTTTCTTCTCCTTTTTACTATTCTCCCCTTTGCTATCAATCCACAAACCCTTTAAAAGAGCCCAACAACTCAAAACCCTCCAAAAACCAACCAAACACAAAATGCATATGTGTTTTAAGGTCTACTGATTCTTGTCTGGAGACATGACAAATAAAGATGGTTTCCAAATGGAATTTCCAAGTACGTTAACTTAATGATGGTATTGTGCCTACATTTGTTTCCTAAACAGTTGTGTTCTCTCCAAAAGTGGAGTTATGTACATAAAGAGATTTTATACTGAGTAGCTGATTTTTTTTTTCCTCCAAGAAGTTCAGATGCAGCTAAGAAAATATAATTCTAAGCAGAATGGCAGAGATACTCTGCAATTGATTGGTGTGATGTTAGCCTAGGAGATCAAGCCGGCTGCACTGTGCAATTAATACATTGCAATGAATGCACTGGATGGTATCACTTAATAAGAGGAACTTGTGCTAACCATCATTATCAATTCTGCATGCTTTTTCAATTTCAGATAGTGGTTAACTGATTTGACATTAAATTCCCCTTTACTTTTGCCCTGCACTGAAAAGATGAATAGTTTTGTGACCAGAGATCAACAGAATATTGATCTACAAGTCAAATTTGTCTACCCACCTTTTACATGCCTTTTTGCTTACTACATGGCTGAGTAAATTAAACCAATCTGCTACTGTAAGCTTCTATTTCAATATAAATCTCTCCTTTTATCTTAAGCTCTTTATCACAGATTTAAGGGTGAATTCTGCTCACTCAGTTATTCCTGTCTGTTCAGACTAACCAGTTCTAGGATCCTTCATGCCAAACAGTATCTGCTTCAGTAAGATCAGAATAATTTAGCAGCTTTGAAAATGCTACTGTCATTTACTCTAGTAGTCAGCTGTCTTAGAAGGATCAGGAAAGGCCAAAGTAGTTTGCATTTATTGGCAAACTATCGCTTGTGTTAGTATTGACTTATAATTTCACTGCAAAGATGAGAAAGTAAACGTTATTTTGGAAACTTTAGTCAATAGAGATGGTTGAAGAAATTTTTCCTTGCCTAGAAAAGAATAAAGCAAATGTTAATAACTGGAATTCCATACTAAAAAAAAAAAAAGGCTAATGCTTTACAAAGCTGGAATTCAGAAGCTGAAACAATGAAAGGCTGTGAATAATATTCTCAAAATCTCAAGATGGTCTGTAGACACAGTTGGTCACTCTACGCATTCATTTACCTAATTAAAATACACTGTTTCATGACTACAGGAACAAGGTTCTGGCATAAAAAGTTATCGAACGTTAGGCATCTCAGGAAAATTCAAAGTCTGTCTTTAAGTCAGAAAAGTGACAGATCGAGCATGAATCCAGAAAGACCCAGCCTGGGTGTCCTGTGGTTTGCCAAGGAGGTTTGGGAAACCTACTCTACCTCTGCTTAGAGAAGGAGAACTTGTGATTAGGTCCACAGCAGTCTTTTGCCAAACATCACCATGCAGAATCAATGATTCTCAGATTTTTGCACCCATGTTCACTTGCAATTACTGCAAGGAAGGCTGGGAAATAAAAACGCGTATTCTGTTGAGAATTCTGAACAAAACACCTTCACTGCATCACTGTTGAGAATTCTGAGGTCTTTTTACAGAAATGATGGGAAAGCCCAAATTTGATTGCTAAATAATACACCACCCATCTAGACATAGAAAAAGAGGCAAAACAAACACCATTTCAGCTGTACAACATGTATAGCGTAGAGTGGAAAAGAATGAAACACCAGTATCCATTGACTTTAATAGAACTGTATCTGACTTTTAGTCCCAGAAATAGCAAGTTGCAACCCCCACTTGTTTGTGAAATGTAATAAAATAAATGATACAAATAGGACTTGACTATTCACAAGTATATAAATTAAAGCTGTCAGAAATGTAAAAAGTTTCTAAACGCTGAAGCATGAGGTTTAGTTTAAGAATTTAACCAATCTCAGCATATCAAACTGAGCTGTGATGTGACAAATAGCCCTCACTAATTTTTTTAGCTTTTGCTGGAAATTCTCATGGACTATATAGAAGTGCCTTGCAATTTGTTATATAAAAGTGTGCTGGAGGGATATGGATTTTGGTCACCAGTGCTCGGGAAGGGTATAAATGACCTTGAAAAGTCCTTGCAGATGTTACCTAAATTAATTTGTATTAGAATTGTACAAAATAGTTTTGCTCTATTAAATTTCAAAATAATATTTTTAGCATCACAGATTGCAGGTGAGAGTGCTGGATTTTATAGCAGTTTTGGGAACCTACCCTTCTGTAACTCTACATTTAATTTTGAAAACCATTTGTTTTGGATACATGCTTTCAGACAATTTGGGGAAAAAAATCACTGGTGCTGAAGTACTATGGGGCTAATATAAGAAAAGAAAGTAAGAAAAAAGTAGGAAACAGAAAGATGTGACCAATGTTTGAATACAGTAACATGCTGGGGTAGCTTAAAGGTTTTAGGAATCTTGACCAATGATTTTGATTTTCTTTCTAGTAGTGACTCTACCTTTAGGAGGGACATTGAAAAAATGCTCTGACATATTTACATATCTCAAGCATCAATATCTGTCTTTCCCCTCACCCTGAATTAAGGTTACCTTGTAGGTAGAAGAGAGGTTTTATTCTCCACTAAAAGAAGATAGGTTTTAATCTCTTTAGTGTATTCCTCAGATGGAAAACAACTAAAAGTTCCAGTATTTTCAAGCCATATGATTTTTATGTATTATTGGGACTTTTAATCATTGCAATGTAATCATCACAACTCTCTTCGGAGTTTGAGCTCTGTGAATCAGGGTCTTATATGAAAATTCTGGTTTGTACCAGGGAAGTTGTTTATGTGTTGTGAGTTTTTTTGGAGGAGGATGTTAAAGTGTGATCACTAGTAGCTTCATGGAGCTCACTAAACAATTTAAAGCAACTTCTTCACTGTTATTTCCTGATGTTCTATCTCAAGAGAGGAGGAACAGCAAGGAGAGCTAAGCTTGATCATTTAAGAATAAATGCTGACTTTCAACACGTTCATTCAGAAAATAACTGTTCTTTCCACTGTCTCTGCCTTCGCTGTGGGATCTATCTGGTGGACAGCAACAATATCTTCTAGAGGAGGTAAAAAAAACACTGTAGGAAAAGTCTAGTCTTGAGATTTGAGATTCTCACTTGCATCAGGGGAGCTCACCCTGGAAGGACATGGGTAACATGAGATCCTCCAGCACCGGAAAGGCCATCGCTCACTTTCTGGAGGATGAGGAAAGAGGGCACTGACCAGAACAGACAGATCTGCTCCCTATGACTGGTAGTACTTTAGGATATTGTCTTTTGTAAAAAGTCAATTTATGCATGTGAAACGGTTACAGTAGTGTTGTACCTCACCGGGATGAACAAGTGCTACTTCCAGTAAGTTTGTTTTCCTGCAGAACTGTAGGCAGCAGAAAGGGGCATTATGTCATCTCAGTGACATTTTTATAATCATTAACATTTCAACTTGAAATTCTCAATAGCAGCAGAGAGGCTCAGTCTCTGAAATAAATGTGTCCGCAATACTGATTAGAAACTGAAAGGATTAGCTTGATGTCTCTGATGTTATTGCTTGCTGAAATGAAAAGGAAAAAATGTTCAAAGGCCCAGACATAATGTACCTGACTTCCCCCCACTTATCAAAGGGTTAGCATCAATAACTAAGTAATAGCTGCTTTATAGTTTGAATTTTCTCACCCAATGTTTTCAAAAGGCTAATAAAAAGCCACACTGCCAAGAAGAAATTTTAGGCTGAAATGATTGTAAAATTAAAATAGTAATGATAAAGCAATTTGTGTCTGTCTAAGAGTGGAAGTTAAACCTGTAACTATACCACTCTTGAAGAGCAAGCTGGAAAAAAAAGCTCCATGTTTGCATGTGCATATCTAAGCATGCTAAAAATTGAGGTTTCTGTAGAAATGGAATTTTTAAAAAAATGGGGTTTTTTAAACATCTGCTCTTCATGGAAAATGTACCCTTTTGCTCTACAAAAGGGGCTTAACCACTATCAAAGTCTAGGCTGTTCAAAACAGGTGTTTTAAAGCTGCTGACTGTCATCTTGGGTGCAAATTAGACCTCTCAACAACATTATGTTAAACTTCACATAGGCTGCATCATAGGCTTTACTCGTGCAAATACTTGTTCAACTCTTTAATTTTTATGTACACGTCATGGAATTGGAGCTAGAATGTAGAAGATTTACAAAGAGGAGAGTTTGGGCCTGTAATAATGTGATAACCCACTCACTGGAGTCACTGGAACCAGTGGAGTTAGACCCTTATAACCAGATTGTACGTGGTGATATTCTCCTGTGTTACCACTGTCTATGTTTCACTTTCAATACAATGTTGTTAAAATTACCTTGATTTTTGTACCCACTTCAAGTTTCCCCAGTATTGACAACAAATCCTAAGGAAGGGAAACAAATCATATTGATTACACTGCATCTTAAATAATTTGTATTTCTTCCCTTCACCTTTTTTGGTGGTATGTACTTACAAGTATAAAGAACGTGATAGAAAAGGCATTTTCTCTCTTCCCTTTTTGTCTGAAGCTTGAAAAAGAAAATAGAGCATCGGAAATCAGTTGGTTGCATTACGCACTCTTCTCTGAAATCAAGCTTCTGCAGCTCTGTTGGATAATACCATTGGCACCTCTGGAGCTGGTACTTAGCCTTTCAGATTATGAAAGATCATGGTGGGACTCTTTTGGATCTCACTGGGTGCAGAGAAACTGCACCAAAAGCTGAATGATCAGAAATAATTTCTTTAGCTGTTATAATGTAGGTTGTAAAGACCGTGGTGTCTCTGAGTTATTATCCCCCATTCTACACCGAGAAACTTCGTCATACTGCCTGCTGTACCCTTTGCACCCTGTATCTGGGATGACATCTGAAAGACTTCTTTTCCATTCATAAATGTAGTTCGTGGGATACTCAGGTGTGCTTATTCAGGAAACAGTTTTACAGGACAAATAATATGGAGAAGGGTAACGGAAAGAGAAATGCTTTAACCCTTCCTTTCACCAAGGGGATTATTTCCCCTCTTGTTGCATAATGTTATTATACGCTCAGGTCACATTTATCCAATTCTGTCCTCTTAAGCTGATTACAGTGTAGATGAGAAGTTGTACCTGCCTTTGGACAGCAAGCATAGTGATGCAGCTGAGCATCTTCTGCTAGTCCAGGTTCTACGCCATCTTTCTAGGTGACTTCTCTCAAATACTGGCAAGAGTTACTCTCTCCATTTTCTTTGTGGGACTAGATTTTGCTTGTCCATTGCATTAATTGCCCATTTTCTTTTTTTTTTTTTTTTCCTGGTTTGCAGTCTCAGTGTATCAGAGAAGCTTCATTTAGATTTCTACACGTCATAGAGACAGAGGCTTTGTAAGCCAGTTTTTTCTGACCCCATAGAAGGAATAAAACCCCTCAGCGATATTGAAAGAATACATATCACAAGTGTTCTTTATTTTTAAAATTTTGCCATTGTATGATTTAGTCATAGTGTCTTCATGTGCCTTTTGTTAGCTCTATTAAGTAGACAAGATCTCCTATTATCTGGGAGCCAAGGTCATCCTGTATTGCATGACAAAATAAACTCAGACATCAAATCTGATTAAAATGTTGGATAGTTTCCTGTGAGAATCACAAGGTCTGATAAAATTGGCTAAATTTCTGGTTTGATTTTCACTTAATCCATTTACGTTATATCTAATCGTAGTAGCACACATATAAAATGAAAGCCATGTGCAATGGTCATTGTTAAGTATTTAGAAACACTTTATCCCAAATATTCCCTGTTCACCTTGTTCAGCCTAGAACTCTCTGAAAAAAACCTTCCTTTTTTATTTTTTTCCCCGCTCTCCTGTGATTATCTCATGGCTTCAATGCCCCCACTGCTCCCACAGAGATAATTTGAAAATAGCTGTTGTGTGAGCTATGGGCTTTTGGCATGAAAAAGATGGGGGCCCTGGTACGTTAGTAGGCACGGGCAGAAAGGCATGCTGATAAACTGTACTTGAGCTGTAAGACCAGTGGTATGTTCCAGTCATGCTGTGACACCTACAAGGGGGTTCTTTCTCAATTAGCTGAGCTCAGCCTCCAGTACCTCAGTCATACCTTTTTTGGAAATATGTACCTCTCCATCCAAAAACATGAAAATATGGCAGAGCAGTAAGAAACTGAGGAAGATGACTGTGACAAACTTAAATGTGCCATCTTGCTCTCCTACTTCATCATCTACTTGATCCTCTGCTTGATCACAGCTACCATGTTGTATATACAGATATTTTATGAAATGGACCTTTCCATGAAATATGGTTGAAATGAGCCAATGAACTGAAAAATTTTTGTGATGACAAGGGAAAAGCACACAAATAGAGACAACAGAATTACATGAGTGTAGATCCCCCAGAATGACTTACCTGCTGGGGCAGTCGGTGTTACAGCACTGAAGATCATAGAATCATAGAATCATAGAATCGTAGGGGTTGGAAGGGACCTCAAGAGATCATCGGGTCCAACCCCCCTGCCAAAGCAGGTTCCCTAGGACATATCACTCAGATAGGTGTCCAGACGGGTCTTGAATATCTCCAGAGAAGGAGACTCCACCACCTCCCTGGGCAGCCTGTCCCAGGGCTCTGTCACCCTCACTGTGAAAAAGTTCTTCCGCATGTTGGTGCAGAACTTCCTGTGCTCCAACTTGCAGCCGTTGCCCCTTGTCCTATCCCCACAGACCACTGAAAAGGGGCTGGCTGATTCCCCCTGCATCCCCTGCTTAAGATAATTATAGACTTTAATTAGGTCCCCCCTTAGTCTTCTCTTCTCAAGGCTGAAGAGTCCCAACTTACTCAGCCTATCCTCATAGGGGAGGTGCTCCAGGCCCCTGATCATCTTCGTAGCCCTAAAAGATGTAGCAGCTGAGGTTCAAGAATGTGATTCACAAAAGCTGAAGTACACTGAATGGGGACATGTGGATGCTGAAGAATAGGGCTTGTGATAGTGGGTAGCATAAGCAAATAGGGAGTGCCAAAAAGAAGGCTGTGTGCAATAAACCACCTTTCTCTCGGATTTCCATGCCACTACCTCCAGGGCCATGAATGTAAACAGTTTTCTGTACACAGTAGGGGGGAACAAGTTGCTGTTTCTCTTTTTTTGCAGTTAGAGCTTTCCCTAGATATCAAAAATGTAGGCTGAATTCCTGCAGTTCCTGGATGGAATCAAATCTCCCACTTCACAGCAGAGATTCAAGCTAAAGAGTTGTGCCGAGGTGGGGATAATCCTAGGCTAACTTTGGAGCCAGATACCTGCATCATTCAGCTGGGAAGCTGTCTCTTACACTCTAAGAATCTCTCAGCTTTGTTGCTGTCAGCTGTTGCCTGTCTTCAGCAGCAGAACTTTGAGGACCTTCAGAAAGCTTAGTTTCCTGATAAGCCATACACAAATAAGCAGCATTTGTAGGAGACATGGGAAAAATTGTCAAGCTCTTTCCCACATAAGCCCTTAATTCCTGCACTTTGGAACAACTTAGCACTACTTTAGATTTCATGCTAGTTTTCCGCAAAACATTTTATGTAGTGAATGAGACTGGAGGAAATAAAAAATACTATTCTTGATTTCTTTGAAGAACAAAAACTCTATTGAGCAAGTTTTCCTGTGTAAGACATAGAAGTCTAATTCTTTATCTGTAAAACTGAGCAGAAAAAAAAACCTATAGGAAAAAGATTTTTAAAAGCTGTAGAAATTAGAAAATGCACTGTAATTATTAAATTAGCTGAAATTGTGCATCTTTTAAGGGTGCAATTGCTGATAAAAATCTAAATTTGTAAATGTCTTTCTATGTTTACAACTCCCCTTTGCTTACACCGTTTCTCCTTGATGCTCTGGGAACCTTTTATTTTTCTTACTGACTACTTTAGCTCTAATGGATTATGGTAAGAAAGTTTCTGGGGCAACACAATTCCACTGCAAAGAGCATCTACAGTTAGAAGAAATTGCAGCCAGCTGAGCCCACTGCCCCCTAAATTTAAAGCCTGCTAAGGCAGTTAGGTATCTGTCATTAAGTCACTCATGAAGACCAAACATTAAGAAATATTGCCCCAAATCAGAGAATCAAAACCAGAGTCAGGAGTACAACCCGTATCTCCTAGATCTAAGTGCCATTTATGAATTGTAGTGTGACCCAAAATTCAATCTGTTACATATCAGGTTTAGCTAACTTAGGTAGTAGTTATAGTTAACGATAAGATAGTTAAAATATTTTTGTCAGAACTCTGTCAAGGACAGTACAGACATTGAGTATTGCACAACAAATGTTTAGCCACCCCTAAGAGTGCAAGCAATACTGTAGATTTTTAACGCAGGCAGTATACACATTCAGTGTGTTACATACCTAGTCAGTTAAGGAAATAATACCTGACTATTGGCATGGCCATGGAAATCTTTTCCAAACTCGCCTTCACACAGAAAACTAACATCAGTATTAAAAACATTAAGACAAAATTTACTTTATCTTCTTAGAAAAGTATTGCTCCTGAAAAGCTCCACTGTTTATAAGATGATGAAAGAATACATCTTCAAAGAACTTCCATGAAATCTGGATATTTATTCTGTCAAACTGATAGAACTAGTGTGGCATGCCTTCGATGTGTGATGTCAAGACTATCTAAACGGAAATGATTTGCTAGCCCAGTCCAATCTTTGAGTTATTAATGTCTATTGTGATAGAGTTTTCTGAGAACTGAGGCCTGCTAAGAACTGGAGTGAGGCCATCAACTCATTTCTGTAGTTTTGTATCTAGCTTTCAAGTGATCATAACTTACTGGTATTCCTACTTCAGCTGAGTTTGAACTTTTCATTGAAAAACAAAATGTTGTTAGTCAACCAACTATAAATTCCTAGGAAAGACATGATGCCTCACACTCCACTGCATGATAAATTGAGTCTGTAAAATCCCCACCTTTAACTTTATGAAAAGGCATAGAGAGATTCACAAAGACAACTTGAAGAACTGAAAGACTTAACAGTGAGGATGAAGAGAGATCACCAAGGCAAAACCAGAACACGTACTATTTATCATGTGGTCTTCCTACTCCTAGCAGTGTTTCAAAAGTTTGGTAGAGTATTCAAGTAAGTGAGTGCAGATCTCTTCAGAGCATTGTACATATGGTTTAGATTGTTTCCATGTGGCTTTTATCGCTTTGTATTTTAGAGTTATTGCTGTCGTCTTTAAACTTCATCAAGCAAAGAATGAAAGCACAAAGCTGCTGGCACTATGTCATATGTGCTGGTACTGCACCCAGGCCTATTTGCAAACCTGGTGGTAAAAAGGTGTCTAAAACCAATCAGCAGTGAATCTTCTTTATAAGGCTGCTTCATGCCATATCAAATTGAGATCGTGCATAAAACGGTTAGCTATGTTGTCTGTTGTATTTTTAGAGCCTTATGAATTTTTAATGAGGGGTACATTCCTTGAATAAATCTAAACCTAAGTAATTGTGTGATTTCTGCAAATATGATCATGAGTCACTCTGATTAACGGTCTGTCTGAAGAAGTGGGAACGAGACTTATAGCACTGTCAGGGATGGGGAAAATACGAATGGGTATAATCACGTTATCAGTCCCTCCTAAATATTTTTATGGGTTGACTGATCAGTCAGAAAGGTAAAAGATTAATTTTCCAGTGTGACTGTCTTTTTGGGCAAAAATATCTGCCCCAACATGTACACTTTTGCCTAAAAGAAACCTGTACTAATAGATTTTTCATTTCTTATTGACAGCAATTTGAGAGCATCTTGGAACAGCACAAGCTAACTGTAGGCAATAAATAAGTAAATAAAATAAAATCTGATTTTTGCTCTGTAATCCTTCTGAAACCAAGTTAATTGAGATTCAGAGATGATTCCTAACTCTATATTACATTCATTTTTCATACTGAAGTACTTTTCCTTCATACATACCCATGGGTAATACAGTCTGGAAGGATAGCATGGTGAGCTTTAATATCATCTTCATATGAGCTTTGACTAAAGGGAAGGCATGCAAAGAAAGGACAGGTTTAAAATAATTTATTTTCCATTTTTAAACAAAGTGATTTCAGGCGATTTTTTTGTGGGTTATTAGTAGTTGGGTGATGAAATGTGATATTCAGCAGTATGTAAAATAAGACTGGAGTGGAACCTGTGAGGTTTGCAGTACTGACCGTGTATTACCAAGTGCTCTGAAATGGCACTTTAAGTCTCAGGTGCTGAAGTATACTATAAATCAGCTTAGCAAAGTCAGAGTGTTTTAGGGGAAAATGTGAACTATGGTATTGATGTAGGGTTTTCACACCGATTCAGAGGAACAGGTTGTATCTTTATTCTTCATATTCTGTTGAGTCCATTGCAAATCTGCCATATGGGGTTTGTACACATTCCATAGGGAGAACAAGGCCTTAGTGTAGTGATAAACTTACTATTTCTTTTATTCCTTAAGACTGGATAAATTTAACGTGACACAGTAATTTAAAAGCTGTGTGATCTGAAGTTTTGCAGTCTCCTTCTGTAGTGCAAACAGAAGGACATCTAGGGAACAATCATTTCAGTTTCTCAGCTATCTACTACTCAAATGGGATGAGCCATGTCCAGTGAGTTCCTCCTGTTATATGTGCATACTGGAAGTGTTCCCAGTTTCTCAGGCCTAGTGCTTGCTCTGGATGTCCCCTACCACCATATAAGGTGAAAAAACCAGCCTTGCTCTGTGTCCCAGGTCCAGGATGAAGGATTCAGGAACTGCAGCCCACCTCCAGTCCTTGATGTGGCTTATCATGATACTAATACTCTACTGGGTGACTCAGGAGTTCAGTCCAGGTGTAACCTACATCCCTGCCACCAATCATGTTGATGAGTAGTTTTTCTGAGGTGCTTGACTTTATGCAGATGGGGAACTTTAATCTCGCCTCACTTTAAACATCTAAAAGCTTAGAGATTTTATGTAAGTGCATGATGAGTGATATCAGTGTAAGTAGGATATCAGAGCAGTGAAATGTGATCTGTGTTTGAGAAACTGTCCCCATTTAGGAAGTGTTTAAGCACCTTTTTAAAGCTAGCTTTTTCTGCCAAACAGTTTGGCCTGTGATTATTGAAATGAGGAAGGGCTACAGGATTTGGCCTGCAAGTAACAATTTCATAATGTTTCACTATAATGTTTGGGCTGCATTAAACAACACTGTCATGGCTTCAGGACTCCAGAGAGCAATCCTGAAAGCAAATTCTCCCCTGCTGCTTCAGAACTGTTAAATAACTATTCTCCTGTAGTTTATCTAAGGCAAGACCCAAAGTGTTTCCTAAAATGCTTCCAACTCAAGCAGTACAGAGAAAGATGATACAAAGGATCAATAATACAATCCTAACCTTCCTTTGCCATCAGTGGCAAACATTCAGGGAGTTCAGAGAAAACTCCATGTGTTCGGCGACTTTCTTCAGATAAAGAAGTTGTAATGGTTCAGTAGTGTCTGGACATTAATGCTCTGGAGTGTATGTCACCACATATGGCTGTACATAAGACATCTCTGTCTGTTTTCTGTGTTTCACTGAATGCCTCCTTTAAACTAGATTCATTCCAGATATCAAAAATCAGAGGCCAGGTCCGATCATGACTGGTGCCTTAGGAGATGGGGTAAAGACTGCAGTAGGTAGGCTGTGCCCCTGCCAGTACAAAGCCTTGGTTAAAGCACTATCCCAAGGTGGTTAATGTGTGCAATTTGGGTTGGAGTCCATTATTGTCTCAGCTTGTGTCTACTTGGAATCTTTTAGAAAGAGGCCAGGAGTGGTCTTAGAGTTAGTAAGGGCCAGGGATCATCCACAATAAGCAGACTGGCTGTAGCCACCTTCTTCTGGGCAACAAAAAGTGAGCAGCAGTGCTGCACATGCACGATTGTGGCATCTCAAGTGAGTCTTCAGAAGGGAGATCAGTGTTGTGTGTGATAAGTGATACAACCGCCAACAGGTAGACTTTTGGGACACCTTTTCTTGAAAATATCTAAATACCACTCATACCTCCATTCTACGTGATAGACATACTCTGCAGCTTTCCTTAGAGACCAATATCTAGCCCTTTAGAAAGCCATTAGAGTAATGTGATTTTAGTCATAAGTAACCAGTGGCCTCTTGCCTATCTGCACTGATGTGTGATTGTACCAGTAAAATAGACAACTGATATTGAAAAGAGGGATCTGCACAAGGAGCAAAATGGTGTCTGTAATTAAGCTCTCACGCAAATGAGAGATCTGGTTTTAAAACTCTCATATTTTTCTGGCTTGACATTTCTATTGCACAATATGAACTACATTTAGTAGTTTATTCTTTGCGTATAAATGGTTATAAGATACGGAAAACTTGTTAAACTTACACCCTATAAATCATAGCCCATAATGTATTCTGTAAATTATTAGGAAACTTGGAAGTGATATTAATAATTTAGATCAAGAATGTGTTTTGCTAGAAAGTATTAGTTCATTCATGGGGGCATTGATATTTTAATTCACATCCTTATTGTTATTCCAGTTAAATTAATAACATTGAGATGCTGAAAGAATAAATCACCATCTATCAAATAAAAACTATCAAATCCTAAAGATACAACAGTAAATAGCTCACCAGTGCTCAAAAGCACGGTAGTTAATACGAAAGCTCGAGTGACATCTCTGAAAGAAAATGGGTATTTTATTAACTTTGTAGAAGCTGATGCTATTATTGATAACCCATCCTATGGGTTGATTTAATGGGATTTAGCTAATATCATAAAACATTTCTATAGCACATGAAAAAATAGTCTAATCCATATCCTGACTAAAGAAAGGATGGACAGAAGGAAAACACTAGAACTAAGGAACAATTTGCATTTCTTATGTCAGCTATCTTCTTAGATGTTTTCTTCCCTGTAATTACCAGGAACACAAGGTTCCCAGTCATTTTGCTGTGACTGGGATGTTTCTTAATGGTATGAATTCAAGGGTCATAAGACTTGTTTTGTTGAAAGACCTTGAGCCTAAAAAAATCTTCTATTGATTTGTTTTTTTCACATAAAGTTCAAGTTCATCATATTTCTTTTCAAAACCCTGACCAAATCTACCAAATCAGCACTTTTTACCTTACATCCTTTCTCTTATCTTCAGGTACATGAAAACTATTTGTTTCAGTCTAACCTCTCTGAGCAGTGGGCAGATGTGTCCAGAATACAATTGACTCCACAGTCAATGTTGCTGATAATAAATGTCTCCCAAAAGGTGCTTTTCCCTCTCCCTCTCTTTCATCCATGACAGATTCTACCAGAAGCCTCTCATATATGCACCTTGATTTTAGGGTGCCCTCATACACCAAACAGCCTTGGCTGCCAGTCAGGGGTGCAAGTCTCCTGTAGCTTAGTTGGCATATCTTCAAGCCCTGTCCAAATGCCTCTGTTACCTTAGGGTGCCTTAAATGACTGTAGCTGCTTCCCTGAGTCACTTGTGCCATAGATCTCAGCTGGTTACAATGGGAGGAGAGAAATTTAGCTCCCACTGCTCCAGTTGCTGTATGCATCTGGTGCTGACTCTCACCCAAACAGCCCTTGTTGGCAGACTGCTTGCCACCAAAGTGGTAATATATGGAAAAGAGGTATATTTCTAAAAAATTTGCTGTTAGCAAAATTGACACTGAAAAATTGATAGAATTTTTGTTGATCACATAAAGGTGATAATCATGGTGAATAAAAAAAATTTGTGGATGAAGTTGTTGGAATATTAGAGTAATGGAAATGGGAAGGAATGTAATAGAATGAGGGGAAAGTACAACAGAAGAGTAGGACTAGAAATTATTTTTGGTAGTGGGAGGTGACTCCTCTATAGCGTCTCCTCTAAGAAAGATGGACCTTGACATATGCTCATTTAGCTCATTCTTAAACAAATTTTCTCCTTCCTCCTTGCAGTTTATTTCAGTACTTCGCTATCTTTTACCACGGGAAAAATGTCTTCTAAATTTCCCTTGAATTTGTCTTCATACAATTTCAACCCCATATCTATAGTACTGTTGCTGGCATGAAAGATAATTTCTTTCTCTCCTTCTTGCTTCTCCGAAGCAATCCTTTGTTATCAAGTACCTCCTCGATCTTCTCCTCTTTAGACCAAAAAAAATTTTTTTCTTAGTCTTCTTGATTTAGGACAGTTTTCCTGTCCTCTCATCATTCTTGTAATTATCTTTTGGACTTTCTTAACTTGACATTTTGCTCAAAATGGTCCCAGCATTGCAGCTGCCTCAGCATGAAAGGATTGTTTCATATCATATGGATTGTTGTCCTTTCTGCATGTCCTGGGGGGAATGCCGCTTCTTTTGCAAGTGTGGTAGTGTTCACTCATGTCCAGCTGTCATCTGTTGTAACCTCAGACCCTTCTCTGAAGATATGTTTCCAGTTGTTCTCTATTCTGTATTTAAGTGGATTATTCCTGTGCAAGTGTAGAAGTTGGCTCTTATCCCCCTTTAGATTTCATTTCTTTTTTCTATTCCATGTGTCCGGTTTTTCAGAACCACTTTGAATTCTTATTCTGTCCTTCAGTGTACTTGCAGTCACTCCCATTTTCACATTTCTTGCAAATTTTATAAGCATAAGCTCTATTCCATAATTTATGTCATGAAGGAAAAGACAAAACAAACCCAGAAGCAGGTGAAACTTCACACTAGATACCCTTGCATTTTATTACTGGCAACTATTTTTGAGATACTGTTAAAAATACCAGACTATGCTATTTTAACCTAGATCATATGTGCATAATTCGATTGTGAAAGTATTATTTGTGCTACCTGGAGTCAAAATTATTAAATAAGATAGCACATGCTTAGACTTGAGTATCTGCTGTCAGTGTGTTCTTGCTTGTAGAAGACAATTAGGTCTTCTTGATACGGTGTTCTTGATAAATAATAATTATTATATATCATAATTAATCTTTTTCTAGCTGTTTTTAAGTATGTAGGTTAATTATTTCTTACATAATTTGTGGCTATTTATGTTAAAGTTATCTATGTATAGTTCATTGTGTCTAATTTTGTTCCTTATTAAAAATTAGCCCTATATTCATCCTTTATTCCACATTAGTAGACTTCACTGCCTTTTCCCTTTGTGAGTTCTCAGATCATTAATGGATCTGACTTTGCTTCAGCCACTTTGTTAGGTGCTCTAGAATTACTTTTATTAGACCAAATGAATTTGGATTTAATACAAAATTTTAGTAGAAGCCGAGTGCAGTTGGGGTAGTGATCTCAGCAGATGACAGCAGGACGAGTCTGTATCCCTAATGATGGCACACAAAAAAGCAATTGCACATTGCTAGAATGTAGCAGAACAGGTTTGGTTCTGTTGTTTTTGGAGCAACAGGGAAGCGTTATAGCTGTGGCTACCCTCAAAGCCTCCTGTGTAATTCTCTTCATTCACAGGCCATGTGCAGGGAAGAGTTAATGGTATGATCAGGGGTATGGAACATCTGTCTAACAGGAGTTTATGACTGTAATGTCTTTTTTTCTAGCACAACAAGGGCAGAAGGAACACAGTTTGCTATTGATGTTATAGGTTACAGGAATAATTAAGACACTTATAGGACAGTGCAGAGGGTCTGCTTTCTTGGGTTACCATGGTTATAGCTAATACTTCTGTTAGGACAGCTGTGCTTGATTAGGAAGAGGTAGAAATTTATGGATTTTGCCATCTTGATGGTTTGAGTATACAGTTAGAAAGATCCTCAATTGACAGCACTGACTGACCCAACAAGATGTAAAAAGTTCATCCCCACCCCATTAAGGAAAAAAAAAAAAAAAAAAAAAGAGTGTGAGAGTGGAATATCCTTTGAAGTCTGTTCTCCTTACAAGCAGCCAGGATAATTAATATAAGTGATGTGCAGCACATTTATCTACATTATAAGACATGGGTGGCCGAGGAGAAGAGATCATGTATTGCTCTGTATTACATAAACTGCCAAGCGGATTAATGATTCTTGGAAAAATAATGATCAGAAAAATGATAAAGATTTTTCTTTCCTATAAAGACAGATACAGACAGTTTAACCTGCTACAACAGCACTGCCAAACGGACAGGAACATCTGTTTGTGCTGGTTTGACAGGCAACGGTTTTAAAGACACCAGGTGCCAGGATTATGTACCACTAAAACATCCATTTTTTAAGCCCTCAAGTTCCATGCTGGCAAACATCCAGAGGGATCAAGCTGAAAGATAACCTTGCTATGACATAAGTGGCATGCATTTGTTTAAACTAAAGATGTGAGATCTTCCAGGGCTGCTATGACAGCAAAGAATTCTATTTCCCTAATTATGGACTAAAGTTTTCTCTCCTGAGAAGCTCAACGCTGCTGTTAAAAGCAAGTTACCCTCACCATGATGAGAGTTGTCACGTTGCGTTAATATATCTCTGAATAAAGAATAGCTTGTCAAAATCTGGAAAAGCTGTCTGAAGAGTTTAAATAGTAATTTAAATTTCCTTGGTATATCTTGACAAGGTATTTTGCAAGAATAAGATAATATTCTTGCTAATCCATAGAAGAAAATGTAAGTACAGTCTTAGTTAATTTAACTCATTTGGTATCCAGAATTAAAATTCACAGTGCTTGTGGCTAGTGAGGTACTGTTGGGATCACAGAATCACAGAATTGTGGGGGTTGGAAGGGAACTTAAGAGATCATCAAGTCCAACCCCCAATAATACTGTCTGTGATACTGGCTGCCATTGGAAGACCACAATTCTTCGTTTGCCAGTGTTGTTCCAGTTCCCCTCACTTTTTATTGCTGTGATGTAGCTATGAGCTATCCAACCATATTCTCTAGAAAGTAGTACAGAGACACATTCTTTCCTGGGGTAGTGCCCTTGCCTTCAATCTGCCTCTGCTCAGATGTGTAGAGGACACTTTGAAGCAATGAAAGTCTCTGTACCAGCAAGTTTTTCTCAAATTAACAGGTCTTCAGTGGAGTTCTACCTAATTGATTAAATGGCTAGGATAAATGATTTATGAGAAAAGATTAAAATAACTTTATATGTATTGCTTCGTTAAATTACAATTACTCTGCCTTTAATAACGATCTACAAGTATCATTTGAGGAGCATATGTTCCTAGGAAAGAGATTAATTGTTCACTGTTATCCAGGGACCTATAACTAGAAATACAGCTGCAAGAATGATACAAACCCAATCACTTGGATGATATTTGCAATCCCTTTAGTCACTTAAAATTAAGATTCATGCAAAACCAATTTCCTTGACAGGAAAGTTCATAGAATATTCACATCATAGTTTTCCTATATACCGAGAGAACCATTTCTGTGTGTAGGTCCTCTCCTTGTGTTGGTAACAGCTAAAAATCAGCTTAAAAAATCTTGGGATTCAATACCATCCAATTCAGACACAGAGACAATTGCGAGTGGCTAGCAGACACAGCAAGTAGCCAGCTATGAGTAGATGATATTTAAAGCAGTAGTGAACACTTAAGGAAGGGTCATCAGCAAATACTAATGTTAGCCTAAGGAAGCTCCATCTTTAGCCAAGGATGTGAGGAAACACAGCCAGGCAGTCTTGTCCAGCAGGAAGAAACTATCATGCTCTGAATTGAATAACTTGTTTTGTTTCTCCCTAGGCTCGTTGGCCAGTGACATTGTCCCCAGGCTACAGTTAGACTTTATGAACACCCCACTCTACTGTCTGAAAGAGGCTTGTTAAAACCATTCATCACACAGCTGTAAAAAGACAGAGCTTTCTTTCAAACACTGCAGTCACAGACTAGCTTATCCACTGGAAACATCTTTCAGGATTCATTCAAATATGGCTGCTGCTCAGATTTACCTCGATCCTTTTAGTTTTGTTTTTGTGGTGTTCTGAGGCTTTTTTTAATTTGTTTGTTTAACTGAACAGATTTATTCTGTATTTTTACTAAGTGATGGCAAAAAATTCACGCTGTTTTGAGCAGGTGGGATTTGCTGTGTGGTCTCCTGGTAGCGTCTCAGGCCAGCGCATTGCAATTTTTTTTCTAAGCAAGTTTTACTGCTGATGTATAGGACAAATAAAAATAAATTATTTTCCCCCCTTTTTATTATTTTCTTCTTTCAGTGGTGTCTCAACTGTACATGAGTAGACATGGAGGGCTGCAGTGCCTTCGGGTAGTAATGGACATTTGGAAGCAGCACTGAGCTTTGTGTCATGTGGGCTTTCCAGGGCGGTTAGGGGAAGACCTAGGGCAAGGAGAGGATGATATGAAGATGAAAGGTTCAGAGCACACTCAGCTCTGTGATTTTTGCAAGAGCATTTATTTGTTCTTGTGCATTCAGACTGTTTCTAATGTCAGGCAGCTTTTATTCAGCTATATGCCCTACCTCTTTGAAAGTGTCTTGACATATATAGTCATGTGCCTCATACCTATAGATATCCTTGTCTACACACATGCACCTTACCAACAACATGTGTTATAGAACAAGAATCCTTTCACTAGTATTTCTGACCAAGGGCTGCTTCAGAAAGATATAATCACATGTTCCTCTTCAAAATATGTAACTGCTTTTCTGAAATGGCCCAGAAGGATTAAAATGAGGGTGAATTACCGGAACCCTTTCCTATTAAAAAGCCTGTCATTGTATAGTGAAGTGATCATTACTGCCAGACCCAGGGATAACAGCTTGGAACCCTATTCAAATCTAACAGAATTAATAAGAGCAGAGGTTTTGTATCCTGACATGAAAACTTGGTTTTCGCTGTTAATAGATTTGCAGTATTTTACAGGCAGATACTTCAGTGTAAAATGCTGGAGGAGGCAAGATGCCATTTCTTTGATGCAGTTTCTTGAGTTGTAGCTGCTCTGAAATTTACACTGAGATAAATAGCTAATATGAGTTTGAGTGTGTTTTACAGTGAGATGGGGAGTTTGCAGAGATATAACCATTGTCTTTTTTTAGACCTTTCTGACAGATGAAAGGAGCCTTAATAAGAATGCAGAATAAGAATTTATACCCACTTCAAAGCTCCTTTATACTGCCGAAGTGGCGATTAGTGGCGTTTGTGCAAATGGCAATCAGACCCATGTGGTTTTGAACTGTTTTTTGATGTGTGAAGAACATCTTAGTAGAGTTATGCTGTGTGGAATAGCTTCTCATAGCTACAACTTCAGTAATTTATGTACAGTTAAATATGGAAAATAGGGGAGATGTAATTGCAATTTTATGAAGTTTCCCACTGCTAGTAAAATGAAAAACGTTGTGGGGAGGATGGGAAATTATTTCCTTTGGTTAAAAATATAGTAAAAAAAAAAGTTTGGAGGTAAAATATCAGACAGTACATTATTTGGTTTCTCACCTGATCATTCTCTGTGCAGCTGATGGCTGCTTTCTGACACACCTTCAAAGTTGTTTAGGGCAGGAAGGTGATCTCACTATTTTTTGAATATGGTAAGAACTCAGTAACTCAATGAAATTTTGAGGTGATACAATAAGTAAATACTGGTGACTACAGTATTATGATTACTAAAACCATAACCGTTT
This sequence comes from Zapornia atra, assembly GCA_013400835.1. Lineage (NCBI taxonomy): Eukaryota > Metazoa > Chordata > Aves > Gruiformes > Rallidae > Zapornia > Zapornia atra. Next base: position 45,324 of record VZTU01012922.1, read on the forward strand.
TTGTGGTTTTCAGGTACAACAACTACAATAAAAAGGATCAAGTTAATTATTCTACTGGAAACAAAAGCCATGGTTTGGCTCATAAGGAATTGACTTGAAGGCTTGTTAGGCTACTTGAGACAGAGGACTCATTTGTTATTCTAGGTGAAATGAGTTGCGAAGTTGTAATTACTGATGATTTATCTATTGCCTTTGAACCTCCCACAGTTTCATCTGGCTAAAGCAGATTTCTTTTCCTAATGCATTAAATAAAAATTATTAAATTTGGTCATGAATTCAGGCCAAGCTAAACTCAATGAGATGCAGGCAGCAAAGTGTATGTTAGCTCTGAGTAGGGTTGGCAGTTAAGGACAATTTTTCTCTATGCCTGTGATGGCTTAGAAGACCTCACACTGGTTGCTAGAAGCCTTAGAAACCACCACAGTGCTCCAGCACAGAAGATAATGGCTTTGCAGATGCTATTACCTAAGTATCTGCTGATAGCTCCAGATCCCAACTGCTGTGCTGCCACAGCGGAGGGGTCCTGCTCCAAAGAGTTCTATCTTACAATATTGTAATACATAGTCAAAGTGTAAGAGTGGAAGGGAGCAGTGATATTTTACAGCGATAGAGTCAGCAGACACCTAGCCAGTGTTTTCAGGTACGGCTTTGAAACTTTGAAGTAAATTACTTTTTGACAATCACAGGAAAATCTTTCTAAAAGGTATGAAGGTCATGGAGAATCATGAAAATGCTTATCTGGGGAGAAATAGTCTTGGAACATCTGGAAAATGAAGATTTATTTTTTTCCTTATGAGGTAGAGAGAGAGAGGGTTACAAAGACCAACCATGTGGAGGATCATGAACATGCAAAAGAGTTGCACAAAGGAAAGTATCCTGCTGTCCTTGAGAGCCAAGTTTGTAGGTTTGGGGCAAAGTAAAGACTGCTGTAGGGGCTGTGCCAGAATTTACACAGGGTTCATGGCTAGCCCAGTGCATGGCCAATCATGTGCTAACCCAGCGTGTGCGTGTGAGCCACAGCATATTTCTGAAAATCAGTTCTGGGGAAATACAGATACAACATAAGACTTCCTTATTTTCTGTGCTTTGCTGCTGTTGTCTTTCCACTGTTTATTTTGTTGTTGTTTTTTGGTTGGTTGGTTGGTTTTTTTCCCCAAAAAGGGGGTTTGTATGTGTTTGGGAAGAAGTCTTCAATTCCTAGGGAACTGAGGCAAATTCCAAGGGACTGAGCTGCAAACCCCAAAGAACATGAAGAATTCTCTTCCTTGCTTCTCTTCCTTCTGGATTTTCACTGTTTTTCCCATTGTGAAATTGTGACCTGGGTCTGAGACTCCAGAAGGGACATCCACTGCAATGCAAACAGTACAAGACTAATTACTTCAGTCATTACCAAAAGGGACTTGGAGTCCTAGATGGGATTAGGTGTGTACAAGATTCAGCCTGGAAGTTATTTTAACTGTTCTTTCTTTCACCGTGCTGCACTTGCCATATTGTCAGAAACCATATGTCAAACCAGCCTGGAGGGAATTTTTGTATCTGAGCTCTCATCCCTTTAAGACTGGGATTTAAAATAGGAACTTAGATACAGACTTAACTATTTCAATCCTACTGAGCATTGCTGTGAACTAAAATTAACATGTAAAGATAGATAGATAGACAGATAGATAGATAGATATATACATACATAAAAAGACTTCTGAATAGCTGCTAGACTACTTTTTCCCATGGTAGACTCTTCCAAGTGATTGTATTGATTTACATTGAATACAAATTGCTCAGGACTTTGGCAGTACATGCTTATTTGAATTATTTGCTATAAGTTACAGAATCAGTGGTTTAAATGGATGATCCTGCATGCAGAACAGTATTTTAAACCATTTAGTAGCAATAACAAAATTATATTAAAAGCAAGATTACGGGGAAAAAATAGGAAATACTGATTAATATAAAGGCAAATCTTAAATATAAAGCTTTATTAGCTATGAACCTATGCTATGAAGGTAATTTTCCTGAACATGGGAATTAGTAGGTTTCACTTTTGCAAATAAAACTTTAGGTGGATTTCAGACTTTAAAAAAAATTATCTTGACAGAATAATTCTATAAAAAGATGGGGGAGGGCAGAGAAAATGTGTGCATTTTACCTTGCTGCTATCTAAATGACAAAATGATTGCTACAGGGTGCAGTCTGTTTACTAATGGTCTCTTCCTTTTTTTTTTTTTTTAATAATAGGTTCATAGTTTCAGCACAGAAATAATTTCAGATATCTCTGAATGTAAATAACATTTTTCCCTGAATGGTTAAAGAATAAAGCCACAGTTGCATAGCTGCATTGCAAATGTACGCTGAATAAATTATACAGTAATGTAATTGTGGTGAGCTTTTGAAAATCACCTAAATAAATTCACCCAGGACTCTCTTTAATATTAATTCTGTCTGGTTCCTCTAAGTGTGCCCTATACCAGACGTAGCTGCACGGGCTAGAGATGCCCGAGCATCTGACCAGGCTGGTCTGGCTAGTTGAAAGCGGTCTAGCCAAAGCAGCATGAGGCTGCATCCGTGCTGATTAATGCACGTGAAAAGCATTGTGCAGAGAACTGTGCTGCACTGACTTGGCTGCTTACAGTCCTTCATTCAGGATCACTTCAGTGTCTGTGCACACTCTGTCCTAAAAGGAAATAACTTGGCATAAGTTACCACACGCTCCCCGTGCCTTTGAAATACTGTACTAATACATTTGCCATGATGATCTTTGCTTTTCATCTGAAGAACAGTTTGGGTATGTTGTGCTGGTTTTGTTTGTGAGGGAGTCTGAGTGTTTGCCTGGAGGTCCTGCAAGAAAGATAGGTAAAAGTTCATCTAATGTCCTTTTGGCTGTAGAAAATTCAGAAAACGGGAAGAGAACAGAAAAAAGAAGGTACAAATTGACACAAAGTTAATGTCAGGTTAAGTGCTGGGACTGCCAAACACTGAGCCAAGTTTCATACAGAATTATGAGCCTAGTTCTATGATCCATATGTAAGTCATTTAAGGTAAACCACATCTTTGGAGTCATTACTTTCTACCCTTACACACACAATTGCATATATATATATGTATGCCCCAAAATTCTAAATTAGTGTGTGTATTATTTTAAAAAACACAATAGAAAATTCATAGAATTCTCAGTGAAAGTGAGGGGTAAGAAGATGTCAAAACCAAATTTCTTCTTTGATGAGATCCCTGGAAATATAATGGAAATTATCTTTCTATAATAGTTTACAATTACTGAGCAACCTTGGGAGTTCAAGTAGAAAATCAATTTGCAGCTCCTGTGGATGGATGCATAAAATCCTACTGGCCACACCAAATAGCTTTGCATACTAAAACACACCTTAACTTTAAAGCCTATAAATTACATTCATTAAAAAAACATGGTGTTACCCCATGTTTTAAATATTGACCTCATGATTTGGAAGTAGGCCATGCTCTGAACACGTCTTAGAGTACAATGTAAAAGGTAAATGCATTATAACACATCACCAGATGCCATATATATCTGTATAGTCTTGCATGCAGGAAATCAAGCAGACAGAAAACGACCAAGCTTTTTAAGAAATGAATGAATGTCTCATGGTTTTTTGAAATTTCTGCTTAAGAGCTTGATTCATTAAAATCCTTTATTCAGTTGAGGGATGGAGATCTATTTGTGGGGCCAGACTGACCTTCCAAGCTTTTATCTTTTAGTGCAGCAGTTCTTGAGAGGATATGAAGGCAGAAACTATAATTCCCTTTCCAAATGGCATGCAGAAAACAATCCTTTTATGTTACTGTGCCGACAGAATTGAGCTACGTGCAAAACCATTCCCACACAGCTATGCTTACGTGACTTTCTCTTGAATGAAGGAAAATACTCCCTACAGTAACTTTTAAACAGACTTCTCTTTTTTTCAGGGTTTAATGTGCATTTCTATGACTGGTACAATTTGTGGATTGTTTTTTGGGTTTGGTTTTTTTTTTCTTTGTTTTTTCCTTCTGCTATCATTTATAGCTAGCAATCAACATATAGCCCCTGACGTAAAAAAAAATTATCAAACTCTCAAAATGCCCCATGGACTGTGGTATTTATGTTTCAGGACATAATGGTATATGAGAAACTGCTACAGATAGTTAAATCATATGAACACAGTCCTGTATTATTGTATTACTTTAGCAGAGTATCCAAGACATCTCATGACTAAAGCATGCATTATTTCATCCTGTTGAAACAGCCAGCTCTTATATACTATATGTATATTAGTTGTGCTTTAGCACTTCTTTTATTCCACAAATGAGGAAAAGGGATGTAAAACCCAAGCCCTTGATGGAAGGACTCTGCTAAAATGGCACCCATCTTTCCATGTGAATAATCTTACGAGGATGTTCTGTTATTTCAAAATATTCTTTCACAAACTGAAGCTTTTTTCTAATTCTTTTTTAGAAAAAAATATTAAGACATAGTCAATTTAAAATGTTATTAAAAAAACCCAAAGGCTGTCTAAGAGACAACGTCTAGCCCTATGTTTCCTTCTTTTAAGTCTATATTTCACATCCACAATAAATCCTACTTTGGCTAGAGAGGGTTTAACTGTAATGCGTTGAAGGAAGAACCGTGTGCCATATGCACTTGTTCTGTCTTTTAACTTCAGTCTCACTACATTCTGTCTAACACCCACCTCAGGATTTTTCTTCATAGACTACATCTGGTGTGACTTTTTTTCCCCCTCTTCAGTTCCTGCTATGTAGAGATATCCTATTTCTAACACAAACAGTGATTATTAGAATAATTAGTACCTTCTCTTTTTACGTTCTTCTTTTCATATTCTCACATTTACTCTCGGTACCTGAAACTCCTCTCTAATGTGTGTAAACATAGAATCACAGAATGGTTTCAGTTGGAAAAGACCTTCAAGATCATTGAGTCCAACCATTTATCCAACCCTACTAGGTCCAACACCAGACCATGTCACCAAGCACAATTATCTGCTTTTAAATACCTCCAGGGATGGTGACTCAACCACCTCCCTGGACAGTCAGTTCAATATCTGACAAACATTTCAGTAAGGAAATTTTTCCTAATATCCAACTTAAACTTCTTCTGACTCAACTTCAGGCCGTTTCCCCTTTCCTGTCAACCACATAATAGTATTTCATAAATGTTTTTGCTTAATTCATTACTTGGTTTTCATAGCCTTGCTATGAAAAGGTCACTGGCCCATCGATGTGTGAGACCCTGTGTATGTATATTGTAATTAATTACTAATTATTTGTATATCAACAGGTGTCATTCAGCCAACTGACATTTGATAGGCGTCTCTCTGCTGCATACTACTGAGTTACAACTATAATTTCCATAAAAGCCCATTGTGCAGTTTTAAATGCTAAGAATTGCACTGATTTAACAGGGAATATGATGAAAATTAGCATGAAATCTTAGGTATGTGGATAGTTCATTTTTTGGCGAATCCTGTAACGTACTGTGCAATACTAGTGCGGTTACTTCCAGCCACTGGAAGTACTTAAATAGGTACATTATATGAGTTAAGGAGGATTTACTCAATGCCTGGTCAGATTAAAGGTTAAAATTTCCGTCTGTTTGTGCAAGAAATCTGTTCTTATGTGTCTCTTACCCCATTTCTTAGCTCTGTGTAAAAGAAAAAGTCAGGACCAAGGTTTCAGCTGATTTAAATTTAGGGCAGCTGCTTTGACTTTGTCAGAGTTGCATGGGCTTAACAGGAGCTGGGAACCCCCCTTAATTAACATGTAATTTTATTCACTATCTAGGAAATGTGATTCAAATTAAGTTGGAATTGTAAAGCGTCCAGGAGCCCTATGTGATGTGAATTGAAAATTTTGAGTGCCTGTAGTCCTCTTAGCTTCTGCAAATGACAGTCAATGTGTTTTCCTTGCCAAAATAAAGTGGCATTGAGAAGTGGGACATAGGAATGAGCACATGACAAAAGGCAAACCAGAATGCTGAGGGGGTGGGGGGCAAAATCAGCATCAGGAATGGCAAACTGTTCCCTCATCATCACATGGAAAGTGAATAGAAAGTTATATTGATATTGCACACAGATGCCTGAAATTCTCTGGCTCATGCAGCAGAATTAGACACACATGAATACTTAAATAAACAGAATTTTAATGTGTGGCTTAAATGAACTCATAATGACTGTACTATATCAGCTATGTTGCAGCTGTCGCTGGCTATCCAAGTTTCCTTCTCCTGACCTCAGGGAGTGGTAGCTCACTTTTAAACTGTAAAATTGAAGAAAAAGATGAATTCTTTAAAATATTTGGAATGAAAAAACCCCAAACAGCTATGTTTTAGTCACAAGGTAGAATACAATCTCAGGTAATACACAGATGATCTGTTCATAGAAGGCCATCTAATTGCCTCTGCTTACATTGTGTAGGAGGGAACAGAAGGACCTAAATCTTATAAAGTACCTTATGCCTACCTGCTGCTTCTTCCTAAGAGCGTTTTTGATTGAAACAATTAAGGCTGACACAAAATGAGAGAGGGAAGGACGATAAAAAGTATAACCATTCCAGGGTAATGTAATTTCTGATGTCTACAAAATACATTCTTGCTTAGGACCAGTATTGGACTATGGCAGAGGTCTGGCTGTGGCTTGGTATGGGCATGTCTGTGAATAGAAGAAAGCAGAGCAGACATGTCTGGGATCTCCAGATTTACAGTTCATGCACACTCCTTCACAGCTCCTGAATTAGGTGTGGACTTACAGTGAAGCTTAGGGAGGTTCTGCCTTTATCCAGCTTGCATCCTGATGTAGATCCTCAGGTTGGACGCGATGATCTCTCAAGGTCCCTTCCAACCCCTATGATTCTGTGATTCTGTGATGAAGTCGGGGTTGGGTGAGACAGCCCTGACTTGTAACCTGCTAGCTTTAGAGGGATGATGCCTCAGGTATGTAAGGCTATCAGTTTCTTTGTCTCTTTTCCAGTGATATTTATGTGAAAGAGTGCTATGCCACCATGTTTCAAAGGTTCTTTCTGTCAATATGTAATATTCATTCCCTTCTATGCAGAACAGAAGTAAATAAAATGGAACGTAAAAGCTCACAGGCTTAGATATCAGTGAAATATTCTCAGAACAATTGTCTGGTCTATGAATAATCATATCTAGTCTGTTTGACCTGATAACACCATTTAGTTACATCCTATTTGTCTCACTAAACTCACAGAGGCATGAGGGGAAATAGAAGCTTCTGAACAAGTAAATCAAGGCCAAATAACTCTAAACAATGTTTTCTACAAGTCTGAACACTGCTAATTTTGCCTGTCTTAAACCAGTGTAAATGATGCAGAATACTAACAGGGATCAGGTATTATCTGCATCCAGTATTTATAATCCAGAGAGTGAGTCTTGGAATGGCCAAATTGTGCCAGTCAGGAACAAAGTTAGATCTATTAAAAAAACTTATGGGAAAAAATGCTCAATAGATTTTGAGATTTCTTTGAAGATAGGAGCTGCCTTTGAATGTAGAAGAGTGTAAGCTAGTAAATTCATAGAAATTCCTCTGCTTCATAATGCTTTTCACTTACATAACAGACTTTCATACAGTTTTGACACAAACCAGAGCTATGAAGATACAACATTGCTCTGCCTTCTTCAGGTCTCTTTTCCTGATAAATATCAGGGAATAAATGTGCTCTTTCCCTCTGCTGATGTTTTTCTATAATAACTAGAATGGCTTACCTGACCCATACTGTTACAAGCATTTCCTTAGGAGACATCCTCTAATGCCAGTAACTTTTGTTGTTGAATTGTACTAAAGGGGAAGGACTCCTTATGGGCATATTTGGGACTAGAAGATCTTGCGCTATTAGATGATGATGATAGTGATGATGGTAACAATAGATCATGGAGATGGGTGTTTAGGAAATAGTGTCATTGCAATAGTGAGGAAGCCAGTAAGAAAAGAAAAATGTAAGATCTTTACAGACAAGCAAATTAAAATCAAATCTTTTACACAGCTTTTAAATTTTAACAGTTTGTGTGCCTTTCCCAGGAGAAAAGACATTACCATATGAATTCTAAAGCAGATTCTTGGGTTAATTATCCTTATTAGTTAATAAGGATGTAACCAGACATTGAAGATTGATTTGTTTACATTTCCAATATGATTACATTAGGAAAAAGATGGGAAAATGTGGTTTTGACACCTAATCCCAGATTATAACATCAGGAAAGAGATGGAGAAATGTGTTTTTGACATCCAATCTCCAATTCAGAAATTATTGCCTAATTTCCAGATCGTACTCTATAACTAGTGCTATCACATGCAATATGAGTAGTGTCCAAGAACAAAATAGTGACAAGAATATTTTAATTCCACTTCTTTAAGGCTGCAAGCATTGTTGGTCAGTGTAGAAAACCTTGTTTAGCTATGATGTTTGAAAAACACACTTCTTGAGAAAAGAACCTCGTTTTCCCATTTTCAAACACTTGTTTCAAAAGTACAGAGGACTTCTATCAGATTTTTATGGAAGGGGCTATAATCACCTCTTGCCTTCCTGTTATTTGTTGAGCAAGTTACCAGCCTCCCTTTCTCTCAGATGTGCTAGGTGATTGATTGGCATACCTACTTTGATTAAGAGCAATTGTTCTTAGCCTCTCTGCAGCTGTGAAGTTTCATGCTGCCTTTTTTCAAGATGTGAAGAACACCTTAGGTCCGCCAAATAAAATATCTTCACTTTTTTTTGTGACTATATGAGTAATATTACCTCTCTAGACGTTGCTTAGCTTCAAATAACAAATTACATTATAGATTCTTTCTCTAACACTTTTATCAGATGCCTCCAGATATTTTATGCTGCTAATACTCTGTGTTGTTTTTCTTTATGCTTATATAAACTCCAAATTGGCTTGGAAATTAGGAAAGAACTAATGACAGCTGTCTTTTCCCTACACTAGATGCTTTTGTGGCTCTCAGGTGGGGACTTGAATATTTCACTCTACAATGTGTTTTACTTTTTCTCTGAAGTGATTACAATCCCTTTCATTGACAGAAAACTGTGACAGAAAATGTTGATATGACAAAATCAATCAAAGCCTGAGGCAGACTGATTTCTTATTCCTTGACCATGACACCAGGTTGTGAACTGTCTTTCCTTGCTAATAGTCAGGTCAAGATTTGCTGAAAGTTCCAAATTCCTGTTGGTTCCATCTGAAAAGTCTCATTCCAAGAGTTGCAACCATCAGTCATTCATCATGCCACTACAATGGAAATATTTGAAATGGGCTGAGGAACAACTGCTGCAGAGAATGTAATATTAGAAGTGCCATATCAAGTGAAACTGCAAGTGTTGACCAAAATACACATAAGGCTGGAAACTGCCTTTACTCATCTGTAAAATCAGTGACAGAAGGGCTGAACTTCATGGAATTTGAGGCCACTGGGAACCACAACAGCTATCCAGCCTTAACCACTCACAAAGGTACAGTGCAGAATTTGGATAGTTGAAGAAAATTATTCTGGAAAAGAATAAAGTTCAAACTTCAGCAGTCCAAATAATCATTTAAATCTCTTGTAAAAGAGATGTTCTTTCCTGAGTATGGCTGAAGTAGACAATAGACCTGGTCACAACTCCTTGGAAATTCTTCCAGCCCTTTATTTATTGAGAAAATTAGTCTAAATCCCTGGAAATGTGCAAGGAGATTCCCCATTTTGTGTTTCCCTTTTACCACTTCCAGCTTTATATGTTTTATCATTGCTATCAGGGTAAATGTAATTGCCTCCTCTATGGAAAAGCTTACATTATAGATGAGGTCCCTCAGTGTGCCTCCTTTCCTGATACTCCTTGGGTTTTCCCCTACAATCTGACACTGCACTGAGAGACCTTCCAAGTCCCCATGAAGGTAGAAGGAAGATTGAACCTGCTGGTTGCAGGAAAAGCCTTTGTTAGGCTGATGGCATTAAAGCTTTGCATCCTGAAGTAGAGCAAAAGGTAGGTTCCCTTTTGTAAGGAGGTGGTATCATCCTTACAAAGTTACAGAATCAGAGTCCTTGTTTTTTTTGTCTTTATCCTCTTTTCTGAATGGTGAATAGACCAGTTGATCTTTGCCTACACCACTCCTACAAGATTTTTGATGTAAGGCACAGGAGCTTGAGCTTGAGCTGTAGCAATGAACTGTTTTATTCTGCTACTTGTGTGGCTAGTAGGCTGTTAGAGAAAGGTGAGCTAGTGTGAAGGGATGTGAAAATTCAGGAGGGTTTTCAGACTGTAAATCTCTCTCATAGGGAAAGAAAGAAAAGAACAAGAGAAAGAGGAAGAGGAAGAGAACAACTTGTCTCCTGAGTATTTCTTACTAGTACATAGAAAGTTAATATTGGCACTCTCTTGGTGTCTGGCTTTCCTCAGTCATTGTATATGAAATTCTGCTGTTTCCCTTGGATTTTTGAGTCCTTGAATTTGAATCCATAGCTACTCATTAAACTTGTCACAGTGCAGGAGAATCTATATTGGCTTTTAAATCCAATCATTGAACAAACCTTCTTCCAAGAATAAGACTTCGGGAGGATGCTTGTTCTTTTAAAGCTTAGGAACAGCTAGGAAAAAAAGCCAATATGGGCCCATGAAAATCCTTAGTCATTACTAGTAACATTACTCATTTGGAAAGATAACAGTTTCATTTTGACCAGATAATATTCCTTTTTTGTTGTCTAAGAAACCGATGGTTCAATATGCTTTACTGCATGGCTTTTCAATCATTTCTCTGTACACTATATTTTCAGTCTAACTTAGAAGATTGAGTTTTCCATTGAATAACTAAGGATTATCTGTAATCCACAATTCTGCCTCTAGCCACACTTTTAATTTTATTTTAATACATTTTAATTTTAATATATTGTCCAAAAGATAAAGCAAAAAGGCATAGTATTATTCTAATCCCTTAGAGTATTTAGACACAAGTCCATGGGACCAGATGAAATGCATCCCAGAGGCCTGAAGGAATTGCCTGATGTAGTTGCCAATAATATTTGAAAAGTCATGGTGGTCAGGTGTAGTCCCTAGTGACTGGAAGAGAGGAAACATCATGATCATTTTTAAAAAGGGTAGGAAGGAGGATCTTGGGAACTACTGCCTTGTCAGCCTCACCTCTATGCCTGGGAAGGTCACACAGAGTCGTAGGGGTTGTAAGGGACCTCCAGAGATCATCGGGTCCAACCCCCTGCCAAAGCAGGCGCCCTAGCTCATATCACATAGATAGGTGTCCAGGTGGGTCTTGAATATCTCCAGAGAAGGAGACTCCACCACCTCCCTGGGCAGCCTGTCCCAGGGCTCTGTCACCCTCACTGTGTAAAAGTTCTTCCGCATGTTGGTGCGGAACTTCCTGTGCTCCAACTTGAAGCCATTGCCCCTAGTCCTGTCCCCACAGACCACTGAAGAGGCTGGCTATTTCTCCTTGTGTCCCACACTTGATATATTTATAAACATTTATAAGATCCCTTTTTCTCTAGGCTGAACAGCCCCAGTTCTTTCAGCCTGCCCTCATAGGGGAGATGCTTCACTCCTTTAATAAT
>VZTU01012923.1:1192-17213 GCA_013400835.1 Zapornia atra
GATGTTCCAGGCCCTTCATCATCTCCATAGCCTCCTTTGGACTCTCTCCAGGAGATCCCTGGCTTTTTTATCCCAGGGAGCCCAGAACTGGACACAACACTCCAGGTGGGGCCTGACCAGGGCAGAGTAGAGGGGGAGGATCCCCTCCTGTGACCTGCTGGACACACTCTTCCTGATGCACCCCAGGATCCCATTGGCTCTCTAAGCCACCAGTGCACACTGCTGGCTCATGGCCACCCTGTCACCCACCAGGACCCCCAGGTCCTTCTCCACAGAGCTCCTCTCCAGCACTGCGCTCTATTTCTTTTGTATCCTCCAAAGAACAGCCACATTTTCTAATTAGTTTGGGACCATTTTAAATATCTTCATCTCTCTTCCCCCCAACCCCTCCCCCAAAAAAAAAGCAAGCCCAAATCAACCACCATGCAATATATTCATAGGAACCAAACTCACAGTCCCAAGCCTGGTACACTACAGCGTTCTCCCTTCTCCCAGTTCTTGCACCCCATCAGCAAGGAACACCTAGGAACTAGAAAATCAGATTGTTCCCACAAAATGAGAGTGTCCTAGAACAGGACAAGCAGGTGTAAATTGTCAGCCAAACCCAAGTTCTCCATCAAACTCCCCAGCTAAAACCAAGAGTTTTCAATAGTTTCATGCATAATCTCATGACAATGACAAGACAGTCCTCCCCTTTTTATTCCTGAGGCATAACTGTGCTGAGGAAGCCATGCAGAAGGCTGGTGAGGTTTGGAGAACTCTATGAGTTATTTGGAGACCTGGAAGAAGGGCTGGAGAGTATCAACGTTGAAGAGCATTGCTGATCAGAGCACAACTTGGTGGGAAGAAGAGACAGAGATACTATGCAGAGCATCCTCTCAATACAAAGCAGCAGTAAAAGCCATCAGATGGAAGCTCAACAGAGGAGGATGTAAGACTAGGAAAAACATGTGATCATGATGCCTCAGCAGAGATAAGAAAACCCACAGTAGAATAAGACATCTCAAAGCTATACCTTACTTTCCATTCCTTGGTGTCTACAACATGTTCTAGCATAACCTCAAGACACAAGTTTGACAACAGCCAGTCAGACTGAGCTCTTCAGACTATGTGAAAGAGGTGCCTGTGCTGGATAATTACAGATATTCCCAGAATACAGGGTGTGAATTGTAAGAGGAACTTGGACCTACAACAAATTAATTGAAGGAAGGACTTGGACATTCATTACAGACACTACCTAGAGTGTCATCTATGGGGCTTAAAAAGTGCTTATACAGGGATGAGCTCTGCCCAGTAAAGCACTTGGACAGACCCAATTAAGCTGCACAACCACAAGCTTCCTCTCCTGCTTCCCAGCCTTTCCCTAGAGGCAGGGTGACAGATAAGGAAAACCCATCACGTTCAGGCAACTTCAGCTTATGAGCTTGACATGTGTAGCACCAGCTTTGTAACTATCAGACCGATTTCAGGGTGACTCTGCCTGGCTTCCACTGAAGTTTAAGACCACTCCAAGCAAGATAACACTCTGCCACAGTTAAATAATCCCACAGTGATCAGAAATCCTTTGATGCTCACATTCAAGTAGGAATATTCTTGAGAAATGCTGGCTTTAGCTGAAAAGAGTCAACTGATCAACAGATCATTATCTTATCTCTAAATAAGGCAGATAGGAAGAGTGATTCCCACTTTATAAAGAGACTCTTGCCAGCTGATTTAAAGATGCAGATGTGAACACAAGCAGAACTAGCTGCAGGAATCAAAGACCACTACACATCAGCTCAAAGAGTCAACATTTCAAGAGGAAAGCAAAAGCTGCAAATGCCAAAGAAAATAAAATCAAACTAAGCTCAATAAATGCACCAAGCTACTATACTGCAGCAGAGAAGTGTGGCTAAAGAGTGGTGTCTCAGCCTGGATCTCCCAGGACACATAATCTCTGCCTTGTAGATGAATTCTGAAGAGGGGGTTACCACAGGTCCCCAGAAGAAGCAACTGTAGAAGCCCATCCCCATAAAAATGGAGCTCAGGTCTCAGTAGCTGGGCCACAAGGTGTACAGGGATAATTAAAGGTGTGCTCTGGAGAAGCACCAGGATTGACAAAGGAAAACTTCAAATATATATTCAGCCCCACATGCTGGACAAGTGACATGAAGTGTGTTCGACTGAGAGTCAGGATAACCTCCACAGCTCATCTGGGCAGATCTGAGGGGTCTTAGGAAGTCACTGGTTTCCAAAGGTTAATCCCATGTTCTTGTGGGCTATACAGCAGGGGCACAGAGAGCATACCTTAAACCTAGCTGCATTTAAGGGATGTGCTGAGCCAGTCACTCTGGTCTCTTATTTTGGAAGAGCTACCCAGTTATGCTACCCAGTTATAAGCTAGTTGCAAAAGTATAAACTCAAAGCCTTCCACATATGACAGAGGGAAATCAAACATTATTCATCCCAAAACACCCTGCCTCACGGTTAGGAACTCCAGCAGGCACAACCATATTGTCTGCACCATACAATCATAGAATGGCATGGGTTGGAAGGGACCCCAAGGATCACAGAGCTCCAACCCCCCTGACACAGGCAGGGCCACCAACCTCCAGGCCTGGAGCTAAACAAGGTTGCCCAGGGCCCCATCCAACCTGGCCTTGAACACCTCTAGGGATGGGGCATCCACTACTTCTCTGGGCAGCCTGTTCCAGCCCCTCACCACTCTCTCTGGAAAAAACTTCCCCCTAATATCTAAACTAAACCTTCCCCCCTTTAGCTTTAATCCATCCCCCTTGTCCTGCCATTGTCTATCCTTTTAACAAGTTGAATCCCCTCCTGTTTCTCTGCTCCCTTCAGGGACTGGCAGGCTGCAATGAGGTCCCCCCACAGCCTTCTCTTCTCCAGGCTGAACAAGCCCAGCTCCCTCAGCCTCTCTTTGTAGGGCAGGTGCTCCAGCCCTCTGATCATCCTCATGGCTCCTCTGACCCCTCTCCAACAGTCCCACATCTTTCTTGTATTGGGGCCCCAGCTCTGGACACAGGACTCCAGCTGGGGCCTCCCGAGGGCAGAGCAGAGAGGGACAATTCCCTCCCTGTCCCTGCTGCCACCCCTCTGCTGATGGAGCCCAGGATCCCATTGGATACCATCCTAGGACAGAGTTTGTCACAAGCAGAGGGAAATTTATCTGCCCACTCCCCAAGAGTGGCAGATGTCAGAGTCCCCATTGAATCATTTGCAGCCTCTACCTTTGCAGCCAGCCTTGCTGTGATCGATCCTGTCCCACCTTGCTGCAAACCACGTGGTGGCCTGCTATCACCCAGGGGATCAGACTACATTCCTTATCACCTTCAGAACTGCAAGTCAGATATTCTCCCAGCCTGAAGATCTTCACTGTGGAGTCAAGAAAAACAGGGAAGAGAATACAGCAAAGAGGCTTTTCTTTTTATTTCAGTTCTCCCTCATTATCCTGTTACCACAGCTACATTGTTCTCTCCAGAAAGACTACCTACTGTCTCTTCACATCAAGAGCTGCTGACATGAAGGAGGTCTATTACATTAATGACTTGGAGGAAAAAAACCTACCACACATGCCCTTACTATCCAGTCTGTATTGTGCAAGTTGTCTATGAGCTTGATCATTTCTTTCATCTATAAGCCTGTTTAAAGCACTCTTACCTGTTCCACTCCAGGGCTAGGTTTCCTTTTTTTCTTTTCAAATCCTATTTCAGTAACATTGTTGAAGATGACCACTCATGGAAAGCTTAGCAAGTGTTTTTCTACAAAGCTGTGAGGTGTTCAGCCTCTCAATCACGGACATTCATTTGAAGAAGAGACAGGGTGTGGGTACTCCTGGATGTGACCTGTAACACCACTGCATACAGAGACTGAGCGCCTCTATTAACGGACAGGGCAGTGCCCTGGGGGCTGAGAGACCCAATGGGATCCTGGGGGGCATCAAGAGGAGTGTAGCCAGCAGGTCACAGGAGGGGATCCTCCCTCCCTGCTCTGCTCTGCTCAGGCCCCACCTGGAGTGTTGTGTCCAGTGCTGGGCTCCCTGGGATAAAAAAGCCAGGGATCTCCTGGAGAGAGTCCAGAGGAGGCTATGGAGATGATGAGCATCTCCCCTCTGAGGAAAGGCTGAGTGAGCTGGGGCTGTTCAGCCTGGAGAAAAGAAGACTTAGGGGGAACCTAATTAGTGTTTATAAATATCTTAAGTATGGGATGCAGGGGGAATTGGCCAGCCCCTTTTCAGTGTCTGTGGGGACAGGACAAGGGGCAATGGCTGCAAGTCAGAGAATAGGAAGTTCCACACCAACCTGGGGAAGAACTTTTCCCCAGTGAGGGTGAGGGAGCCCTGGGACAGGCTGCCCAGGGGGGTGTGGAGAGAAAGGCCTGGGAAGGAGCAAGAATCCTAGCAGGAGGAACATTGCCAAGCTCAGTTACTATTTTGGAAACACAACTTCAGATGCAAAAGCAGTGCAGAACAGGCTTTTCTTTGGCCATTACTTCGATGCTGCAGTGTAATCTTGTATCTGAAGGTGGGTCACAGGTGTCCTGAAACTGAAGGGCACATCCAACACACCTCGGATCAGGAAGCAGTCTCCCACTGAGTCTGAGGGGCTTGCTTTAATTATCCCATCATAGTGACATTCACCAGCCTGCAATGCAATCAGCTTCCAGCTAATTGTAGAGAATCCCCAATGATATCAATAACACCAAGGAAGCCACATCACACAGAGCCTTTCCATTAAAGCAATACCAGCCCACCCATCTTTGGGCAGAGGTGGGTCCTTGAGGAAGAGGTTGGAAAGGTCCCCAGCAGGAAGGGCAGAACCTTGGCCAAACCCAACAGGTGCTGTGGCACAGACAGGATGACACACAGGGGAGGCTTCCCAGGCATACATCCCTCCTCAGCATTTTGGTGGGGTGCTGACTGACTTCCCACTTGCTGCACAGCTCTCATGACTCCTGCTCACAGGCATTCAAACTTCATAGAATTAGTTAGGGAGGCAAGGACCTTCAAAAGCCATCTAGTCCAACCCCTTGCAGTGAGTAGGGATACCTTTAACTAGACAAGCTCAGAGCTTCATCCACCCTGACCTTGAATGTGTCCTGGGATGGGGCCTCCCCCACCTCTCTGGGCACCCTGTGCCAGGGTCTCACCACCCTCAGAGGGAAGAGCTTCTTCCTCATGTCTCACCTGAACCTGCCCTGCTCTAGTTTAACCCATCTCCCCTCGTCCCATCGCTCCCTGCCCTTACAAACAGCCCTGCCCAGCTTTCCTGTAGGGCCCTTCAGGGGCTGGGAGGGGCTCAAGAGGTCTCCCTGAGCCTTCTCTTCTCCAGGCTGAACCAGCCCAGCTCTCCCAGCCTGTCTTCATGGGAGAGGTGCTCCAGCCCTCTGAGCATCCCCAGGCCCTCCTCTGGACCCGCTCTGAGAGGTCCACGTCCTCCTTGTGCTGAGGACCCCAGAGCTGGACACAGCACTGCAGGGGGGTCTCACCAGAACAGCAGGGGCGAGAATCCCTCTCTCAATCTGCTGGCCACGCTTCTTGTGGTGCAGCCCAGGATGCCATTGGCCTTCTGGGCTGTAAGTACCCATTGCTGGCTCATGACCAGCCTTATGCCCACATCACCCTTGGCAGGGGCTATCCCCTGAGACAACAAGGAGTGGCAGCTGACAGTCAGCAGCAGGTTTTTTGTGGACATCTTACTAAAAAGCAAGGAGAATGAAAACTGAATTACCCTCCCTGTTACCCAGCTTGTCCTGGGAATACTTTACATTCCTTCCAGACAGATCCCTATGGCTTGAAGTTCACCAGCAGCGCTGTGGCCTCTCAGACCCTGACAAGTAAATGCACAGTTACCCTGATGCCTTTTGCCACTAATGCAGTAAGAGCACAAAGATGATTGGTGTCCCTGCCTGTGGCAGGGGGGTTGGAGCTCTATGATCCTTGGGGTCCCTTCCAACCCAGACCATTCTATGATTCTATGAGACAAGCTCCTTTATTACAGTATTTACACACTAAGCCATGTTCCTCCATGCATCAGCAGCTAAAAACTCTGCACTTTTCCCCTCCCAAGGTTGTGATATTTTGGCTGAATATCCATTTCTCCATCAAGGCACCTTAAAACCTCCCTATTTTTATTTTATACTTAACACATGTTACAGAATCACAGCATCACGAGGTTGGAAAAGACCTTTAAGATCATCAAGTCCAATCATTCCCATCCTAAGCTAAACCAGATCCCTGAGCACCTCATCTACCCTTTTTTAAACACATCCAGGGAAGGTGACTCAGCCCCTCCCTGGGCAGCCTGGGCCAGGCCCTGACAACTCTTTCAGGAAAGAACTTTTCCCTCCCATCTGAGCTGACCCTGCCCTGGCACGGCTTGAGCCCATTTCCCTTTGTCCTATCACCTGTCAGCTGTCTGAAAAGACCATCACCCACCTCTGTACAACCTCCCTTCAGGTAGTTGTAGGTGGGGAGAAGGTCTCCCCTCAGCTTCCTCTTCTCCACGCTGAACACTCCCAGCTCCCTCAAGCCGCTCCTCAGAGGATGGTTCCCCAGCCTGGTTGCCCTTCTCTGGACGCACTCCAGGACCTCCATGTCCTTCTGATGGTGAGGAGTCCAGAACTGGACCCAACACGCAAGGTGCAGCCTCACCAATGCCCAGTCCAGGGCCACAATCCCCTCCCCAGACCTACTGGCCACACTATTGCTGGCACAAGCCAGGATGCCATTGGCCTTCCTGGCTGCCTGGGCACACTGCTGGCTCATGGTCAGCCTGCAGTCACCCAACACCCCCAGGTCCTTCTCTGCCTGACAGCTCTCCAGCCAGTCTCCCCCAGCCTGTAGCACTGCATGGGGTTGTTCTGTCCCATGTGCAGCACTCTGCACTTGGCCTTGTTAAACCTCATCCCATTGGTCTCACCCATTGGTCCAGTCTGTTCAGACCCCTCTGAAGAGCCTCCCTACCCTCAGGCAGATCAACACTTCCTCACCACATTGAAGCTTCCCACTGAAACTCACTGCTCTCCAAGCCCACTGCTGTGCTGTTTTATGGGACAATTGCTTTGAGATACAGCCAACGTGGAAGAAGCAGAAGTTTAGCAAGCACAGCAAGCCACCAACCTTTAAAAAAAAAACAGTTTAAAAAATAAATAAATCTCAACACAAAAGCTCCTCAGAGGAATGCAATTGATTTTCCAGTCCTTCTACAAGTCTTTCAGACCAGGCATTTTAATTAATATTTATTCCTACCTCCTTAAACACAATAATCTGTGCAGCATTAAAACAGCAGCGCTCAACAATTGAGGCTGGTAATTCTACCCACCACGGCATCTCCCTACTCCTGATGCAAAGCAAAGCACCCAGCAGAGAGCAGATGGATCTTCACAACCTTTCACATGTGCTGAAAAAAACAATGGCAGCTGGAGTAATG
The DNA here is from genome assembly GCA_013400835.1 of Zapornia atra. NCBI lineage: Eukaryota > Metazoa > Chordata > Aves > Gruiformes > Rallidae > Zapornia > Zapornia atra. The sequence continues at coordinate 8,620 of VZTU01012923.1, forward strand.
TGCTGAATCATAGAATGGTCTGGGTTGGAAGGGACCCCAAGGATCATAGAGATCCAACCCCCCTGCCACAGGCAGGGCCACCAACCTCCAGGCCTGGAGCTACACAAGGTTGCCCAGGGCCCCATCCAACCTGGCCTTGAACACTTCCAGGGACGGGGCATCCACTACTTCTCTGGGCAGCCTGTTCCAGCCCCTCACCCCTCTCTCTGTAAAAAACTTCCCCCTAATATCTAAATTAACCCTTCCTTCCTTTAGCTTTAATCCATCCCCCTTGTCCGGCCATTATCTGCCCTTTAACAAGCTGATTCCCCTCCTGTTTCTCTCCTCCCTTCAGGTACTGGCAGGCTGCAAGGAGGTCCCCCCACAGCCTTCTCTTCTCCAGGCTGAACAAGCCCAGCTCCCTCAGCCTCTCTTTGTAGGGCAGCTGCTCCAGCCCTCTGAGCATCCTCGTGGCTCCTCTGACCCCTCTCCAACAGCCCCACATCTTTCTTGTATTGGGGCCCCAGCTCTGGACACAGGACTCCAGCTGGGGCCTCCCGAGGGCAGAGCAGAGAGGGACAATCCCCTCCCTGTCCCTGCTGCCACCCTTCTGCTGATGGAGCCCAGGATCCCATTGGCCTTGCAAGCTGCAAGAGCCACTGCTGGCTCATGGGGAGCTTCTCACCCACCAGAACCCCCAGGTCTGAAGCAGATAAACATTTCAACATGTGAAAGCTTCCCACCTACAACGGCACTTCTTCAAAGCATCAGTTTTGTCTTCCCCTTGTTGGCAAGAAGTGCCTGCTGTCAGCCTCACTCAACAAGTATTTAAGTTGGCACTTTGCAAAGTGAGGAGCCAATAGGTCACGGAAAAGAGCTCTTCAAAGAGTCAGCTTGTGATGCTCCGTGGCTGAACTGAAGCTGTATCATCCCTGGAAATCAGGATCTGGCACGATCCATCAAAGCAGCTGTCCTCAGAGAGCCCTGGCAGCTGCCTGGCCACGGTGTGATGACCATAAAAAACAGAAAAAGAAGTTGTATTGGTTACATGGGAGAAGCTTCAGCTGAGAACCAGCTCGGTTGGGAGCGGTTAGTAACGAGGAACACTGACTCTGCTTTGGGCAGCTGTAGGGCAACACCGGGACAGAAGAGCCTAATCACACTGTGCATCAACACTGCTCTCATCCTAGAGCCCAGACACAGCACTGCACCAGCTACTAAAGAGAAAATTAACTCTATCCCAGGCAAACCCAGGATATTACGGAGCCCAGACCCTTCCAGGGTCCTGAACAGCAGAGAGGTGACATCAGAGCAGCTGTCTGTAGTGGCAATACTCCTCCCCAACGGTGGCTTCGAGTAAAGAAGGTCAGCCCAAAGCAATGGTGATCAGCAGAGTCACAGACTGGTCAGGGTTGGGAGGGACCTCTGGAGAACATCCAGTCCAACCCTCTGCCAGAATAGGATCACCCTGAGCAGGCTGCACAGGACAGTGCCCAGGATTGCGAGGTTTGAATGTCTCCAGAGATGGAGACTCCCCAACCTCTCTGGGCAGCCTGGCCCAGGGCTCTGCCACCTTCTCAGGAAGTTCCTCTTCATGTTTAGGTGAAACTTCCTCTAGTCCAGTTTGTGCCCATCGCCTCCTGTCCTGTCCCTGGGCACCACTGAGCACAGACTGACCCATGCTCCTGACCCCACCCCTCAAGGATTTATCAGCCCTCAAGAGATTTTTACCCTGCCCTCAAGAGACAAGATTCCCCCTCAGTCTTCTCTTCTCCAGGTTAAAAAGTCCCAAGTCCCTCAGCCTCTGTAAACCAGAGAGATGTTCTAGTCTCATCATAATTTCCATAGCCTGTTTTTGTCCCCTCTCCAGTAGCTCCTTGTCCTTCTTGACCTGGGGAGCCCAGCATCACACACAACGTTCCAGATGAGTCCTCACCAGGGCAAGGCAGAGCAGAGCAGGAGGAGAACCTCCCAAAACCTGCTGGCCACACTTTTCTTGACACACCCCAGGAAGCTGCTGGCTTTCTTGGCCATAAAGGCCAAGTCTGTTGTCCATCAGCACTCTCAGCCTTTTCCCACAGAGCTGCTTCTCAGCAGGTCACCCCTAACCCATACTGGTGCATGGAGGTTATTGCTCCCAAGGTGCAGGACCCTACACTTGTCCTTGTTGAACCCAGCCCAAATTGGCCCTTAAGCCTTTCCTTTGAGCACAGAGAAATACAGAGAACCTGAAGAGGGAAGAGCCTGGTCCAGCTGCAGCTCTAGAATGCTGCACCTTGTGGGTGCTACTTAGGGAGAGGGGCTTCATCCCACAGGGAGGAAATCTGCTCCTCTATAATGTTTCACACAACGCTCACTTCCTTTCACAGCCAGGTCAGCAATGTAAGTGGGGGCTGGGCACTCATGGCAAAAAACAACCCCCCCCCCACTGAGAAATAACACCATTTCTTGCCTGGTAAAGACTTGGGGAGAATGCAGAGCTTAACTCCTTCACCACTACGCAGCATCCCCTCTGTTCTTGCAGCCTGTCCAATGCAAATTCCATTACCCTGCCCTCAAGAGATGCTCATCACTTGGGGGGATAAACACCACAACAAACCCCACGACCTTTCTTCAGACTGCAGAGCATCAGAAAGGGAAGAATCCTGGCATGTATCAGGGGGCCCCGTTAAGATCATTATTTGCTGTTAGAAAATCTTCAGGCAGCATGCAGCCTGTTCTAAATATAGACCCACTTCAAGCTTTGCTAGGGAAAAAAGGGGAAAAACAACCCCCAAAGTAACTCAGAATGAGCAATGGCATGAAAACAGACCCACAGCAGTAGAGGTGTGACACTAGCAAGGCGATTTTCAAACCACAAACCTTTGCCCCCCCCCTCACTCATGCAACTCCTCAGGGAGAAGACTTGCAGTAGAGCATTACATCTCCAACGCTCCGCTGCATTTGGTGGCTTAAACCTTGAACAAAACCAGTTTCCTGGCTTTCTGCACTCCACTCCCTAGGGCTGGGTGCCTACCTGTTGCAATCAAAGTCATTGGGAGCATGTATCTTGCTGACTGCCCTTGCAAGCAGTTGTTAGAAAGGACAGGAAGCTGCTGGCAGGGAAGCTCAGAAGGGTATCAGCAAACATTGCCAACAGCCTCAGTCCCTGCTCTGAACTACTGTGCTTTTTCAGAGCTGTGGCACGTGCAGCAAGACTGAAGATGTCCAGCACAGAACAGCCCAGTACACCCACAGCAAAGAATTTTATCCCCTTGGGGAGCTGCAAGAGCCACAAGTTTGGGTCTCTGGAGCCAGCCTGGTCATCCAGCTTTGGAGCAGCAAAATTCAGTGCTGCTTACACTGCTGAAAAGCATCAAGCTGTTGTGATGCCAAAGGATGAGCCTCACATTTCAGACAGAGAAGAGAGATGGCCCTGTAGCTGACGTGCTGCCAAGCCAGGAGCACCCTGATTACCTCCTGACCACATGCCATGACCCACAGGGTCCCCTGTCCCTTCAGGCTGGAAATGATGGCTCAGGGTGAGACCCAGCGTAGGCTCCACTGACTCCTGGACGCTGCTATGTGGGCTTGGAAAAGCAACCTGTGTGGTCCCGAGCCCCACCAGCAGCCAGCACCTGTCCTAGCTCCTCTCATTTGGAGAGGCTGGTGTCAGTGGAGTGGAGAATTCCCACTGGTCTCCTTCAGCATGAGTACTTAAAGGCAGCAGAGCTCCACAGATGGAGGCTTAGATCCTTTTCAAAAACCCAGCTCGGGTTAATATTTACTCAGGGGGATATTGCCCTTTGCACATAATCCCCTTGGGAATCCTGAAGCCCTGGCTTGTCTGGGAATCCCCAGGGCTGGCTATAAAATGCAGGAGTGCTTTCAATCACGGGGCCAACGCCAGCGTGCAAAGGTGGGGTTTGCTCTTTGTTCCCCCAGCAGAAGGGAATACAAAGAGGGGATTTGCCTTCTCTCTCTCTCCCTCATGGTGTTGTATCCTTCCCCCCCTCCCTGCTGGCTAAATTGAAGGTGCAGAGGCAACAAGCTCCCCATGTTGGGGTGCTGAGAATGACTCTGTCCTCCCAATACCTGCTGGAGAGGAAGGAGCCATCTGCGTTTGCCCCCTACAGCATCCCAGGTGAGAGGAAGCCTGGAGGGCTTGACCTATGTGGTATAATACTGCAAACATAACTCCTCTGCCCATGGACAGGGAGAGAAGGGTTTGTTCAGAGCAAATGCCTCCCTAGACAGCATGGGTATGAGCGGCCATTTGAGAACAGCCACTTCGCCCGCTAAGCCAATTAAACTAAATCAAATAAAAAGCCAATCTGATTCCAAAGGAGTGACTGTAATCGTGTTTAGTTTCCCCAATTAATCCAGATTAATTTCCACTGCATGCAGAAGATACAGTATTCTTACGTCAGTGGATCGCCCCAGCCAGTCACAAGCCCCTCATTAACACACCCCTGGTGAAGCTCACTCTTCTCCCGCAGCCACGTGAGTGTTTAAACCTTTGCTGGGTGTCAGGAGCTTGGGGACAGGCTGCCAGTGGATGCATCAGCGCTGTGGATGAAGAGTGACTGGTTATTACTGGTTTGCATAAAGCAGGGAGTGACTTGCCTGCTTGCCCAGAATACTTCTTTCTCTTACTTTTTGTTTTTTGATGCCTGGATAAAATGCTCCCACTACTTTCTATATGCATGGCTGGCTAGATTCCATAGGGAAGTTTGGATCTAGGGTTCCTCCAGGGACCACTTTCTTTGCTTGCTTGCCCTGGTTCTTCAATTTGGTGTATGGTCTTTTTCCTTTTTAATGAGTTTCTTTTTGCTTTAAATCTGTGCAGCAGCAGCACAGAAGGGTCTGTGTTCTATACAGGGCACCTGAACCATAACAAAGTCTGTGCTTATAACAGATCCCTGACACAAAAATGTGATGGGCAGAGAGCTGGGCGAGTTTTCAGAGATGCCAAGTCCAGTGCTCACCTGTTTCTGTTTAACACTGGAACAACAATGCACTTCAGTGGAGTTGTAGCTGATGGCATTGATTGTAAATGACTATGGAAACAGAGCCTACCAATATGGAGAGCTTAAGTAATCATTAAGTAATTAACCCCTTCCACACCAAACACCCACCCAACTTGGGAGACAGCGGGGCCTTCCTCTGCACAGCTGCCTGTTTATTTATTACTAATGAACAAGGAGAGGGGGGTGTCGTGGTTTTGTGAGGTTGGGTGCTGGAAAAGAACAGGGGTGCAGAAAATGGCGGCTGTGAGGAGCTGCAGGAATTCTCTGGAGCTCCAAAATGGAAACAATCCAAGGCCAGAATCATTGTTGACCAGGGCCAAGCCAATAAGAGATAGTCATAGCGCCTCTGAGAATCACATATAGGAGAAAACAACCCGGAGGCAGCTGCATTTTGCCACCGGAGAAGGGAGTGAGAAGATGTAACGAGCTGTACAGACACCAAGGCCGGGAGGGGGAGTAGGTGCCCCAGGTGCCGGAGAGAAAGATGCCCCTGCAGCCCGTGGAGAAACCCCATGGTAAAGGCCGAGACCCCACCTGCAGCCCGTGGAGGGGCTCCACGCTGGATGGAGCAGGTGGAGACATAGAGAAGACACTGTGACCCTTACGCTGAAGCAAGCCCCTGCCAGCACTTGCAACCTACAGGGGGCTGTTGGCTTTGCTTTGAAAAGCCACGTGCGCAACCCGAAAGGAGCTGGCTTGCCTGCCTTCAGAGCACGTGGGGGGAAGGACCCTGGGAGGCTCTACCCCAAGTAAAGGGCAAGAAAAAAATTACATACATAAAGCTGTTCAACCTGACATCAAATGGAGATTGGCAGCAGACTGAGCCACCTCACAGGACTGATTTGTGTTGGGATTCGTGATCACAGGATCACTGAATCACAGGGGTGGGAAGGGACCTCCAGAGATCATCAAGTCCAACCCCCCTGCCAAAGCAGGGTCCCTGGGACAGGTCGCACAGGTCGGCATCCAGACGGGGCTGGAATCTCTCCAGAGAAGGAGACTCCACACCCCCTGGGCAGCCTGTCCCAGGGCTCCCTCACCCTCACTGGGGAAAAGTTCTTCCCCATGTTGGTGTGGAACTCCCTGTGCTCCAGCTCGAGGCCATCACCCCTTGTCCTGTCCCCACAGACAGTGATGCTCTGGAGGCCTGCAGGAAAATGCACCAAGTCACCTCCCGAGTCTTTCTGAGAGGGACAAACCATTCCAGTTTGGAAAATGATTTTTAATACAGTTGGTTCTTCCTGGCTTTTTAGAAGTCTGCTTTGAGCCTAAGTGAAAGCTTTGAAGCAGCACTGAATGTTAACAGGGCTTGCACGTGTGCAGGCAGCTGCTCACTGCCAGACTGTGGCTGCGTTTAGGAGCTGCTCAGAGATGCATACACCAGCCAAAGACCATCCCCTCTGTTGCAATCAACGTCCCTGCAGGAGGATAAACCACTGGATCAAAAATAGGGACAGGCAATAAACCACAGACAGAGAAAACCCAAGGAGAGAGAAAAAGCCATGCAAAATTTGGCCCTGCTCCCTCTCTCCAGGAGAATCATTGCTGACTGGATACCTTTACTGGTCTTTGGAGAAATGTTATGCCGTGTGTCCTGTACCCAGCCTGGGGAACCTCAATACTGCATCTCCCCAGGGAGGGTCAGGGTGAAGGGAGGAGGATGCCATCACTGCAGACCCCAGATTTGCTCTGCCAGTAGCATAGGTGGTGCAAAGCTTCCAGGAGAGCAATCAAAGTGGCCTAGCACAGGATGAAACCCGGTGTACCTCTTCAATGAGCAGCTCTGTTCCCAAAAGCTCCCTCACCTCACACTGGCTGCACTAAAATCAGTTCCCTGAGGAACCCAAGCTCTTCTCATCGTCACTGAGGCAGGCCACACCACCATGCAGGGTCCACCTCAGCATATTTCCCTGGGAAGGACCTGGGCTCCAGAGATTTTCCTAGAGATGTTCTGTTGGCTTTCCAGAGCAGAAGCAGCCTCTGAGGATGCTCACAGCTCCTGCATCCCAGCCTCTTCCCTTGCTCCCAACACCGAGGGGACAAGTCAAGGCTCAGCTCTATGAACTGTACAAAAGCCATTACCAGAGATGTTTTCTCCTACTTCCAATACAGTCTGGAGGGTTAAAGATCTCCACAAATCTTTCTGGGAAGGGAGTGGCTGAGAGAGACTCTCCCAGCACACTGCTTCAGCCCCAGAACCCCTTTCCTCCCATCGAACCATCACCCATGAGAACACAAGTGCTCAGCAATGAAGGATTTGCCTCTCTTGGGACTAATGCCCTGAAATCTATGCTGACAGTTCATGGAGGGTGATTCATTGCTGCAGAGGCTGCAATCCTGCACACCAGCCACGTAAGGGCAGCGTTTAGGGATGTGGCAATCACCCCAGAGCTTCAGAAAGAGGAAAAGCACTGAGGGAATGACCTCCAGCAGCCCCAAAGAGCAGACAATTTACAGGAGGAGAAAGATTTATGGCAGAGAAGGGATGGTTCACCCTAATCTATGCCTGTCAGAAACCACTGGCTGCTTCTGCTTTGTAAAAAGGAATAGAAATGCCTCAGATGATGCAACCAGGAAGCAGGTATGAGCTGGAGGAAAGCCAAGTCAGGGCTCTGAGCCCAAGCAGCCCAACTACTGTCAAGTGGAGGGAAGCTGCTCAGACAAACCAGCACAAAGAGGATTTCTCTTCACAGATGACAGCTATGTCAAAGCCTGGACTGCAGTCCGCTGCTTTTCTGTCTCCATTTACTAAGCCCATCCCACCCTTCCACCAGCCAAAACGTTTCCAGTAAGGCTCTGGAGAGGCAGTGTTCCTGGGAACAGCATCCATGGTGGCAGCAGCCAGCAAAGGGATAGTACCCTAGCACTGCAGCACAGGAGATGTCTCCCTATCCTGCAGAAGCAACCCTATGGTTCCACAGGTCTCCTTGGCACACAGCTGCTCAAAGGAGCTGCTGAGAAGCCTTTTTTCTAGCCCCAGTCCTCTGGAAACAGCTGTCAGGAGGCAAGACATCTAGGGAACTCCATTTAGAATAATGGAATGCATTGGGTTGGCAGGAACCTTTAGAGGCCATCTAGTCCAACCGCCTGCAGTGAGCAGGGACATCTTCACTAGAGCAGGTCGCTCAGAGCTCCATCAAGCCTGACCTTGAATATCTCCAGGGATGGGGCCTCCCCCACCTCTCTGGGCACCCTGTGCCAGTGATCCACCACCTTTGTATTGAAGAACTTTTTCCTAATATCCAACCTAAATCTCCCCTTTCCTAGTTTAAAACTATGACCCCTTGTCCATGCCCTTGTGAACAGCTCTTCCCCAGCTTCCTTATAGGCACCTTTCAGGGACTGGGACCTTACCCCCCGATTCCACTTCAATTACCCAAACACCACCACTAAAAAACCAATCATCTTCTCTTGTCCACCTCTCAACAGGCACAGTGCCGATCCATACACATGCCAGGCTTTCCAAGAAAATGCAGTAGTCTTTTAAAAGAAGAATTAGGATGGAGTTTTCTCCCCAAGAGCTTGGGCACCAGCACAATTTTAGAACAGAAGTGCACACAGCACCTGTCGCTCGTGACCTGTTTGCAAGTGTTGCAGTTTGGTGTA
>VZTU01012924.1:0-10315 GCA_013400835.1 Zapornia atra
TTCTGTGATTCTGTGATTCTAGCTTTGAAGACTCTTTTAAACAAATCAGCTAGGAAATGACCTGAGATCCTGTTCTGGTCCTTTCCTGTGAATAAAATATAGATCCTGCTCTAAAGGCATTTGAACAAAATATACAGAAATTTGTGTAAGCTAATTATTTCAAGAAAAACGTAGCTCTATTCCCTCAGTTCTTGAAGGAAGAAGTGCACTCTCTGGTTTGGAAATTATTTAGCTTCTCCCACAAAAAAATATGTAATTTCCAAACTGGTTTTATACATCTGAAATCTAAGTTATTTTCTTTGTGCTACCTTTCCCTGCCAAGCTTTATTTCTCACTGCTTAGTACTGATCATCAGCAGAAGTTTATGAGCATGTACAGCATTGTTGTTGATTATATTGGATATTACATCAACTTCTAACCATAACAAATGGGTCTCAGAATAGTTTCTGTTCATTTTCTTACAAAACAAACTGTTCTCTCCTTTCTGTTTCCTTCCTGATGATTCTCAGAATGCCAAATATCATTTCCATTTTCTGCCTGAATTGTCATTTTTCAGAGATAGAAATGAGCAGTATGAAATGTAATTGTCCCATGTCACCCTCCGGTCCCCACTGTGGCCTCCTGACAGCATCCTGTTGTTAGTTTAATGGGAAAGCTCTGAACATCGATTGGCACTTGGCTTGTGCAGTAACATTAATCTATCAGGAGAAATATCATGATATGGCCATCACAATAAACAAACAAAGAAAAACCCCAAAACAGCCTGAGAAGGAAAAGCTGCTCTATTTTCTGTGTGGGCAGACAAAGGACTTCGCAGGTTCCCCAGGCTCTAGGAGGGCTCTGGCATAACTCTTGTGACACTCAGACAGAGTCTGCAGCAGCAAGGATTTTGTGAGACACTGCAGCATGGGTTTCTCATCTGAAATCCCAAGTATGCTGTGCAGTTTTTTGCCCTTCTGACATGTCTGGAGAGATGAGACATTGTCCTGCAAAGTTTGTCTTATCATTTGATCATATTAGACTGATTTATTTCATGTTCTTCACAGTTCTCTGTGCAGAAACCTATAAAAGCCTAAGCTTGCAATGTTCTTAATGCACAGAAACTTGGACTTGCAAGATTTGGGAAGCAACAAAGCCACCTACTCCGCCTCTGAAATCCCTGTCAATATACTGCATTAAACAGGGTTTTTCAAAATTGTCATCACGTACAGCATTTAAACACAGCAATAAACTCTTCATTGACGTTTTCTTGCTTGGTTATTTGAAAGAGAAAAATTACTCTTAAAATACACTATGCCATTATCTCACTTACCTGAGCCTATTACTCAGATTGCTCTCTGCAGACACCTACACCTCTCTGAAAAAAGATCACAGATAAACACTCTATTTGCAGTTCATTGCAGTTGGGCTGTGCCAGCACTTCCACTGCTCTCTGTGGCTTTCAGGCTCCAGGACAACTTGCCTGCTTCTCTGGTTGGATCCATGGCCAGTGGAGCAGGGAGCTCTTTCAGTGGTCCCTTGGACATTACAATAATTATGGTTAATATTATGAATAATATTATGATTAAAATTTTTGTTTCAATTAGTGATTCATCCTTTTCCCTGTTGAGTAAAGCTGCATCCTGGCGTGAGGTAAGACATTGCTGGCTTCGACTGCTCTGTCCCGCTTGCAAATGAGAGGTCACCAGCTTCCCTCAGATGAGCAGCTGCATGCTCTCTCCCTACCTTTCAGGCAAAGCAGCCAGCAAGAAAGTGCAATAGTATAAATTAGTCTAACAATATAAACACTGAAATGATCCTACTTGTATTAGACCCACAGTTTTGTCTAAAATGTATTACAGGAGCCTGTGCCTCCAGCAGCTGGGCAGCAAGGGGAGACCAACATGTTTACTCAGCCAGTCTCCAACGAACAAATTCCAGTCCAAGCCTCATGCCTCATTCTCCTTCTGCTTTCTGCTTGTGTTGTCCTCCTGCTTTGGTTACCCAACATCCTGATACTGAGCCCAAGAACAGGACTGAATACTCTTTTGTAGGTATTTCTGCACACAACCGCCTTATCTCTCGTGCTCCAAGGTAACAACCTCCATCCTCCCCTTCTGTGAGGAATAAATTTGGTTTGGTTGTGGTTTATGTTTTTCTCTGCTGTCAGATCCATTAGCAAGTTTCAAATAAAAAAAATCCACAAACCTTCCTTGTTCATGGGAAAGGGCTCAACTGAATTTGAGCATCATATGTTAAATGACTGTTATATGTTAAAGTAAAATGAATTATTGTTTAGATCTGCACGTCTCTTGAACAGCATTAAAAAAGCAGTCATCAAACAGACCCAACTCCAAAAGTCCAAATATAAGTGCTGGAACATTCACATCCCAATAAAATTGGAAGTAGTCCTCATTATCTGAGCAAAATTTAAAAACCAGTAATTGTGTTAAAATAAGAAGTCAACTGTCAGATGGGGCTGAAGGAATTAGAAGATTTTCTGAATGTTATGTGCACAGGGTGACTGATGCGATATTCCTTTTTGAAAGAGCTTTCACTACAATTTAGTAATGCATTTTTCCCTCTCAAAGACTAGACTGAAACCAGATAGTGAATGCACTTCTCTAAACAGAAACTCAGTTTCTAAGAGTAGTGCATAAAGAACAGTGGATAATTCTCAGTTATAAAGGGAAAGCTTCTTGAACAGCTGACAGATTAAGAAATTAAAGGAATAGAGACCAAGACCAGAAAAATTCCTGTTCAAACACTCCATCTGAAGACCTAAGCACATCGTTAATATGCAATATAACAGCCAGTACCTGAGCAGGCCAGTGTCTCCAGGGCCATGCACAGGGACAGACTGAGATATCACCTGGGAAACCACCTCCTGGGAAAAGGGAAAGCATATAAACAAACAGAACTCAGAAAGGTCAGTCACAGTCTCTCTTCTTCTTCAAACTTTGTGCCCTGGAAATACGAGGTTTTCTGTGTCTTGTGCAGGTTCAACATCGTCAGCTTAAAACTCCAGTAGCAATGAGCATCAGAACTAAGACAAAGCTTATCAGGTAATGAATGGAATTGAGTAGCTACTACACATGCCAGTCTAGGCACACCTTACAGCACATGCTCTCATGAGCTTTCTGTACGCATCCACTGACAACTACAACCTATTTCTACTTTGCTTCCATTCCCATGTACAACTGGCCCATCCGTACACTTTCCTAAGACCCTGGGCCAGGTATTTAATATTGTTCTTGGCTGGCTAGCTTGCAAAATATTTCACTTTGAAGGCCAATGTTCTCAGTGAAATGTTCTTTACACTTTGTTTCCTTGCACACAGTTGTGTTTTACAGCAACTTCGGGATTAATATTTGCCTTTCTTTGATGCACAGGCTGCCTGGCTAGAAATAAAACTTCTGGTTTTCTGCTCCTCAGTATTTTATGCTGCTGATTCTACAAGTTCTAGAAACTATTTAGCTGTTACCTAAAAGCGTTACATAGGCAATATAGCTTTTCTGCTGTTTGCACTGATTTTTCTGCTAGCTTATTTGACTGTGCAAAGTAAAGGCTTAACAGCATGTTTGAAATGATATATTAAACAATATTGCCACAATTACTTAGCTCTGTAGATATCATGACCTAGCTGTATGCTTTCTCTGAGTTCGGAGATGTCATTCACAGGAGACCAACATAATTCTGTGTTTTGGAGCCTGTCAGTAAAGAAAGGCTCCAACTGTCAGAACTGAAATAAATAGAGGAAAATGAATCAGAAAAAGCATTTTGGATTTCTAATTGCCTTTGGTCCAAAGGATCTTTTGAATTGAAAGGAAATGGTTATTGTACTACTGCTCAATTAAAAACAATTAAGCTTTTGCACACTGCTCTGAACATCAATATCATAAACCACTGAAAATCCCAATTACTCACGGCAGTATTCCAGATGAGTTAATAACGGATAAATGGTGCACAAGCTACGAGTGACTCAACCCAAAGATTCTCTTTGGAACAGACTTCCAGTAAAGCCTACTGGGAAATGCAGCGTCTTCTCATAGTAACAGACCTCTTCCAACTGCAGGAAATCGCAGGACTACCGCTGATTGACAGATAAACAGTTCTTGTAACATTACTGATCCTTTATGCTCCTCTGTTCTGTGTACCAAGTATACTCAAAACTAAAAGTAATTTAATCAGAATGCAAAAAGTGGTAAGTTTTGCACAGGCAAATGAAGGCTGATAAACTACCAAACAGGAACCTGTCAGTAGTACAGCAGTAAAATCTCTTGCTATAAGTTTGAAACAGTAAATTTATGTGAATGGGTTATCTGAATATATATCTGAATATAACCTGTCAGTAGTACAGCAGTAAAATCTCTTGCTATAAGTTTGAAACAGTAAATTTATGTGAATGGGTTATCTGAATATATATCTGAATATAACCTGTCAGTAGTACAGCAGTAAAATCTCTTGCTATAAGTTTGAAACAGTAAATTTATGTGAATGGGTTATCTGAATATATTTCTGGTTGTCTTGGTGAAAAAAAGGTAAAATAACGTACATCAACAGATGTCTAAAAAGATCCATTTGTTTTTATGACAATAGAGTTAAATATAATTATATTAGTAAGTGTGTTGCTCATTTTCAGATAACCTAATACAAATACCAGCATAAAGGCACTATTAGAATAATTGACTTCTATATGTGCAGGGCTTATGAATAATTAGAATCCTTATGGACTAGAAAACTATAGTTAAATATTGTGACCAAAAGCCTTTTGTCAAAAGATCAAAGGAAAAGGGTATGCACAGTGACCCCTGTAATTACCAAGAAATTAGTATTTCTATGCTATCCCCCAGCTTTTTCACAACCAAGACTGCCAGCTTATGCCAGGCTCTTGAGCTAGTAACTCTCCTGCCATTCTCCCCAGTTTGCCTCTTCTGCACTGGGTTCAGCAAAGCCTCCTCCAGTGTTTGGGGAAGAAGATGGCTATGTGTTTCACCAAAGCTTCTTGCATTTCTTTGGCATGAAAGAGGAAGTGCTTTCAGAGTACAGCTATAGGCCAACTATTTGAGGCTGTCAGAAGCAGCCTTCATTCAGAAATTCTGAAAAGATACCCAGTAATAGGGTGGCTGCTGCTGATGCACTGACAGCCAAAGTACTGTAAAGGATGAAAAACGGCGAAAGGAACAAGTGCATTACCATCTATAACCTTTGGAAACAGTGAGTTTATTGCACAGAAGACATTTCAATGGTGGTTTTGGTACTAAGGAAAGACTTTTTGGGCCAAAATTTTATTTATTTTTTTCCCCCAACTGTATATAACACAGGATATCATCTCTGCACAAAATCCCATTTTCCTTATAATTTATATGACTGCACTATGGCAACAGCATTTCCGAGAAAGGTGACAACTTTCTTGGAAGAAAGTGCAGGGATTACTTTGGAGATGTAAAATGTCTGGAGTCTGAAGAGGATGCTGCTAAATGCAGTAATTTACATGCCTTCTTAAGCTCAGGGTGCAATATGTTCCTGGAGAATAAATTTGTATTTTCAAAGCTCATGCACTATAAAATGCTGAATTTCAAAATGATAGCAGTATAAAACCACACATAAAGAAACAGCTGTGGGTTTCAAATTCCAAAGATAACTCCATAAAGATACTTAAAATATTTTTTCACCTCACTCATTTTTAGCAATATTTATATCGCCTGATCTATATAGATGAATTTTATATGGTATCACATATATCTAGAGAAAATCTATTTGGCAGGCTAACAGAGCATGTGTAGCAGGTCTTAACAGATAAACCCCTAAAATGACCAGCAAAAATCAGGCCAGTCTGATCTTCCACTCTTATTGTATGTTTGCTTTACATCCCCTGGCTATACGTCTTTATAACTCTGACTAGACACCACATTTAATATTCTGAGTGAACATCCCTGAATTCCAATAAATGATTAATAGCAAAAGTGTTGCCTATAGAAAAGATTGATTATTCTTTTGATGGGGAATTTAAAAGCCAGACAAACATTCAGGAACCACAAAGCAGAAACATCAAGAACATGTTTGTGACTAGTTTCTCTTAAGTCCTTTCAAGAAATTTTTCTATGAGTTTTTTTTTTTAAATCTGGAAAGGGAGAAGTAGTACCGCACAGGAAGATGTGCTAGATAAAAAGCTTACCCCTCGCAAAGGCAGCAAATGGTATATGATGTGTAAATACAATTTCTTGATTTTTTTTTAACTTGCTCTACAGTTGCAGATGTACTTTATGTCATAAGAATCCCCTTAATTAAATATAATGCATGGCAGCAACAATTATAGCTTAAAAAAAGGAAGATGCTGGAAGTGGTCAAGCAGAAAGTGGATCCTCCACTGTATCTGCAAAGCGGGTACTGCAGGCTCAACAGCTCTCAGATTTATGCTGCTCCAGCTGGACTTAGATTGCACCACTCAGTTGCTTTAGCGCACCCTTAGGTAAAAACAGTCAAGAGGACAACAAACAGGACAAATCTACTCTACCCTCTTAGGCCAAGAAGCCTCCAGAAATCACATAATTAACATATCAATAGAGTTATCCATATTCCATTGCAAAAGGAGTTTATGAGAAATTAAGACACAGACAGGTTCTTCTGAAATCTGTCCTTATTCTAGAAGAACAAAGCACTTAAATCCTATTTAATTTTCAAAAGTTGTCTAGCACCTTAGTGCTTTCCTCTCTATCTAGGGTGCGTAATGCCAGTAATCAGGTATTCAAAGCATTTATCAGATTGCAGAAACACTTGAAACTATGTGGGTTAAAAGCATTATACATGTCATCCTATACTCCAGGTGCCAATCTGCTGCTGACAACTACATCATAAGGAAAAGGGTGACCTGTCACATTAAAAATATTGGTCCTAAGTATCCTGGAATGATATCTGGGTCTGCTACTTATGGAGAATGGATTTCCCTTCTGTGGAACAGAGAGCTGTCTTGGTAAGATCATATCACAATTTTATACTTCCACCTGGCTGCTCTTCCTAAGGCCAATTCACCTTACTCCTATTTCACCAGATGTGCACCTTTGTCCAGCAAAGAACAACTGTTCCCCAGGGCATCCATATCCCAGAGCTGGAGCAGCAATGAAGGGAGAGCAGCTGCCACTGGTGGCTGCTCTTGCACCAGAGGTGCTCTCCTTGTGTCATTTCCTCTGTGTACAGCTTGGGTGTGTAATCTTGATGACCTTGTAGTTTTGGTTGTTCAGACAGTTGTAACAATGTACACAATTTTTTGAGGAACAAAGAGGAATGAATGTAAAGGATCTTCACTCACTTTCCGCTTTTCTGGATAACAAGTTAGTATCAAGCAGGTTTTCTTCTCAGTTTCTAAGAGAATTTTTTACTGACTGTGATAGATTAGCAATTAAAGTATCATCATTTCCACCATCAGGAAATCCAAGACATTACTTCTCCAGCATGTCCCAATATTTTGGAATCATCTCTGATCAGTGCTTTCTGGAAACAGGTTAAGACCCTACTTGAGTTCACTTTTAGCCTTTTGTGCAGACATTGGATACCTTGATTAACCTAGGGAGAAAGAAATGTTTAAAAATGGTCTAGCTGCCACTCATCACAAAAGAAAAAAAGGAATGACAGGAAAAAGAGAGCACAAATAAAGTCACTTTCACCTCCTATGGTGCTCATTGCTGCTCACTGAGCAGCCCATTTGTCCCTGCAATGCATGACTTACAAAGCACCACATACATTTCAGTTGAAGGATCAGAGTACCTCTCTGTATCAAGAACTGAGTGCAAACTGGAAAGGTGGCCACTCCACTAGGTACACGACAAAGGTATCACAGCCTCTGTAGTCAGGGAAGATGGAAAGATACAAATATGCCCTTCCAATAGCAGGTGCACATCCTGAATGACTCAGAAGCAGCAGGAAAACAAGACGAAGGAGACTGCTAAAAATAACAACCAAGTCACAAAAGATACAAATTCCAGTCTCTTAACAGCTACACCTCATCTTATTTCTCTCATTTTTATTACTTAAAATAATGTGAAGTAATGCTTGTATTTTACTGTGTAATTTTCAGAGTACTTTCAGATTTCAGATAGTCAAATGAACCTCAACATCTGTATGAGGAGTGACACTAAACTATACAGAAAAATTTAAGCAACTTGGACTGCGCTATTTTCCTCATGTCAAATGAAAGTGTTAAGAAAATGCATTAAAGCTTTGGTCTTTCTTATACCTATGTTCTATAGCCTCATTTTTTCCATTTGAAAAGAATACTTTATATTAAAATCCCAAGTAAACCATAGAATCGACCTCAAGGCAAAAGAATAGTATCACAGTAAAAATAAGAAACTGATGGTAAACAGAGATTTTACTTCAGGAAAATATCATATAACAATACTCCTGAAGATAAAAGCTATTTCTCAATTTACATCAGTATGCTGGAATAAGAAGAGGCGGAGATTATCAATGAAACCTTATCTATACATCTGGATATGAATCTTCTCTGATTTTTGCCTTTTTAAAAAAAGGACATCTGCTGCTATAGGTTAAGAGAAGCTACCATTCTGGAAACTTCCTTGTTGCTTTTTTATTAATATAGAAAAAAAGGCTTTCAGACTGAAACTATCTCCATTTATAGAATGAAAAGATTTCCAGATGAGAAAACCAAGCTACATATGTGGTATTTCCACGTGCAGACACAGCTACAGCAAGCATTTTGTTACAGGATTATTTCATTAGCAAAGAAAGAAAACTAAAACAGATGTCCTGCACTGGTCTCCTGCAAATATAATACCCCATCATCTGTAACTTTTCCTAAGTTGTCTGCAATACAGTTTGGCCAGCTGTTTCCAAGCTTTTGGCAAAACTCTCTCAGTCAAAGAAGCCAGCTCCAGTGGAGTAACTGCTTCAGCACTTCAGCAATAGGATGGATGAGTACCAACACTTCCTAATGAATGCCCAGTCATTTGCAGGTCCTCTTTGATGTAACATTCCTACAATAGCCTTGATCATATGTAGTTGAGAAGACCATATATTAAACAGCATTTTATTTGCTTGCTTCTGCTCAAAGGAAATGAAGAAGTAAGTTTCTCAAGGCCTTTCTGTGAGAAATTTCTCAAACCAGGATCCAGCTTGGAAAGACATTAATAGTTTCTGTTGAGTTGAGGACTCTTATCTTCAAAAAACAATGAAGCTGCACAGTAATAGTGAAAACTAGGCCAACTATTCAATGGCATGAATAGAGTGCTGGATTTCACATCTAAGACATTCCCATTTATAAGCACTGACTCGCAGTCTTAGTAGGTGCTTAGCAGGAAATCCACAGAAGTCAGACAGAGTCTCCAAAGCATTAAACCGTGCAGTGTTTTGAAAGTCAAGGCCTTTCTTCAAGCAGGTCATGTCATGTAAAACCTAAGCACCCAGGAAAACTCCACACAATGCTATTACAAATGCAGGGGGAAAAAAGAAATAAAAAAAAAGTCTTGTGTTCCAAACAGCCTTTTGAGTCAGATGTGAATTCATTCACCAGACTTCTGAAATAGATGCCAATGAGCAGAACATTAGCAGGCTTTCACACCCAGTTTATAGTCGAAATAAAATCATAGAAAAAACATCTTAAAATTTGCATCTCTATTTCCTTAGGAATTTGCAACTATTGAAACACATAGTTCAGCCTAAGTGCAAACCATAGCTGCTGCTGATGGGAAATATTGTATTCCCTTGGGCCTGTACCATTTCACTGGTTACATAGGCACAAAATGTCATTCACAGCACATGTGATAAAACTATATTCTCAGGATCGACATTAAAACGCCTAAAATCCAGCCTTGCCTCACTCCGAGAATCTCACACAAAATTGTTTCAATAAAAAGTTACTCCAATTCAGAAAGCAAAGGGGAGCTCCTCTAATAGACAAAGCGCAAGCATCAGACAGGACTAAATTAACTGAAATCTTTTCCATTTACTCTGAGTACTGCCTAAATGGCATGCCTAACCTGTGCAAACAGCAAGCTGGAGTATAAGCAAGAGGCCAAGCAAAGCTTCTCTGGTTTGAACTATTATTAGTGCAAACCTATCATTCTGTAATTGCTTTTCTGCCCTATATTGAGTTCCAGAAGTAGTCTGCTGACCTCTCTTTTCTAAGTCATACAATAAGATTTAAAAAGAAATAAAAGTCTTGCAGCATGTGTGTAAGGCTGAGATACATAACAGGTTTTAATAATGCCCAGACAGAGCAGCAGGGGGCCTATGGTGAGTTGTGATAAACAGCTCAGTCTTGGGCCACTGATAAGCTCTTCACACCTCATGGGGAGCTGTGTAGATGGCTCCTTGTAGA
>VZTU01012924.1:10669-37780 GCA_013400835.1 Zapornia atra
TTTGTGGAACTTTGTGCAGAGTATTTTGTGGCTCTCCTGCAAGTGTTGGCAGCAGAGTATTTTGTGGATCTTTGTGCAGAGTGTTTTGTGGATCGTTGTGATTGTAATCAGTGTGGTCATACTTCCAAACTGCAATAGTGAATTCCCCATTGTATCAAACAATAACCTGTAAGTGACGTACTGGATTTGCATTCTGGTTTGTTTTGGGTTTTTTTTACTTTTAAATAAATTACTATTAATTCTATTTTAAAAAACCTGTGGTCCAGTGTCTTTCCGTCACAATGTGTTCATGTGGACCTCTCAAGGCTGGACTGAACTTCATGTGAGCGTATGGTCATTTTAACCAGAGTATTGCAAACTAATGGGTCGTAATAAACTAAATCAAACATAATTTAATCAGTTACATTGTAAAATGGGATGTTAGGAATATTGGTTAACTTGAAATCACAGAACTGTAGCACAATATAGGTTGGGAGTTTCCTGGACTGACCTGCCAGGCAAAGTGGGACCAGAAGCAACTTCCTGGTTTGTCTTCAAGCAAATTCTTTAAATTCATTTAATAGAAGTTAATTTTAAAAAAACCCAAAAAAAAAAAAAACCCATAGGGAGAAGAGGAGTGAGTGCAAAACCAGGGGAGGTCTTTAATGCACTTGTCAGAATACTTACAATGGCTACCTACATTATAGGAAATAATTACAGGTGGCAAGATGATGATTTTTCAGTGGACATTATTCTTAGAAACTACTATATCAAACTGAAAAAAGAGAGACATAAATAGCTAGTAAAAATGAAAATAAAGCTTTAAGCAAAACAATCATTATTAGTTCTCAGATGAAGCTGTTGATATTGTGATATGAACCTCTTTCACTTGAACCAAATGTCCTGTATTTCACTATGAAGTCTGGCAGATGTTTAACCATTGGACATGATGATCTTAAAGGTCTTTTCCAACCTTGTGATTCTGTGATTCACAGGACATGCACAGAAAAGATAAAACCATTTCTCAGCACAGCCACATCGGTACTGCTCTCACAGAGGGTCCCAGGAGTCTCATTCAGAAATCTGAAGTGAGAATTCAACCATCAACTTTTAAAATCAATTTTCATTAGTTTGTTTATATTTTGCCTCAGAATTTGAGTTTAATCTCATTGATACTCTACAAAAACCCTAGGGAAATCAATCTTCTAGAAAAGATTGTCAATTAAAGGAGTAGAACAAAACCGCATGAATAAAATGCAAGAAAATAAAAAATTCTCAGTGTTTCAAGAAGGAATTATGGTTTTCTATGCCTTTGTCCATATTTCAATGGCTTTATTCTTAGATCTGTATCCTTGGCATACAGCTTTCAGGAATACTGCAAAGCTCCTTGCAACCTTGGGTGACTCACATCTGGTTTTGGTTACTGCATGTCTGGCTAGAGCTGCTGTAGAAGAAAGTAGAAACAGACCTTTCCAGGCTGCAAGAAGTTACAGATATCAACCATATTGATAACTGCTTGAAAAAAAAATAATCTAAAAGCTTGGAGATTTAGTTTCCAAAAATACCCAGTATGGAAGTAATGATGCAAAAAATATCCAGCTACCATCACTGTAATGTTTTGAAGTCTCCTTTGTTCATTATTCTTCATTTGAATGTCTAATGTGATAATCAAGACCCTATTCCTATCCTCCATAGATTACAAAGTATTTTAAAAATGGATGGTTTCTGTTAGTTGTCTGCACAGTAATGTTCAGGCCAAATAAATCATTATTACGTAAGATGCTGTTAAAAGGGGACTATTACAAATAACTCTTACTTTGAACAGACCTTAGGGCAGTAAGGAAAATTGCATTCCAGAAAAGCAAAATTGTTTGCTATTGCTTCTTGCAAGTTAACACACAAATCTAGTCTCTACCTTGGGGTACAGCTACGCAAAGAATTTGCCACACTGATGGCTACTGCTTCAAGTGAGATTACAAAGGGCAAAATTTATCACTGACTACTGAAAATATTACAGATTTTTGAAAGCTCATCTGCAACACAACTAGGTCTGAGCAAAGTTGGGCTCAAAGTCAGCTTATGAATTATGTATTTTCTTCTTGAATTAAATATTAATTTAATTTTCAGGACCACCTTATAAGCTCTATGTTATCTGAAGTGCAGAAAATCACAGGCAAGAGATGTAAACAGCCTGGGAATGCAGGATGCTTTCTCATTCTCAGGCTTTCCTGTCATCAGCTGTCATGCAAAGGAATGAATTGCAGCTCATGCCAGTGGATCTCCTGTCACTGTAACAGGAAGTCTGGCTTTTAGGACAACCTAAACCCACTACTATTACATTATTATTATTATATTACATTTACTTATAGCAAACATCAAAAGCCTTGATCTATTAAATCTTTAAAATCCATCAAACCAAACCCAAGAGCTCATTTTAATTCAGGAGGTAACCTGCTTTTTTTGAAATATAGATCCACACACATGCAGCTGTGGGCGTGCACACACACACACACACACACCCACCCCAATCCCCTGCTTTCTCCTCAGAATTTAGAGATTCCTGACAATCTGTTCTCAGAGATTATGTCAACTCATTGTAGTTTTAAACAGAAACTAAATTCAAGGTTACTTCCTACTCATCAACAAATACCTTATACTGTTTTAGAATCCACTCTGGTAAGTAAGACCTCTTCCAAGAATAATGCGTTAGGTTAGAAGGGACTTTTAAAGGTCATCTGGTCTACCCTCTTCAGTAGGCAGGGAAACCTTTAACTGGCTCAGAGAAAAGAAAGATCAGAAGAAAGAGGAAGGAATTTTAGAATAATGTATAGTGAACACCCCACTCCGTAAGAGGTTTGAAAGATTTAAGTTCTCATATTCTTGTCCAAGTGTTACATGTACAAGAGCAAATGCATCGCGCTCATATCCTTCCAAAAGTAGGGAATACGATGATCAAAAAAAGTTAATTGCTTCCTCATATCAACTATCAATCTTATTTTTTCTCCCTAACTTGTAACCTGGTGAAGTTATGCCATTGTCATTCTGCTGTGATCTGCCGTAAGGTGGAGCCCCAATAACACAGTCCCAAACAGCTTGATGGTCTGAGTTCAATTCTGCCAGATCAGCAGGTCTGAAGGCATTTTTGTCCATCAAGCAGAGGAAGCAAAACCATCCGTGAGTGGATTTGAGAAAAGCAGTATATAGTAACATAATTCCAGAAATGTTACATCTGAGCTGGAAGACAACTAAATTAGACACAAAATGACAAATGAAAAGGAACCAAACACAGATCTAAAGTTAGCATTGACTTTTTTTTTTAAAAAAACTTAATCATATTTCTTAAAGGAAAAGAAGTAAAAGTGATTGTCATACATCCCACAACAGCTGAACAAACCACCTGGATGAAAAGTAAGAAGGATTAACTAAACTGAGAAACAGAAGCAAACCTTGTAGAGTTATTGCAAACAAGCAGTAGCGAAACCAACTAAAATACAACAGAAATCTGCCAGGAATCTCTACCTTTTGTAAGAAATGAAAAGTTGTGTAGATTGGGAATGGAGAAGGTTTCCCCTTGTTATCTCCATCTCTGACTGTTTTATATCACAGAATCATAGGGGTTGGAAGGGACCTCCAGAGCTCATCGGGTCCAACCCCCTGCCAAAGCAGCTCCCCAGCTCATATTGCACAGGTCGGCGTCCAGACAGGGCTGGAATATCTCCAGAGATGGAGACTCCACACCCCCTGGGCAGCCTGTCCCAGGGCTCCATCACCCTCACTGGGGAAAAGTTCTTCTGCATGTTGGTGCAGAACTTCCTGTGCTCCAATTTGCAGCCATTGCCCCTTGTCCTGTCCCCACAGAGCACTGAAAAGGGGCTGGCCAATTCCCCCTGCATCCCATACTTCAGATATTTATAAACATTAATAAGGTCCCCCCTTAGTCTTCTTTTCTCCAGGCTGAACAGTCCCAGCTCACACAGCTTTTCCTCATAGGGGAGATGTTCCAGGCCCTTAATCATCTTCATAGCCCTCCTCTGGCCTCTCTCCAGGAGATCCCTGTCTTTTTTATACCAGGGAG
Organism: Zapornia atra; assembly: GCA_013400835.1. Classification (NCBI taxonomy): domain Eukaryota; kingdom Metazoa; phylum Chordata; class Aves; order Gruiformes; family Rallidae; genus Zapornia; species Zapornia atra. Next base: position 14,724 of record VZTU01012924.1, read on the forward strand.
CCCAGAACTGGACACAATACTCCAGGTGGGGCCTGACCAGAGCAGAGTAGAGGGGGAGGATCCCCTCCTTTGACCTGCTGGCCACACTCTTCCTGATGCATCCCAGGATCCCATTGGCCACTAGGGCACACTGCTGACTCATAGCCAACCTGTCACCCACCAGGACCCCAGGTCCTTCTCCACAGAGCTCTTCTCCAGCAGGTCACCCCCAGCCTGTACTAATTCAAGCAGTTATTCCTTCCCAGGTGCCAGACTCTCCACTTGCTTTTGTTGAACCTCACCTGGTTTCTCCCTACCCAGCTCTCCAGCCTGTCCAGGTCTCTCTGGATGGCAGTGCAGTGTTCCTGCGTGTAAGCCACCCCTCCCAGCTTTGTATCATCATCACTTGCTGAGGGTGGATGCTATTCCCTCATCAAGGTCATCAATGAAGATATTAAACAGGACTGGGCCCAACACCGAGCCCTGGGGAACACCACTAGTCACAGGTCTCCAGCCAGACTCTGCTCCACTGATCACCACCCTCTGAGCCCGGTCCGACAGCCAGTTCTCAACCCACCTCACTGTCCACTCATCTATCCCATGCTCTCTCAGCTTTGCTGTCAGGATGTCGTGGGAGACAGTATTGAAAGCCTTGCTGAAGTCAAGGTAGATGACACCCACTGCTCTCCCTCCATCTACCCAGTTGGTGATGACATCATAGAAGGCTATGAGATTCCATGTCACAAAGCTTTCATCTCACAATGGCCTTCATTAAAAGCCCACTGAAAACAACTTAAAACCTATGCCAATTTCTTGATTATCAGAACGTAATTTTTCAAAGGTGTAGTTAAAACAATATCAAAAATGAATGCACAGCTTACCAAACTTCATCTTGCCATGGGAATTGCTTCTGTTTGGAGTGGGCTTAGGATCAGAGTCTAAGACAGCAGCTAAGCACAGGAAATAAAAAATCTATGGCATAATCCTATTTGTTTTACACGTACAGACACATTTCCTTGAAAAGCTTAACATTTCCACTGTATTTATACAGCATTTGCATGAATTATGTGTGTTCTGGCAGTATGGAGAGAGTTTACAGAGCCCTATATACCCCGGCTCCAGTCGCCCTCTGGAGCTCTAAATCATCTTCTGTCTTCAAAGGCAACCACTCATTCTCGTGAAACTTGGATTTCGTCAAAGAATATTACAACCTGTTCTTCCCATACAAACAAGAATGGTTGTGTACATCCTTCATGTTTCTTTCACTCAGTGGCAAAATATGTGATCTTTGATACAAAAATTAAGGCTCTTCAGTTTTCTGTCAGGAGATTTCTATAGGAAAAGAGACAGTAGAGAGAAATTTTTAGGAAAGAAGGAAATATGGTTTACAAGTTTTGGTCACCACAGACAGGAGAGAGGGAAGAGAACAAAGGAAAAGTGAGAGCTAGTAAAATGAAAAAGGCAAAGAGGACTATGAAAAAGAGAGGAGAGCTGAGCAGTGGATTGGGGTAAGGTGATAAGATTTACTCGTAATAGTAAGGGGACAGATTTCCAGATAGGATGAATGAGTTGTAAGAAAAGTTGATTTACAACATCCTGATTTGGGTTATACTGAACCTTGCGGGCCCTAGGAAAAAATATTATTGACAATAAACATAGAGCATTAGAGGCACGTGCTACCTCTTAAACAACACTTGCTACCAGCTGACATGCACTGAATTGTTTTTCTTGGCTAAAACCTAATTACCTAAATGATTATTTGCTCCTACAGGAAACCCACTAGAACATCTACAGACAGGCTCTGGCCCCAGCTCCAAGGAACGTACCTAGAAGCAGTCTGTATGTTTTAAGACACCACAATGTACAGTGCTGATGCTCTTTAGCATTTGCAAAGCTCTCTGCAGTGAGACACTTCCTGTGCTAACATTTGCTATCTTTAATTTTAACAAGGTGGTTATTTTTAGTTACAGTTTGTAAAATCCTGTGACATATTTCTGCAGTAATTTAATCTTTCATTAGTCATGGAGATGAAAGCATTCAATTAGCTGTTTTGACACTTCTGACTGTACTAAATAAAATCTTCAAGTATTTCCTAATGCTAATGCCTCCTATCAGATTTTCTAGAAAGATTGCACATAATGAAGGGGAAATGGGGCCATAATCAGTTACACAGACAGTCCACCAAACAGAAACATAATGACAGGGAAAAGCCTCTATAGAAAATGAATAGTATCTTGTTAATTAACTCTTAGACTACTCCAGAATCTCAGTTTTGTGGGGATCTTTTCTAAAACAAAAACCACTTAGCACAGCCAGTGGGGAGAAGCCCTCAGAAAGAAACCTGAGTATCGTCAGCACATCATAAAATAAATTTTGAGAAAAAATAGAAGACAAACAGCTTCCTATGACACAAAGCAGCATCTTCATCTTCTTCCATCCTGGCCAGACCCATAGTTCAGATAAATCTAGTATCCTTCTTTCCGTAACAGCACGTATCAACTAGCCCAAAGGTGGTATATAAAACCTTAAAGATGTTCCTTACAGGATGAACTTGGAAAATGCTTCTTAAATCACATAACGGTAGGGGTTGGAAGCATCCTCTGGAGATCATGTAGTCCAACCCCCCTGCTGAAGCAGGATCACTTAGAGGAGGTTGCACAGGATCACATCCAGCCAGGTTTTGAAGATCTACAGAGAAGGAGAATCCACAACCTCCCTGGGCATCCTGATAACAGTGCTCTATCATCCTCAAGTTTTTTCCTTATACTGAGATGGAGCTATCCATGTTCCAGTTTTTGTCAATTCCCCCTTGTTCTGTCACTGGGCACCACCACGGAGAAGAGTCTGGCTCCCTCCTCTCCTCTAGACATCCACCCTTTAGATAAACATTGATAAGATCCCCTCTCAGTCTTCTTCAGACTAAACATACCTAGCTCTCTCAGCCTCTCATCATACAGGGGATGCTCCAGACGCCTCATCAGCTTTGTTGCCCTCTGCTAGACCCTCTCCAGTAGTTCCCTGTCATTCTTGAACTGGGGAGCCCAGAACTAGACACAGTACTCCAGATGTGGCCTCAACAGGGCAGAGTAGAGGAGGATAATCTCCCTTGACCTGCTGTCCACAGTCTTCTTAATGCACCCCAGGATACCATTGGCCTTTTTGGCCATGAGGGCACACTGCTGGCTCATGGAGAGATTGTTGTCCACCAGAACTCCCAGGTACTTCTCTGTAGCACTGTTTCCCAACAGGTCAAGCCCTAACCTGTACTGATGTCTGGGGTGATTTCTCCCTAGGTGCAGGACCCTACATTTGCCCTTATTGAGTATCATTTGGTTCCTCTTTGCCCAATGCTCATCTGGCAAGATCTTGCTGAATGGCAGTGCAGCCTTCTGGTGTGTTGGCCACTTCTCTTAGTGTTGTATTCAAAAGTTTTGAGTAAATGAGCCGAAGGCTTCAAATACCCCGAGGCCTGTGGAGATAAGACAGTCCATGGTGGATACATGAAACCATGAAGTCATGGAAGGACAGTGTTCGCCATCAGGCAAGAGTGTTCATAATTAGGTCACTGTAGCTTTAAAGACAGAGAACAGATCTATTCAACCAAAGCCCTTTATACAGTTCAGATACTATTCTAGGATCAGAGGAGCTTCTCTAGAGCTCGATTTAATCAATTTTAGTATCACTAAAACCTTTCGGTTAATGAGACTAGCTGGTGATATCTCTGGTCAAATGAGTCACCAGAATTAGCCTGGATTGGTTGCCAATATGGGGAAACAGTGTATTTGATCTGCCCCATTCGTGTGCGCTCTTGTTGGGATGCATTCATTGTAGGCTGGACTGACACGAGCTTCCTTGTATATAAAATGAGAAAGGTTTTAAATGGTGGGCACAGGAACATGAGGATTAAAACATTCACTGGGAGACAAACTGCCAGTGCCTTTAATAGGAAAAGCCTGAGGAGAGGAACTATCTTTTTTGATTTTTATAGGGAATCTAGGGCTGAGATACTGATGCTTGTTTGGGTATTTTCCTCAAATTTATCTATCTGCTTCTGAGTTGGACTTTGGCTGCTTTTGTGATAAAGGCTAATTTTTAAATTTTTTTAAAAAATTTTACGTTTTCTTTCTTTTGTCATTGAGCACAACTGATGCCTGCTAGCTGGGTAAAGGCAAACTCAGGAACTACTGGTCAAAAGTTCAGAAAGTCTTAAGTGTCATCTTCCGTTGGTATTTTTAACATCACCAAATACAGAAGACTTGAAAATGCGCATCCACATTTCCTAAGATTCTTTGCATCAAAAGCTATATGGCAGCACAGCTTGAACTGAAGAGATTTTTGGTTGAAAGAAAAATATTTGAACTTAAAAGATGAAACAAGTTCATTCTTCAGTGATCTAACCCTGCTGCTCAGGCTGATGTTCTGAAGTCAGCAGGACTCGAGGTAGGAATAGGTATTTACTTGCAGGATACACTCGTCTAGCCAGTGCTAATTTACATTTGTGGAAAGATTTTTTCTTTTGTGGGAAGTTAGAGTTAGAGGCCTTCTCCTTGTAATGATCACAGCAAAAAGGCATACTTGAAGCAGCCCTCCATGTTATCACTGGAACTCAATAACATCTCTAATAACAATGAATATTTAAGTGGCAAAATGTCCCCCTATCAAGACATGAGAAATCTACTGAATTGAAAATACTTCAGCATCGTAAGATTTTCCAGCCATCAGTTAGCCAGAGCCATCCCTGCTCAGCCTTGAGCGTGTCCGCAGCTGGAAAATTTTCAATATTCAGCAGACAAATGTAATCAATATTGAGGCAACTGCACCTTTTGAGGTCAAATCACCCTAGATAATCATACTAATTTTCAAAGAGAATTTGAATTTTTGCTAGAGAAATGTAACCTACACCACAGCTGGTTAATGCAAGTTTTAACATGTCTTAGTTGATTTTCATATCAGCCACAAATGATTTGAATATTATAGGAGAACATTAAAAAAAAAATCCTAGTTTTCAAATGAATGCATTTTGGCAGAAATCAGCAATTGTTCTTTGTTGAAATTACAAACGATGCAGGCGATGCTTTTCTAAATCCAGGAGTATGCAGAGGAAGATAGCTCGTACTTTTTTTTTTTTAAATCGCATATAATCAGAAAGAGTTTGATCTTACTTTTTTCCTTAAGCTAAACTTCTCTTGCTCCCTAAAAGCGTATATACTCTAATCTTCCATGAGAGCCACACATTATAGGCTAAAATAGGCTTGATACACATAGAAAGGTTCAAATAAAATCTGATATTGGAAGATTGCCGAAGTCCTTAGGCATTTTCTACTGAACAAGTTTGAATAAAGATTCCACTGACCACAATTACACAGTTAATTTCAAAAAAGACTTTCCTGATCAGTAATGTTAGCTGTAGTTGAATATACTCATGAAATATTAATTCTGCCCTTTGAGAATATTTTATAAGACTGAGTCAAAGAAAGTATTTGATCAAAAATGAAACTTAAACTGAAGGGCCACAAATTTAGCAACTGTGTTGAATTTTGCATAAGGAACCATAAACAAGGTCTAGAGACTGACTAATTCAGATAAATCAAAGAAATGAGTACGCCTGTTTTTGAAAGCAGCAGAATTATGTCAGATCTGAAATGAGACTGGAAAAAAAATAATCCTTTGTTCCAAGTCACATTTCCTTCCCAAGGCTCTCATGCTGCTTATTCTGCAATGGAAATATGTGTCCTTCATCAGAGTGAATTTCAGAGGACCTGCATGTACTTGTGAACATTCATTTTCATGAATGCAATCCCAAGTTTGCAACCTAAAGTGGAAAACTCCTCTTTCTCTTGAAACAGGAAATCAGTTCCCAGGGAATGTTCAGGGATGAAGATATACATAGCTCTTAGTGTTTCTCTTACCTAGTGAGTGGGCAAAAAAGGCAGTCTTCTTTACAATAAATCTAGGCTCTTAATTCTTAAACAGAACTGTGATTCGAAACATAGGGAGTTCGACCTGCAAGGGTTGCTATTTTAACTAGCTGCTTCTCTTCCAAAGAAAGATGGACACTGATGTAATTCCCCCTGGGTTGTCAAAGTAATAACAAGTAGAAAGGACATGACTGGAAAAAGCATGGCAAATGCTAGTGCTGTCATCTCCAGTCTGTGAAACCTGCACAGGTCATAAGATGAAGGTATAATGAACACTTCTTAAGATATATGATTTTTAAAAATCTTGTGACAACTTAGAGAAGCCTCCAAGAAGGATAAAGCATCTCCTGGGCACATTTGCATTTTCTGACAACTCTATGGAGAAAATGAGTTAGGTAAACGGTGAGGGGAGAGTAACTGTCATACCTGTGTTTGGAAAACTCATCTCTGTTCCTAAAATTGGACTCCTGTTAGAGATGCAATCAGAAAGGAAAGAAGTGAGAGGTGGGAAGCATATCCGACTTTCAACACCAGGGACACAAACCACACAAACTCAGAGAAGTTTCGAAGATGTGAGCAAGCATGAAGGGAGACGGGTATCAGATCTTTACAACACATGGTATATGCCAACAAATCCTTTTTCATCCTGTACATCTAAAATGCACTACTGGTTTGATATTCATAAGGCAGGTTTTTTTCAGAACTGAAAAAAATGGAAGACTGTACTGAATGAAAGGTGAGGCTGACAATGGAAGGGTTCCTATGAGCTACAGGGAGGTAGGCTCGACAGATCCCCTGCTTGAAGCAGCTCTTTCATTCACTGATGGCACTGTTTTATCACTAAGATGTAGCAAAATCTACAAAAGTCTGTTTTCCGGTGGAAGAGCTACTTAGTGAGCTGTCCCAGATACAGAGTGCTGATAAGGAAAGGTAGGGTGTTACTAAAAAAAGCACACTCCCTGAGAGGTATGTAGCAATCTCACACCTGAGCGAGTACAGAGATGAAATGTGGAGGAACAGGAAGTACAAATGGCTGTTTGCACAAAGTCAAAGCCAAATTATATCATCAGTGGGAATGCATGTTCAGTCAAAAGCACACTTGTGCAAGGCTCACCATAGGGTGTTTGCAGTATAATGTGGACACTCCAATACAAAGGATCAGGCTGCAGTCTTGGCTGGCAAACAGATTTTTTCTAAGAAGCACTGCCAAAACATATGGAGGGGTAGGGACCTAAGCCAGGACACCTCACCATATGACTGACTTCTGGTTATACAAGGGATCATTATAGACTCCTAAGAATGTTTTCTTAGATGCTGCTGCATAGGCAAACCAAACAGGAAGATACTTTTTGTAGTATATTTTACATGCTTTTATACATATGCATATATATATTTGCATGGGTCTACACCTGCAAGAAACTAGTATCAATAAAAGGATATGACTGCATGATCAAAAGCATTTGAGTTACAAACATAGATGTAAACAACCAAACTGTAGCCACAGTTGAAGGGGAAAATGTCACCAAGGCAGACAGTGACAAGGATGTGGCAGTTCAGAATGTGGTGGTGGGGTTCAGACTGCTGAACAGCTAGTTTCAGGCTAGCCTGGGTAAGTCTACAGAGGCACAGTTGCAAACACAACTGGTAGTTAAAAAGCACAGAGGTGTTGAGTGTTTCCATCGTGTTACAGCCTAGTTACATACATAATTGTAGCATCTGGGGGTAAGTTAGGGCTCTAGACTCCTTAATTTCCCTAGATAATCAATGAACAGTACTAAGTATATTCATGCATCTCTTTGGATCAGAAGCCTGTGTTAACTGCGTTAGCCCACAAATGATAGCCGGACAGCCCAGGAATATCAGCCTTGTCTGCAACTTTGGTGCCTAGCATTTAGTATCTCAGTCAAATATTTGATGTTGAGCATGGAAATACCAGCCCCACACTTGTGTGACAAAGTAAAGGTAGGGCAAGGTAAACATTCAGACATGAAATAACCATCAACATGGATTTTATAATAGGTCAAACACAACAGGAACAGGTCCTTTATTCCACCATGTGTTCATGGTGGATTTAGACAAGAAATAGCAAATCAAAAGCATAAAATTATATGACTCAAGGTTCTGAAGTTATCTGGATTCCTAAGAATAGCAAACAAAGTGCAGGAACAGTTTTCAGGAAGGGTTACTTCCAGGGGACAGAAGAAATGCTACTTGTGGAACTCAGCATACAGCTAAATTTTTGTAATCTCAGGGGGGGCATAGGGGGCAGGAACGATCTTAATGTTCATTTTTCCTAACAAAATAGAAGATGTCAATAGAAATGACAGCATATTCTTAGAAAAAACATTGATTGTAGACACTGCTTTGGTGGATAGCTGACTATCGTGGTGAACACAGTTACTCATCAGCTTTCTGGAACACAGAGGAAGAAGCCTGGGTAGATTGAGTACTTTAAATACTTCAGTTAGACAGACAGTACACAGTTAATTCCCTAATGTGAAAGTCCTACTAAAACTATGGTGTACAGTGAAATCTTTAGATTTCAAGCATTTACTTTTTTGTGTGTGTTTGCAAAACTAACACAGCTTTTCAAATTTCACATCTCACAACTCTAATTTCTTTTAGCCAGGACTGGAGTTTCTTGCCACTATTGTGTAAGTTCATGTTAGTATATTTGAATATAGTTTTGATTTATCATACTTCTAACTTAAAAAAATACATTAATACAGAAAGCTATTATGGATCATACCAGCAGGTAGCTAATACCTAGGGAAAGCCTCAACAATAAGGTAAATGGCATGACAACAGCAATACTTAGATGGAAGAGTTATTAGCACAGTGATACAAGAAGAAAAAGAAAGCTTTTGAATGATTCCCTAGATCTATTCATGGAATCATTTAAGGCACTTAATGATGGTTAGGTATTTTATGTCCCTGTTGAGTGAAAGAATCAGGATTGTGACAGATACTTGATAATGGCATGCCAACTTTAATGAGTTTGCTGGCGTTCCTGGAATGAATTTTTATGTGCTCTGCTGATAAACATATATAATGCTTCACTAAGGTACTTTCAGGCATAAACTTTATTACTCCAGTTGTTGTTAACCAGCTTTAATATCAGACTTAGAGTCTTCCCATAATTTTTCTGTTTGTGAGTTCACTCAACACCCTTCCCTGTCAGGAAGCATGAAGTTCATTCAAGGGGTTGCCAAGGATTTTACAGAGATTTTGGAGAAGAGGAGCAGATGGTCCCAGGAAGGCAAGTACTTAGAACACTGCAATAGATTTAGGAAACAGACCTACAGCTGCCTGGGGATATACTTCAGAATTTTAAAAGGTTATTAACTGAACTACCACAAGCTGGGAAAATAACTAAAAAACAGATGCAATCACTGATTGCTCACTTGAACTTTGCCTATGAAGTTATTTCAGCAGAAAGAATATATTTATGCTGACTGAGTCTAAACAAAAGTTAGAAAAGGACATAGCTTTGTAAGATTAACAAGGCAATTAGAGCTCGGGGCTGCTTGAAATTCTCTGTCCGTGCTGTACATTTGAATTCATTGCATGACAGTAACTGCATAGACTCATCATACATGGAACACTGTTGTCCTTGAATAGACACTGATGAACTAAAGTGTTCATTTGTATTTAAAAAAAATAAATAAATGTTGTCCTTTTGAAATTAGGTGAGAAAAAGCAAAACCATAAATGTCAAAATAGCTTTCAAATACTCCAAAGCAGCTGAATTTTAGTTCTCCCATTGGGCAGAAAAAGTCCTCATGCATACTGAAGCTATGCATGTAGCATAAAATCTTTACGCTACTACCACCATACCAAGGTATGGTAAAGCCATGTCATGTCCGTATTTTCAAATTAAAACAGAAAACTAAATCAAAGCAAAATAGTTATCACTGAGTTCTGACAGACAAGCAAGCCAAACCATTAGTCTTTAAGCCATTTCTATTGTAAATAGAAATACTTTTAAAAATTATTTACAATGGAAAAGTAACCAGACAGAAGAGGCTGAAATGTCAGCAACGCCAGTTGAGAGTACACAAGAATGGTGATCAGCTGCAATGTCAAATCCAACCAAATGGATGTCAGATCTATTTTGCTGTAAGATTTAAAGAAAGAAGTGATGAAAAGTTTGTATCTGTTACCACCACAAGAGCTATAAGACAATCAAATCTGTTACTATCAGGCAACATCAGCATATATGAGGTATTGCATATCTCTCCAAGCAGATGCATAGGAACATACAGAATAAACATTTTGTAGGCTGCCAGCAGTGTTAAAATACAAAGCAGACAAGTGCCTCATTGCTTAAGCAAAACTGTGCATTGGTTGTAAAAAGGAGCATACACACACATTCATTGCAGCCAACACACAGCTGCTCAGAAACATCAGCAATAGAAGATTCTCTGAAAAATGGATTTGCTGCCAAGTGGTTCAGAAGTATCGCATGATTGGAGACACAAAAACTTAGCTTTGTGGGGTGAAAAAGAGAACCAAAGTATTTTCTCCTGGCTGATGTCCTTGTTTTGTGCAGCCACTGCAGGTTTTCTTCAAGACGAGTATCAAGTAGAAAAAAAATGCCCACAATTTAGCAGGAATGCCACTGTACCATTCAGACTAGAAATTAACTACTCACTATATCCTTTTCACCTTTCATTAATCTGCTGCTGAGAAGTTCCATGAATTCGGCCAGCAAGAGGCTACTGAGCAATTTAAGTGACAATTGCTATTACTCAAATATGAATGGGCAAGCACGCTTGAAAGTTATTTTGCAAATACATATGAATAGCAGAAAATATATCCACAGAAAAACAGGATTTCCTTTATAAAACATCTGGAAATAGACACAAGATTGAAAGTCTATTCAAACTGAATAATTCAGCTGGCTGCCTTAGGTATTGTTCCTGGGTGGGACATGAAGGTGGTATCAGAGCATTGTTGATGTAATGGGGAATCTACCACCTTCCTTTTAACACATGCAAAAATGCAAACATGGAAAGGCTTCGGGACTATGCTACTTTCTCATATTTCCGAATATACTCTAAATCTGCAGGTTAAGGCTACTAATTTAAATACGTAGAGCTTTCTCCACTTTGAGCATTAAGAAGAGTGACGTACCCTCCAATCTCCTTTTTCAGCCTGAGTTTAAACATTTGCAAATGCTGTAGCTAGAGCATTTTTGTGGCTGTACCTGTTCTCCTGCCCAGAACGCCCAGACTTCAGTAAAACATCTTTTTGAAAGATCCAGCATTTCTTTTGTTTGCTCTTCATAACATCCATTTGTCTCTTTGTGGAATTGCAGATGTGTACTCATTTTGTTGCATTACAATGCTAATTTTTACTATGCGGCCCAATCTTCTAATCATCCCTGAGAGTCCTTTTCCCCCCATTTTACACACTAAAATGACTTATCTGAATTTCAAGCAGAAAAATTAAAATTGTGTTCTCCATTGAAATTCCCCTGATTGTTTCTGTGTTTGAATGAGAAATATCTATATAAAACTTGTATTTTAGTTTGTGATAAGGGTTTTTTTTTTAAAAAAAATTACAATGTATTACACTTTATTATTTCTTATCTTATTCCAACTAGTTTCCTTGCTCTCTATTTAAATGACATCTACCATTCCTTCAGTACAAACATCACATCACGTGTGCATGCATCTCATAAGCCATTTATGCATCCCCAAAGCAAAAATACCTCCCTTCAGTGTTTTCCCTTTCTGTAGCGGTCGTGTTCATTATGCCAATGTGATCCAAGGATCTTTATAACACCTTTAACAGGAAAGTCTACCGAAAGAAACCTTCCAGTATCTCCACTTTTGATAAGCTAGCCAAGACTCTAGGCTGTTGCTGGCACAGTTGTAATCCCTGACTGAGCATTAAAAGTACACTAAGCTTTGAGCAATTTTTCCTCCAGGGTCAGATGAGTCAAATGCTGCTTGGCCTGACAGGAGCTCAACACTGGCAGCTTCATAAAGAACTGAACAAACACACTTTTCAGCACAATTTATATTCCAGATGGAAATGTAAATACAGCAGCAAATGCCAACAGGCCTTTTGTCCTTCAGGAAATCATTTTATCTCTGATGATCAGATTACACGTGCTCACCCAAGGAATTTGTAGATGCATGTTTCTGTGGTTCAGGGGTGGCATGCTATTGGGGGTTCTCCAAACCAGAAGATAATTTTATTAAACACTGAAAGGTAATGTGTATTTATTATTTGTGTTTATACAAGAAAATGACAATTTACATTTTTAGAACAAAAGCCCTATGTAGTATACTGTGGCTCTGCCTCTGCTATTCTTCAACTTCACTTATTTAAATAGGGAGAAAAAAGGAAAAGTGACAGAAACATCTAAAATCCTGGATGCCTCTGTGATTCTCACTGGTTATGCTGCAAAAGAGAAAAAAGTTTTTTTCTGGACTTTTGGAGCCACTGGGGCTCCTCACTCTGTACCTGCCAAACAACTCTCCCAAGCATTGGGCTGGCCTGTGCCCAGTGTGCTCAGCCACTAAAGTTATTCTTCGCTTTCCACACCAACATATCAAAATAGAGACACACACTCCCTACATAAAAATTTAGATAAATACGTGGAGTTTGTGGTTTTCTAATCCTGCTCTCAGCCCATTTCTTTACATCCTTATATCATGGTTTAAACCTTGAGTACAACAGAAACTGTTTTAATACATACATCAAAGCTATATACCAAAAAAGTAAGTTAGTGTTTAAGAAATGGATGATTTGTACTAAAAACTGCATACTTCATACGAACAAAATTCTGCTCATTAGATTTTGTTTTAAAGCACTCTTCAAAGCAAAACTATTTTTTACAGTCAAATCCATTTAACTAAACAGATAAGAGGATAGAAAGCATGTGTGTCACTGAATCTATTCAAGGCTTGCTGTGCTTCCTTTGAAACAATATATTTTCAAAAATGTGACTTTACTAGTAAAGCAAAGATTTACGTGCTATTTATGCTAAATCTGTTCTCAGACTGAGGATTCATTACCAGTATTTTTCTCAGCTAACATTATTTTCCATCTGTACATTTTCTTTTTTACTGAAATGCCAAACAGCAGGTAGCAAATATACTCAACTGACCATGTAGTCCCACACCACTGCCAGTATCATACCTTTCCTAATCTTTCTTTACATTTGGAATATACATGTACATGCATCTGGACACAGGTCAGAGTAGACACAATTCAATAAAAGTAACAACTTTGCTGAAGACATTGACAATTCCCATCCTTCCATTTTCCAGTCATCAGCAATGAGATGACAGCAACAGCTTTATGTATTATCCTATTAAAGTCAGCACTGCCAACCATACCATGCAGCAATATTTTGCTTCAAAGCAAAAATACAAAGATAGATTTTCTGTACTGTCCCATTCAATTATTCTTCTCTTGTTTCTTGTTTCCCAGCAGATAATTGGATTTTAAGAGAAGGTATCTCCAGTTTCCAGGGCTTCATTTCTCTTCTGTTTTCCTTCTGATTTCATGTAGACACTTATCCCCAAGACCTACACAGAATCAGTCAAAGCCGTTCTAAACTTCTAGGCTTCTCTTTAAGCCAAAGAAAATAAAAAGAATCCACACTCTTTAAAAGTTAAGGACTTGCTCCTCCTAGGTGGTGAGAGATGTTTCTAACCTGATGAGGACATCGCTGCTGTAAGTGCTGAAGAATCTACAGGAACACAGGACTCCACAGACTCAGCCTCTTAAAAGGAATAAAGTATGGTTTAACTGAGGAAAAGGAACTTCAACAGTATTAAGGCACACATTCAAAATGAGAGTAAAAACCTAGTAACTATTTCTGTCTTAATATTAAGACCATTACTCAGAATGCATTGCTGTTAACAGCCTTCCTTCCATTAACAGGAACTATTACCACACAGAGTGTGATCACAGGACAGTATATACATGTTATTAAAAACTGCTGGAGAAATTTCTCTCCTTGAGACTCAGAACATGCATTTAGCTTGTTGGTTTTCAGTGACCTTTATTGCTGTTTGTTAGGGCTGTTTCTCCTTAGCAGAAAATAAGTGCTTCTAACAAATTAGAGAAATATCTTTGTTGACTCTGCCTTACCATCTCTTGGGTAGACAAGAGGTATTCATTTAACTACCTTCTGAAAGACTGAACTACCAATTATTTCTCATTTGACGATGAAGCCGAGAAAGGCAATGCTCACAAAACACTCTGGGCAATTCTTTTCCCGCAAACATTTCCCCACCAGCTGAAGAAACTGAGCACATTGTAGTTATTTATGGAGCTGTGTATTCTCCTCCCACACCAAGCAAAGTTGTGATAGTGTCTTCATTTTGCTGATTCTGGGGGTGTTGTGCCTAAAAATCCTCAGGAAGTGATGCTGGGAATGGAGCCATAAACTGCAGAGCACCTGCCCAGTACAGGCGGCACCTTTGTGAAATCAGGCGGCACACCAGCAAGTGCTGCGGCACACAGCTATAGTACTGCAAGTCCAGTCAAGCTACTGTTGAGAAGCCACAGTTGCAAACTTTACAGGTGTGTAATAGCCCAATGAGTCTGGCCAGAGCGTAAATGGCTATATCACCCCTGAGAATGACATCAGAAATAGCACCAGAAAACTAGGTGATATTCTACACACAAGGCTTGTTACCTTGAGAAATGAGGACATTCCATGATTAGCTCTATGGAAGGATCGGAATGGTTTTCACCTCATTCTCCCCCTGAAGACCTCATCAGATCTCTCTTTTCAGACACAGTCAAGGAGCCTCAGACTGCTGAAGTATTCCCAGGAGCTGCTTTGGACGCTCCCAAGGGTGAAGCAAGAAACTATAAACAGCAGCCCTCCTCTTCAGTTTATCTCTGCAGATTACTTGCCCTTCTGTAACACTAGCAAAGGAGCTCCAGTGCCTGTTTATACTCGAGGTTTGTGTGCCATGGTTTGATACGCTGTCCAGGCACAACTCATAACTCATGTCTTGTTATCATCTCTTTATTCTAGTGCCCTTGGTAAATCTACAAGGTAGTGCCAATGTTAAAGCAGCACATTAAGTGTGTGCTCTCAAATGTAGTTGGTAAGTGCTACATTATAGCCACAACACTACCTTGCCAAAACGCTTAAATAACAAGATAGGCCAGAAGAAAAAAAAAAAAATCATGGAGCATCTCACCTGATCTATTTTTTTTCCAATGAAATTGCCCTTACACACTTGGACGGGTTCAAAGCCAACCCAGGACCCAGCCATCTGGCCACAGATGGCAACAAATGTGGCTTCTGTTACTGTTTGAAGAAGATGCCACCTTCAAGCTGGGAGTAAACATGTGTAAGCCAAAGCACTCCAGGAGAATTCAGATATTTACAAATCACCCCTACACCTCAAACATCTCTCCTTTTAGCTTTGGAAAACATCTTTCTGAACAAAGCTATTTTTATCATCTTTGTACATCTTTTCTACAAACCTGCTCAACTCCCTCTTAGTGATATTGTATGGATTAGGAAGGAAAAAAAATGTTTTCCATGAAGTGACTAAGGTCACATTTTATCTTAAAGGGCAAATTATACAAAGATTATGGCAGCACTCATTATTACCTAAAGGTAGCTGTAATTCTGGTTATGCCCTTTGCTAGCGTTATGCAATTGCCATAATATAGCCTGAAAGAATTAAAAATAAAAAACATATTCTCATGTGCCTATGTAGTCAAGACTGATCTTTAGTGATTTGTCAAGCTTTCATGACTCAGGGCTGTGTAAAACAAGTATTACTAACTAGGATTTCTTGATAAATTTTGACACATCTTTATTTGGTTAGTTATTACAGCAGTTATTTATTATCAGAAATCTACATTTTCCCCACTGCAAAATCTAGGGGGATTTATTAAAAACTATAACCTGATTAACAGCTATTTAGAAAAGTAGAAGGGCTAATAATAGGAGTGGTCTGCACCCAAAACGGACATGGTTTACACCAAAATCCAGTTTCTAGCTTGGATTGGCAGGAAGTATATGGAAAAAAGAGAGTCCCCATGGCAGGGAACAATGTACAAGCCTCTTTTGCAGCAGCAAGCAGCAATTCATGGTTAGAAGTAGTTGTTTATCCCCACTGATGAGGGCATAATTGGAAATGTTAATATGCTTGATGCAGAAAATGAACATCCTTCTTTCAAACTAGCAATGTTATTTCAAAGAGCTCCTGATGCAGTAGCTTTCCTTTCCATGACATTAAGATGAAAGCAGAATGAATCCTAATGTATACTCTCTATAAAGGATGCTGTCCTGGTAAAGCTAAAATGGAGGCTACAGGAGACAGACCCGCAGGGAAGCCCGAATTCAGCTGGGCACAAATGATATTACTTTAGAGGGGCATTTCAAAACTTCTGTTTAGAAAGCAGCCTGGACACAGAGCCCTTTAATTCCAGATTCTGATGTAGCAAAGAACATGGAATAATTCCATTCATCTGCAACGTGGATGTCATTAAAATAATTTAGGTATCTACCTAAACACTTGAGGTTACACTGTTCACTTAGACTTTAAGACATTCTCTATGTATTCTACAGCACCTCTGCCATCAGTGCAGCACAGGTATCTTAGATAAAGAAGAAAAGGCTGGGTTTAGGTGTGTTGAATTTCTCACTATACATTTTGGGTTTTTTTAGGGGGAATTTTCAAATGCCTTTCCTCAATCTCTAGTCTGCTGAACTACAAGTAAATTGTACGATTAGTTTCATCCATACCAAATGAAGTTGTTATCACATGCTAATGCAGATAAGAAGAAATCACATTGCCATATCCCAGAGGTAGTCTTTGAGAATGAGCTATATATAAAAGGTCTAACTGTCTACTTACGTAAGTTAACAAACCTCCAAGTTTTGCCAATGCTTGGAATGGAACTCAAGAATTCTCATCAAGAGAGAAATTTGTGACAGTCATTGGTACAGCACCACCTAGGTTTTCTGCCTACCTCGCATCTGTTGCAGAGGGGTGCTACAAGTTTGATTCCTGGCATAAACAAGGAGGTTGTGAGTTTCTCATAAACAGGCAATTCTCCTGTTTCATGTCAATTCTGTTTTGCCCGGCATAGCAAAACAGACTAATGTGCTGTATTCATGCAGATCTGGCTTGCAGTAATTTTTTTCTCCTGTTTGCTCATGTACCACACATGCTTCAACAAATCCATGAAGTTCCTAACAGTTCCAATTAGCCAGTATCACTGACGCTCTAACACAGCATTCCTGTGGACCCTTCCTTGAGTTCTTGCCTTTACCTTCAAACTAATGATACATAAATATCATCGCTTCAGCCTTCACTGCTTGAGAAAACCAAAGCATCCTCAGGACAAACATAGGTATAAAGGAAAGCCATTTATGCCTGCAGTCTGTTGAACTTGCATAATAAGACTATGCCTCGGGCATTTTATCTGTCATTTTAATCTGTCAACCGAACGGGTTATTGCCTTATTTCACAGAGCAAATTGTCTCATTGTGAGGGGGCATCTTGACTTTTATCTGACCTGGCTTTTTCCCTGAATAGCCAGACTTTGATTCAAATGCAAATATCTTCAGGGCAGCTTTCAACACGATCAGTGTGTAAAAGACATCAATAAAAGGAACAAAAAATGGCTAAAAATAATAAATATCAAGCATGTGAGATGTCTGCTAGTTGCTTCCTGACCTGCTTCCATAAAATAGAAAGCAAACAGCAGGTGTCTGGCAAATTGATCTTCAGGAGTGCTTAGAAAGCTTAACCTTCTCCCACTTAGTCTTCACGTTCTTCTCCTCCATTTACAGTGCTACTGTGAACAGAATCTGACCCCTCCTTTCCATGTTACTTGTCAAATGACATGAGCAGGAAAGAGATTATCTAAGTATCTTCTTGCTGTGTGCTCTCAACTGACAAATTTATCCAGGAGAAACTGGCTGTTCTGTGCTTGTCCTGCTTAACTAATACCAATTTACGTATCAAAAACTATTTAGCGATAGTCAGTCAGCTCTGACATTTGGAAACTTTTCTTTGCTTCACAGTATCAAAGATGAACTTTTTCTATAATGCTTGTAACCAAACTGGGACCAAAACCAAAGCAGTTTTCTTTGCACAGAGAAGTCCAGGAAGGTTTTTCTTAAATGGAATAATGCTTAAATGGAACTTTCTGTATTTCAGTTTGGCCATTGCTTCTTGTCCTGTCTCTGGATCCCCCTAAGAAGAGTTTGTCTCCATCATTTTAATGACCTCCCATCAGACATATGTACACACTGATAAAGACCCTCCTCTCAAAGTTTCTATACTCCAGACTAAATGCCACGATTCTCTCTGTCTCTCCTTGTATGAGAGATGAAGCAAGCCCTTAGTCATCCTTATGGCCCTTCACTGGACTTCCTTCAGTATATCTGTGTCTCTTGGACTGGAGAACCCAGAGCTGGACCCAGCACTCCGTATGTGTCTCAGCTGTGCTGAATAGAGGGATAAGGATCACCTTTCCTGACTTGCTGGTAATGCCATTTCTAAAGCAGCCCAGAAGGCCGCCTATGCCACAAAGGCACATTGCTGGCTCATGGTCAACATGGTGTTAATTCAAGACCCCCAGGAATTTTTCTGCCAAGCCTCTTTGCATCCAATCAACCTCTGGTTCACCAACCCAGTCAACAAACCAGCCAGTCACAGAGATAATCCAAGGACTATAGCAAATGCTTTACCAATGGTAACCTAAAAATGTTAGTGAGGGGAAAAAAAAAAAAAAAAGACATCATCAAGTCACCGCAACAATGAACAAAGCATACTCAGGAAGAATATGTTAGGCACAAAAGGGGTCTCTACTCCAACAGGGAGCACCATAGCAAAAAGCAGTGTCTGGAAGCCAAACAAAGCAAAACTATAAACTAAACAAAATTTAAGACAGTGAGACAAAGAAGATTCATCTTCTGATGGAGACCCAGACACTTTATGTCCTTAAAGATAAAAGGTTACAGATACCTCACAATAACTGCTTTCTTCAGTTCATTGCATGCCCTGATCCTTTCTGATCATGTACACTTTATGTATATTAGTTCGTGCTTAGACCCTATTTTTGGGTTGGATAACACATTTTCCTTTCAGTGCTGTGGTTCATCTGGGGATAGTTTGTTTTGAGGACTGTTCTGTACAGACAGTATGCAAAAGATGTTCTGTCAGATTGATCACCCTTTGCTTTGCACAGTAGTTCATCAGCATCCCAGCAAGTCTTGCACCCTCAAACACTCCTTACACTCCCTCCAGCTGTGCCCTGGCCCATTTGAGTCTCAAGCCCTTCTACACTGGCACTCAGGCCATGAAGGACAGAAAGCTAAGGAGATTCATCTCTCTCCTGACATGTGACCAAATAGGCCCTGTAATTCTTGATATTGCATCAGCCAACACACAGCATGAGCACAGCCTGCATGGCATTAGGGAAAAAAAAACCCAGAACAGAAAAACCTATGTATGTATAAAGACTCCTTGAGGATGGTCCTTTTGGGAGAGAAAGGGAGCCAGACACTGATGTCATCACTAGGGAACTGTGCCAGTGCCAGTGGAGCAAGCGTCCAGAGTAAATACATCTTAAATAGATATTAAAATAGCTACACTGAGATCTCTCTCCAAAGGTAGAGATGGATATTTTTTTTTGGTTGGTTTTTTTCTTAACTTGCCAAAAAAGCAGAAAAGAGTGCCTTGGGTTTCTTACAGGGCAGTCTAAAAAAAGATGCAGTCAGTTTCGCACAGAAATGAACATCTTTAATAGTCCATGAGAAAAATTCAGAATGTGCCTATATTTATTGTATACTGAAAATGAACGTGAAGCAGAGAACAATACTGTACAAGAAGGAAGGTTTAAAGGCTAGGGATCACAACATGTAAGGATACACAGAGAATACTATTTTGCCAAAGTAGAATTTGTTGGTTTGACTGAGGCCTATGAGGGTATCACATATGCCATTCTGATTGCAATTCACATGCTATAGTTTTGATAAAGAAAGTATAAAATTGAGTCTAAGGCTGAGTTCAGCAGGACTTCTCCTTTCTGAGCAAGAATGCTAACGTTCCAGGAGCCAGGCTAGTATGCAAGTCCTGGTTGAAGTTCAAAACCTACATTTTTCACTTTTAATTGCTACAAAGTGAGCTATTCAATAAATAAAAAAATGCCTAAATTCCCCACAACACTAGATTTGCTCAACAACTGCTATGAAATTATTTTAAAAGTTAAATTTGAAAGTATACTTTACAGGAAACATTTTACCAGATAAAGATTTAAAAATGCAAAAATGCCTTTCAAATTTTGTTTTTAAAGGAAAAAAAAAACCCTAAACCTTCCAATCTTGGTTTATTTTCCCTCATGTATCCTCATTTACCAAGGAATAAAATTTGCCAGCTAATTACATATGAAATGAACAACTACTTGTGACTTGATCCTGTGCAAGCCTTTATTTGCATAAAATACAATCTAACCTTTCTACATTGATAGCTCTCGTATAGTAATACAGGCTGTCTTGTGGAAAAGGTAGTAAACAAGAGAGGGATGCAGACACATTGTTTCAACACTGACAGCAAGAGTTTATTTCTCCTTAACTATTTGTTTCCTACTTTACAATCCGTAGAGTTCCACACACCATCAGCATTCAGCTACTTCTGCCACCTCTGAAGTTCAAGAGACCTCACGCATGACCTAGGAGCACGGCAGCTGTGCTTCAGTAAGGCCTTGCAATTAGCAGCCTAAAAGTAAGTACTTCCTATGGCAGATTTATTCACAAAAATAGAATACAGCAATTTGTTCACAAGTCTATTTTTGCTTTGCTGCAGGTGGGACTTGCTAACCTTTGAGTAATTATGAAATAGAGGAGGTAAATGTTGCAAGGTGCACCTAAGAGGAATGCATTGCAGACTCAGAGAATTCCCAATGAAACTTCCAATTAGAAAGCAATGAATGAAAAATGCATGTAGACGCATATTGCCATGGGCATTACAAATCTAAGCATGAAGATTAAGATCAAAGTTACTTTCCCTAGGAGAACATTTATTCAAGCAATCAAGAAATTTTTTGCATAAATCCCATTAACTTTCTATAGCAAAACCAAAACACCCAAATATAACTTCCTAACCAAATTATCATCTTGGCTCTTGAACAGAGAAATAAGCATTATCACTTAAAAGGAATGACAGGTTTATGGGTGGAAAATAACGTTCAGAAAGTTGTATGAAACAGAATAATTTTTTAAGCAGTCATCTTTTTTGTTCTGAACCAAATGAATATTTTAAACTATCTTCCTTATAATACATTGATCAAACTTTCCCTCTGAGCACAGCGAGGAAAAAAGTTTCCGAAAGGCAATGGTCTTCTGGCAGTATATCCCAAGGGCACATCCTCCAGTATCACAGACTGTCCTTGAACCGTGGAAAACTATGGATAATGAGCAGCACTATGCCTTGTCTAGAATTATTGAAACTTTTTTTCTTAATAAAATGATGGCATTTCTACAATACTGAATACCGCATTCCAAAGTTCATTTCTTAATGTTCATATGCCTGAACTTATGGGTGACAGCTCAGGAAGGTGGGAGTTTGCATCAGTTCTTAGATGCTCCGTCAGTCAATGGCTAGGCAACAAGATGAAACAGTACATATGTGAAACCTTGCAGTTTACTTCCAGTTCTGTCAATACAAAGCAGATGATGTTAATCAGGACATGTTTGTTGTTTTTTTTTAAATGCCTATGCAATTATCAAAAAAATAATCCCATCAACTTTTAAGGAAACTTCTTTTGGAACTTGAAAACCTGAATCTTTCCACCCCTGTTTCTCCCCTCCAGTCAGGTGAAGAGGTTTGCTTTTACTGAAAAAGGTGATAAGTAGCTTTGATCTGCTACTTACATTAACACAGTTCTCTGAATACCATTTCTACAGGTTACTTACAGCCTTGAGCATGCCATAAATCCTTGAACTTTTTGTAAAACTCATCTTCCACAGCCACATATCTGCTGACACAAGTGACTCAGTTACACAAACACACACAAAGACATCAGACTGAGCAAAGCCATCTTGCAGGAATGGAAAACACCAGAACAGGTTCCATGTTGGTTACTAGTATTCAGCAAGCCTTTCCTTAGTAACTCTGCCAGCCGCTTATGGCCTGGGAGCAGAACAACATGGGGTCCATATTGCACGAGTTAAAAATACCGCTTGTCAGCAACACCATGCTTCCCAATCATGGACACTCTGTAAGCTGCCTTCAAATTAAAGCAATGATGTGTGTTCATTGTTCAGACTGTAATGAGCAAAAAAAGACTTCCTCTAGTAAGACTCCATTCTGCCTTCACCAGGGGAGAGGAAAGAAAAGAAAAAGAAAACAACACCCTTATTGTAAAGAAATTCCTGAATCACTTCTTATAGGAGTGCCTGGGGATGTGTAAATAGGGAAGATGATTAGGTACTATTTACATCCAAGATTTTGAATTATTTCATGGAGATACTGAAAACTTGTTTTCATTTCTACCTGAATTTCAAAGCACATGAGAAGTTAGCCTTTAAGAATAAAAAATAAAAAGAATTAAAAAGTGAAAAACCACCACTAATGGCAATGTCTCAGCCCCTGCAAAAGGTCATTTTCATGAGGGAGAAATGAATACATCAGTTCCTTCAGTTCTGCCTTCAAAGACTATTTTGAAAGACTGTCATGTATGTCCAATTAGCAAAGGTAAAATATGACACCCGAGGCACTAATAGGGATTTCTAGCTTGCTCTTTCTTTAGAAGCTTTTTAAAATCAAAGCAGAAATTCAAGTCACTGTTTCAATTCTAATATTTTGGACAAGAGTGAAAAAGTTCCAGACCAATAAAATGAAGACAAATTAAGCATTATTATAACATATTCCTATGAGTTTGGGATGTCCTAAGCACAAACAGGAAAACATAACCATTTCTTTGTGCATGTGGGACTTCAAAAACTGCAGGGAGTGGGAGTTGGCAAACTAGGAAACACAATGGCAGAAAGTGCCCAAAGGCTGGCATTCTTTGAACACCCCTATTGCACTCTGCTCCAGCAGCTCTTGGGAAGATCAGACATAACTGTAGGAGATAGGACCAGGAAGAGGAGGAAGAAAAACAGAATCAGAGAACTTTCCTATCTCCCTATTCAACTGCTTTTTTTTT
>VZTU01012924.1:37806-61763 GCA_013400835.1 Zapornia atra
TTCCCAGGCAGATCTACAAATAAGTTTCTGGGTAGCAGACTTCAAGTCTGAGTCAAGTCCTTCCATTGATTTCAATTAGACTTGATTAGGACCAATATGATAATCTTTTTAACAGCACCGAAAAAAAACCCCAAAATCTGAAGCAGCATACAGGCAACTTTCTTGAGAAGCAGATGTGTTGTATTTACTCCCAAGACATATTGTCCCCAGGACAATTATCATGCTCCTATTGCATATATCATGCTCCACCTTGTTGTATATAGAGCTCACCATCTGTCAGTATTAGATTTGCTGTTTGGACTAGCACCCAGCATTATGATTCTGACATGGCATAAATGACAATCCAATACGGAAAACCCACTGTCTATGCAGTTATACCTGTAGTATTAGTTCTTAGGATAGCTGAATTCTGAGTTACAGGGTTTACATAGCTCAAAAGTGCTGAAGGAGGAGTGCAAAACTATTTCTGTAAAATAAGAGCAGTAGTAGTAATTAACTTTGGGGCTCACAAGCACAAAGCTTCAATAAACAGAAATGACTTCGGTGGGGGGCCAGCTAAGATGTTCAGGCCTGAAGTATTTGTAATATGAGGAGATATTGAAGGAATTTGGCTTGTTAAGCCTGGTGAAGAGAAGGCTGCAGCATCCTTCCAGATAACTTGATCAAGAACACAGAATCACAGAGATAGACTCTTCATGATGGTACATGATGGGAGGATGAGACAGCAGAGATAAATTGAAACAAGAACATTTCTCCCTTAATATAAGGGGAAGAGAAACATCTTCAGGACAATCAAGCAGTGGAACAGGTGTCCTAGGAAGGCTCTGTGGTCTCTATACTTGTTGGCTTTCACAACCAGACTGAACAAATCCCAGACTAATCTGGTCTGATCTCATAGCTGACTGAGCAGGAGGTTGGACAAGAGACCTCTTGAGGTCTCTTTCAAGCTGAATTACACTGTGATCCTGTGATGGCTGGTTCATATGTCAAGATTGATAGTATTTTCCAAAAGAGAAAAAGAATCCATCAGCCACTTAGACTGCAATACCTATAACAAATGAAATTGTATGTAATGGGGTAGAACTGAAAACCAAATTACAACCTTCTAGAAAAATTAGAAAAAGGTTTAATTTAGATGCTAATTCTACCAACTAACATGTTCATTTTCAAGAGGAGGGCTGTTCCCTTAGCTTATTAGTAGTATATTTGCATGAAAATGTGATCTATGCTTCTTTACTGCTCATCTGCTCTTCCTGCTTATGCCTCATTTGAAGCCACAGTTGGTTTCTGCAAATGAATGTTACGATACAGAGGACGTGGAGTTCAAGTGGGGAAGAGTTGCAGGAGGAGAAAGAATACTTAGAAATAAATATCTTGTTTCCATGAACATCTGTTGATCCATAAAAACATGAAAAGAAAGAGTACAGGAAAATACAACTGAGAATAAAAAAATCCTGTACAGTCAAATAAGAACCTTTCCATTATGCAAAAGCAGCCGAACCAACTAACTTCCAACCAAGCAGCCGTGAGGGAACAGTTTCAAACACTAGGTGATGAGCTGATTTAGCACAAGTCCTACAGAGAAGGACTTGGGCATACGAGTGGACAAGGAGCTGACACAGATGGAACTGCCTGCGTGCTTTAGCTCAGCCCACTGCATTTCTATCCTGTGTATCTGTTAGAAACAAACACTGGGTTCAATCCTGCTGATCCTGTCCCTGGCAATAACTGGCCATACAGTTGGCTGGGCTGAATTCCCTAGGGAAAAGCCTTATCTGTGATAAGGATGTATGATAAAAATTAAAAGTCTGATGCAGAAGGCAAGATGTAATGTTGGTATGTCACAATATTTTTTTGGTCACTCCAAACGTAGCAGACACTATATTTAAAAAAAAAAAAAAGGAAGAAAGGCAAATTTGGCAGGAGGGCTCAGTTGGATCAGCAAAGAGTCTCTGATACTGGCTTAAAATGACTAGTGTGCATAAAGTATTTCTCACAGCAAGGAGCTGAGTCTGAGGGACAGCAAGACAAACATGAGCCATAATCACATTAATACTCAGCTAAATTAAAATTAAAAACAAACATCTAAAACAGTCAGGAAAAGACTTCTGCTCAGTCATGCTGTCAATCCTCCGGTGCATTCAGTGGAGCCATGTTAATTTGCTCAAACTGAAGTTTTTTGTGCAGCTAGTATTATTTTCTAAATAGGCTTCCAAGCCTGAGGATGAGAAAAGATCAAGTATTTTACAGGTTTAGTTTCAAAACAAATTTTAAGTAGGCCATGTGAATCATAGTGTTTGCTAAAAGGTCATGTTAGTTTGATTTAATCACATGTGTCGCGGGGACACCTTGCAGAAGTCATACAAACTTCACAGACTCAGTATGTCAATAGGGCTATTAAAAAATACATGTCCTCTTTTCACAACATTAAAAAAATAGTCAAGAAAATAACATGCATTTTACAAGAATCAAATATTGTTTGCTGTATGTTATTATCAGTAAATTAATAAAACATCTAAATCCACCCCATACATTTGTATCAGCAAACTGATCCTGAAAAAATAGCCAGAGTCAACAAATAAAGCAGCACTCTAACAGATGTTATTGAGGCTAACACATAGTCATTTATTTTAAGAATCTGTTTCCTTTTAGTAGAATATATACACTATAGATTTCTCATTAGTTACTTAAAAAATCTAAAATATTAAACAAATGAAGATTCAATATAAACAAAACTCATATTTTAGCATACTTTTCTCTCATGGATAGTAAAATTAATGCTTTGCAAACACGTTAATTTAGAAGAGCCAATTATCCAAACATGTTTCACAAATTATGTCTTAAATTAAGTTACAGAATGATATACCAGCTGCAGTGCTCATTTAGTTTATATAGGGAGAAATCTCTAAGCAACATCAATATGCAGGATGCTTTATAGTCACATGCCAGTTTCTCTTACCATAATTAATTTGGCATTACAATTATACTCCATATATAGCTGCACTTGCCAATCCCTTGCCTTATATCAAATTAGGTACTTAACTTACATAAGCATACTCTTGACCCTGGCATTACACATAACCAAAAAGTTTTAAACTCACCTTGTTTGATGGCAATAGCTTCCATACCATCTCACTTATCTCCACATCCCCATAAAAAAAAAAAACAACCAAACCTCCTACTTTTAAGTAAAAAACATGAAACCATATCCTCAAGTTCACAAAGTAATTGTGACACATCAGGTAAGAGTTGGAAGAAACAGAAGGCTGCCGACCAACTGTAATTTTCTAGCGAGGTCAAAGCATTTATTCTTCATCATGTAGATATGCTGTAGATATTCCAAAAATCAATAGATAAAACGACTTCAAAATGAAGGACCTTGTCATTAAGTGTAACCTAAGTAAAGAAATAATGAAGACGCTCCAGATGGTAACCCCAACCTGTATCCCTTAATGGGAAGTGGCATAAATTGATGGCTTATGATCCAGGATATCTCAACATGACAGACCCATTCTGAGACACCATAAGAATATTCTCCTGCAGAAAGACTGTTTGCCATGCAGGAAGACCAAGCACTCATGTTTTTCATGGAAGTTAATAAACCCCAGTTCTAGGATTTTGACTTTGAACAAAGTGGCATCTGTGCTATGTTCCATCTCCTGAAACTCACTGCAACACGTCCCATTTTAAGGTCAATATAGTCACACCACCACTGGTTTCAAAATAAAATGTGATTAAATTCTTCAGGCTTGCTTCAGAGGCTGGATCCAAGTAATATCTTAAGGTAAAAAGATTGATTTGGGGAACACTTTAATTTAACAACTCTCAGTATAGCCAGCACTTTTTTAATAATTAAGAAGCTCAGTGTCTAATTCAGTGCTGGTGGGAGGGCAACGATTCTGGAGACTATGTATACAATGTCTGCATTCAGTTCCATATATTTCTTTATCGTACATTAAAAATCAAGTTTCCCTGCAAGTAGCTAGAGGACGTGTTATACACATACAAGCAAGTGAAATTGCAATTCAAAACAGATCTGTGGGAGAAATTATATCTGTGAGGATTTTCTGACCTTGACATCAGCATGAGTTAGCAACTGAAAAAACAGATATTTACCATTTTCTTGTATATATTCACTAAACTGTTTTGATTCAGAAATTCTGCAGATGATCTGACATCTAATTATCATATTTAAACAATAAATGTCACACACATATAATGAAGACATCTACTTTATTCAACAGTAAAAACAGAGCTCAAAATTAAAAACAAAAAGCAAGAAATGTTTCCCACGCATGAGTTTCAGTACAACCTGCAAACCTGTAACTGCCTCTTGCATATATCTGTTTTCCTGGCAGTTCCCTTTCAGCTTGAAATAGAGAGAATAGCTTACCAAAGCTTGGAGGTCTGTCTGCAGACAGCTTGGAGGTCTGTCTGTACTCAACTAACAGGACAATATTAGTATTAGTAGTTTATATGATCATCATTACTATATACCATTAAAGAGGGGGAGGGGAGAGGGAATTTGCTGTGTATCTTTGCAGTAAGCAAAAATAATTTTTGTATGATTTATATATAACTATCAGAAGATATTTTAAGGTTATGCAATAAAAATTCCCAGGATCAAAGCAGGTGCCAAAAAACTGCACAATCACATACTGAACACAGTGGGTTTTGCAACACTGCCTTCCCCAAACTAGTAGAAAAGTAGAGCCAAGTGGAAAGATGCAAAAGAGACCAGCTGCATGGGTATGTGACCATGGGCAGAACTGTTGGTAGCACTGGTTGTGAATAAACATTGCCCAGCACCAAGAAAAAAAGTGACACAAAGCCTGCCATTCTAAATCTATGTCTTTTTAAGCTTTCCATTTAACTCATTATAGAGATTTGCATCTATTTTGCCCCCCTCCCTTCCCTACACATATCTATACCACATACTTCAGAATATTAAGGTTCTCAACCCCGTGAACTGCAGACTATGAAGACATTTGTTTTACTTCATTTTTGCATGGGAGGGTGTAAGGAAGCAATTTAGTTATTCACAATAACACAGTTTCTGATGACAAATGAAGTTTTGTCTCATTGGCTGCACAGTGCACACATTTCTTCAAACCTGGGACCTCCAGGAGGCCAATAAAGTAGCCCTAGCTCAGCATGACACTGCTGCTAACAGCCTTATGGGTTAAGGTCACGGCCTTCCATTTTGTCCAAAACCAGACTTAGTAGCAGTACAGAGAGGTTTTAAGATGCAAAGCAGTATTATACCAGTGAGAGCGAGTAGTGCTTTAAAGTTTTATCAGAAGGCTGATGCTGAAGTCTATGAAGTCCCATCTACACAGCAATTTTCATTTGTCATAACCCCAACTCAGAACAATTTTAGCAATGAAATGAAATCTCGAGAGGCATGTCAGTTACTTCCTCCCCCTAGATATGAAACATGATTTACATAAGCAGTAAACAGCATCCTTGACTGTTTGCAGAATTGTTCCCAGAGTATTTGAGCAGCTTTGAAGCATTTCAGACTACCAGGGAAATCTCAGACTTTTAAATATATGTCTATGTTTCTGTAAGGCTGCCTTGATCTTACAATTACTCTGACCTCTACTTCATCCCAAAACCACAAATATTTGCTCTGAAGCCAACGATGTTTGTCACATATGGGCATTTAGTGATTAACTTACAATGCACAGATACTTCCTCAAAGCTTTCTTCACTGGGAGAACTACTAAGCATCAGAGGTATTTTGACAGATGACAGATCATTTTCAAGCAGACAGACCAGACCTTTGTGCCTTTTCTATTAATTTACAACATGAATTGAGACTGGTCATTTAGCCTCAAAAGATCTAGCTTGTTGGTAGATACTTCTGTTCTCAAGACTAGGGGACCTAAAACTGTTCCTAAACTCAAAGCCTGAGTAAGAAACACAAGAAAAAGAAATATTCCATTTTACAAACTGAACTTTTTTTGAAACTCTTCTGCATTACTCACCTGACTTTATACATTTATTTCATTAGAAGCTTTAAAACGTGGGACCACAGAAGAAAACAGCTACCAACAGAAGCAACATAGAGCATTCTGCGGAACCTGGTGAAATCAGACCATAACTCTCAGCGCTGATAACAAGAATAATCAAACAAATGCAGAGTTTCTATAAGCTTGTGTACAAATATATTTGACTAATTTTTCAAAAGTTCTGGTGTACATTTGTTCTAAGCAGGCAAATAGGAAAGTCATGGATTTATTGAAACATTTTTTTCAGAACAATCTTTGCTTAAAATTGTTCTAGCTCCCTAGAATTTTACTTTTATTTACTATTTTGCACAAACTATATATAATTAATTCCATTTTATTCAGGAAGAAAATCACTGCAGAGTCAGATGCTAGTTTTCAGAGCAACCAGATATGAAGAACTGTAATTATTTGGATCAGAGGTGAGCTCAGGCATGCTATTGCTGAAAATATTTTTGCTGTTTTTTGTATACCTAAGTAATTATTTCCTTTGTTTAGAAACATTTGCATGTCACTCTGCCTTGCATCATTATTGCATAATTCACAACTTTATGAACACTGTAGTTAATTGTTTCCAATTCAATTGATGATGTCTTCTGGAAGACTGACTGTTCCACTGATATAAAATATTATTCCCTCTTCAAGGCTATCAGAGATTGTCAGGTCAACCAATAGACCAGGTTCAAATAGATACAACTAACAGACACCTATCTGGTTGGAATATTGAGAAAAATTAAAGTAAACGTGGGGGCTTGGTGGCCACTTGGGGTTTATTTTGTCTGCTTCTTTGTGAGCATTTTTTAAATACTAGATACCATCCATGAAGTTTGCATCTTATTTCTTTCTCCAGCTGCACTTTTTGAAAAATATGTTTTAAAAAGAATGACAACAGCATGCTGTAGTGGAAGAGTTAGATGGCATAAACTCAGGAATGTCTGTCTAGGCAACCCAAGATTTTATCAACTTTCAAGTATATTTACTATTTATTTTCCACTACATTAGCAGTTTACCATAGGCTCTACAGAGCAGGTTGAGAGGCATTTGACAGGATTCTCTTTTGTCATCACGTAATTAAAACCACAAAAATAGAAGGAATTTTTGCAGGCAAATTCCAGTTTCATATAAAACCCAAAACAAACAACACTGTTTCCAGAACTGTATCATCCATCACATATAAGCAAGGGAGGATAACTGTATACATACCATACTTTTCATACGGAAAAGTGCACCCTACCATGAAAATATGAAAGCAAGAACGCCTTCAAAGTACAGCACGTCCTTTGTCAGCACATTAATAAACACACACAGCAACAATTTCATGCTAGATCTGGCAACAGGGTGGCTCGTGCTGTTTATGCTGAAAATGTTGTAGCAGGCTTTGTTTGAGGCATATTATTAAGAACCCTTAACTTTCAATAAGGCCAACAAAGAACACTGTAGTGCAACTAGTAAGTGTTATGTTCCAAATACACTCCTATAATCAAAATGTTTGTAACATTACTGAAGAGTGACAGCACAACATTTTGATCTGTTTTTTCCTTATAGTTATTCTATGAGGCACGAAAGCACTATTATATCTATTTCTAATCAACCAGAAATAGAATGGGCAAGTATGTGGGTGACTGAGTGCCTGACTTGCAAAGATGTAGAGGTATCTAAAGGCTGTTGAACCATGTAAGCAGTTCAGGTAGCTTTTCACCATTGAAATTATAGAAGTAGGGCTATCCTTAGTAGTTCTCTATTTAAGTTGTGCAACAACTTAAGTAGTTGTTTTGTGGGGGTTTTTTTTATATTTTCTTTTTAATGTAAATGGTTCTGCATCTGCATTGCTGGGCAGCTGCATTAATAGGAGAGATAAGTGCCTTGTCCAAAACTATTTCTTTTAGACAGCTGAAAAGGAAGATGCCTCTGTTGCTGACCTCTGTCTGCCCCGATGATCCATTGTATCCATTTAGTAGCAAGGAAATTAAATTCTGTGATAGTCCAGAACCTTCCTGAAGTCTTCCAGTTTGCAGGCAGAGTGTGGTTCTGCTATTAAAATTGACAGACATTCAGAGTCCACCTGACTGACATTCTCTGACATATGGACGCACCTGCAGTTTAGCAGACAGAAGAAAGAGGAGGTGAGGAAGAAGATGCAAAGCTGCTTGCTTTCCTAGAAATTTTTGGATGCAGGAAAGCATACAGAAGGAGCTGTTACTATTGCAGTGATTGCTACAGATCAGCTTCACTGCATTTAAGAAGGATTCCCTGACCCTCCACTCTGAAATCCTTCTCTGTATCAAGCTAAGCTATTTAGGGTTGGCAGCAGAAACAGCTCTGTGCTCCCTTAGCTCTTCTTAAAGGCTTTGAGCCAAACTCCCCTCTAATCTCAGTACCATGACAGAATGGACATGAGCGGCATCGTTATATTTAGCACAAGCATGCAGATTGCAAATCAGATGGGCCGACTTTGCTATAGTACTGCATATACTCAGCAATAAGCAGATTCCAGGCCTGGAGAACACAGCAAATGCTAAAGACAGGCAGGAAATTTGTGTGAGATTTGTGAAGGAATATAGGTGTCACCTTGCTGAAGATTACCACTCAAGTATTAGAGTGTCTAGCCATTCCTGGGACACATGAGAAAAGCCAGTCGTTCCTGAGGGAGATCCAGGAGGGCTGTGAAGGGAGCACCTCAGACTGCTGCAGATAAGCCACAATATTCAGGATTTGGATTCAGCTGATCCATAGTATTTAAGATATGAGGATACTTACTATCACAACTGGCCTTTTGCCTTCAGTTTGTAGTACTGTCACGGCATCCAAAGCTGCACTAGCGGTGAGCAGCTGCTCCTATAATGTTTGTGATTTAAAATTAAAAAAATAAAGGAAGAGAAAGATCCATGCTGAAACTTTCATTACAGAGACTTGCCACTCAAAACATTATTCAGGAAAAAAAGAAGATCCAGAATGATTTTTTCTTACAATCTGCAGGGCATATCTGTATAGTAGAACCTCTCTTTCTAGATCAGAGTCCTAGATTTTGCGATGGGTGCAGCACCATGGGTTCCATGGGAGCTGCCCCATGAACACATGGCAATCCATCCTGTCTCTGCACATAGTGCGTGGAACAGACCTTTTCTGGGTATCGGCATTAATAAAATAAACCTCCTAAACTTAAAAAGAAGAGACCTTTCTGAAGGAAAGGAAGAAGGAAAAAAATGTCTATTTGACAGGCAAGCATATCACTGTTCTTCTGGCTAAATCTGCAGTACTCAGATAAGGGAGTTATGCTTCACTAACCACATGCATAAACAGAGTTGAGGATTTCCACAATATAAGGCATGTCAATGCTAATAACTTGGCACAAGTGAGCATCTGTTATCAGAAAAAAACAGCCCATTTATCTACCCATAAGTTTCTGGTTTCAATATACCTCATCCAAATTACATGCAAAATAATATTGCGCCAAAATTATACAAAAATGCCAGTGTAAACAGATGAGTACTAATAGCATTGATACACATAGTACCACAGAAATAAAGGTAAACTCTATCCATGTCACTTAGTGAACCAAACCATTTCTAGGCTCTTTTTTATCGCCCTTTCTCTCTTTCTTTCCACATGCACTGAAAAAATTCAGCACTAAAAAGACTTGTCTATAAGCTCCTCCCAAGTATCTTTCTTAATGGATTTCAATCAAAAGGATTCCCCAGTTGTAAACTGTTACTCAGAGATTAACCCCTGAATTACCAGTCACAATCACACCCCAAACCAAAGAAAAGCAGCACTATGCTGTGTTTAAAGTTCTAACCCAGGACTGGTAAATCCTATCCCTGACACAGTCACTGTCTTTATGTTCGGTCACTATTAAGCCCTTAAATTTCACCAGGCTACAGTTTATATATTTGTTCCGTAGTGTCAAAGTCTGCAAATACCTTCCAGAAAGAAAATAAACATTTGATTGCAAACTGCAATGCACGTTTCTCTCCTTGCTCTAATTTCGCCTACAGTTATAAACCAGGAGTACTTATCTGTCCTTACAGGTTTCAGGGTTATTGAGGTTAATTTATTAATGTCCCTGAGATTGTTTGAGATAACCAAGCAGAAAGCCTGGATAAATGCAAACATGCTAG
This sequence comes from Zapornia atra, assembly GCA_013400835.1. Classification (NCBI taxonomy): domain Eukaryota; kingdom Metazoa; phylum Chordata; class Aves; order Gruiformes; family Rallidae; genus Zapornia; species Zapornia atra. Next base: position 47,936 of record VZTU01012924.1, read on the forward strand.
ATCAGCAGGAATACTTTAACCTACAGTCCCAATACATAACTCAATAAAGCTTATAAAAAAAACCCAAACTATTTAGCAAGAACAGCCAAAGAACATTTACAGCAGCTTGAGTTTTACAGGAAAAAAATCACATCAGTATTTACCTGTACATGTACAATGATAGTTATTTTCTTAGTAATTTTACAGTAATTGTGCTGAATTTCTTTGATTTTACAGTCTCTCCCTCCTACCTAGGCCAATTTGAATTAAACAAGAACTACAACTTTACTTTTCAGCATTCAGCACAAATTTCATTGCAATTTGCAAAGCAGTTAGGGGGTTTTGCTTAGAAGAGCCAACTCCAATTTTGAGGGTATTGGCAAGTTGTTCATAAATATAGAAAGGTCTGTAGTATCTGTCTGTATAAAAGTATAAGGGAAGGAAACAGAAGATTTAGGTTACTCATTCTCACTGAAATTAATGATTGTTATGTAGCCAGTTGTATCGGGACACCTCAAAAGCTTGGCAGAAGAAAAGTAATTAAAAAATAACAGAAGTGTTCTTTAAACTGATGCACTTTCATTAATCAGACACAGCACAAAAGCACAGCAGGAATAAGGGTGCAGGTACAGAAACGATACTCACATTCTTCCAAAAATAATTATCTTGGGGAATATATGTGATAGATCTGGTTGAAAATATGAATCCTTTGTTAGTTCACATGTAATACACAGTCAGCTGTGTTGTGGACAGAAATAATCCCACCCTTCTCTCAATATGTTTTAAATCTACTGGCATTTGACATATTTAAATAGCAACAATAATTAAGCCTCAGCCTATCCTTCCACACACAGCTGAGTTTTGAGTGCACCATCTGACACACAGAGATGCACTTCAACTCATACAGAACGCTCCAGGAAGATGGGGGACTCTCACAAGTCTTTTATACTGCTCCCAGATTCCTACTGAAGCCCTGGGCAGACGTGCAGTGACCTCTCACCCCCGGAAAGTTTTTGTGGAGCAGGGTGAGGCTGAAGGACTGCACAGAGGCAGGAGACCTGGGTTCAGCTCCAGTCCAGGGCTAAAGTGGGCATGGCCAAACCAAGGCTTGCTTTCAATTCCCCATGAGGTCTGCAGGGGAGCTCCACCCTACACTAGTGCCACTTCTTGCTCCTATTTGTGTTTGGAAATATCCCTTTGGGCTTCTCTTTCAAAAATGTTTACAGTAATAATTAAGTGGAAACTGCTACTGACCTTTTTATACTAACTATTTCTGACAGTGTTCTAGAATAATTAAACCAGGAAGAATGGAGCTATTAAAGGAAAAAGCTGTGGTGCAAGGGAATGCTGTTCCTGCCACAGCTGCCTCTCCTACCCCACAAGGACCTTCTCCATCCAGGAGACCAATGATGAGTGATGTTCCTCAGGGGTCAGTATTGGGACCAGACCTGGTTAACATTTTTGTCTAAGACATGGACAGTGGGATTGAATGCAGTCCTAGCAACTTTGCCATCAACATGAATCTGTGTGGTGCCATCGACATGCTGGAGGGAAGGGACGCCATCCAGAGGAACCTTGACAGGCTGGAGAGATGGGCCTGTGAGAACTCTGTGCAGTTCAACAGGGCCATGTGCAAGGTCCTGCACATGTCAGGGCAGCCCCAAGCACAACTACAGGTTGGGAAGTGAATAGATTGAGAGCATGCCTGAGGAGAAAGACTTAGGAGCATTGCTGGATGAGAAGCTCAAAATGACCTGGCAACATGTGCTTGCAGCCCAGAAAGCCAACTGTATCCTGGGCTGCATCAAAAGAAGTGTGACCAGCAGGTCGAGGGAGGTGATTCTGCCCCTCTACTCCATTCTCATGAGTCCTCACCTGGGGTACTGCGTCCAGCTGTGGGGTCTCCAGCACAAGAAAGACATGGAGCCGCTGGAATGTATCCAGAGGAGGGCCGCAGAGATGATCAGTACGCTGGAGCACCTCTTCTACAAAGGCAGGCTGAGGAAGTTGTGGCTGTTTAGCCTGGAGAAGACTCTTCTGAAGGCTCCAGGCTCCTTACAGCAGCCTTCCAGAACCTGTAAGGGCCTACAGGAAACCTGGAGGGGAACTATTTACAAGGACACGGAGTGATAGGACAAGGGGTGATGGCTTTAAGCTGAAAGAGGAGACGTTTACATTAGATATTAAGAAGAAATTCTTCCCTGTGAGGGTGCTGAGGCCCTGGCACAAGTTGCCCAGAGAAGCTGTGGCTGGCCCTGGATTCCTGGCAGTGCTCAAGGTCAGGCTGGATGGGGCTTTGGGCAGCCTGGGATAGTGGAGGGTGTCCCTGTCCATGGCAGGGGGGTGGGACTAGATGAGCTTTGAGGTTGCTTCCAACCTAAACCCATTCTGTGTTTCTATGAAACTCTTTCTAAAGCAGAGAAACTGAACAAAGCAGTGAAACCTCATTTTTGTAATTATGTATAGCAATTACACAGGAAGCAAAACCTTCTTTATGTCAGTAGATTGAGTAAAAGCCAAAGGCTCACTTGTTCATGACTACTTTCCAGTCATTTCATACTTTGTTGAACAACTTGAAAGCCCTGAGAGAACAAACAACTGGCAATTTTGCTTTGAAAGGTTAAGCCCGAAGGGAATTGGCGTCTGAGACAAGAACTTTACTTTCTGAAAAATATACATTCTGTGAACTGTAATTAGAGCTGTGGGAATAATTGATTTGCCGGCCCACTGGCTGAAAGAAAGGAAGGGAAAAGAATTCATTTTTGGTCATCAACATTGCCTCTGTGTAAGAGCACATCAGAGCAGAAATGACCACAGTTGGGGACAACAGGTCTGTTTATATGGGTGGTCACTCCTACGTCTGAAGCTCTACCCTCACAGAAATGTTCTGCTTATGCTAAGCTAGGTGCAAAGAAGTGGGCAATTTCACTCTGCTGATGGGCATTTGTAACCAAATTGAATCCAAACTAGTTTCATGCCTAATTACTTGCAGTCCCTCCATCAATGGCAACGCACTGCAAACTGCATGTTCCAAGTCTTCAGTTGCTCTTTTTTCCTATGCTTCCCCCAGCACTGTCTGATGGAGGTTACAGGTCGGTGCAGCCAAACTGAAGACAGTGGTTACCTGTGCAAATCAAACAACTGCACCTCTATCAGAAAATAATGATATTTTAAAAAGCCTTTGAAATGAAATATCCGGGTTTCATAGAAAAAGAACAAATGCAAATGACAATGATTAAGTGTATTGATACCATCTTTAAATATTATCATGCTGCTCAAAAATATAAGCAATTTTTTTCAAATGTTTAAACATTAAACACAGCCACAAAGTTACAGAATAAATTTCTCAGCCCATAATATGAAGGAAAATTCTTTGAAAATACTAATAAAATAGAGACAAATGTCTTAGCTTGTCAATATACAAACAGCTCAGTATGCAATTTTATAGACAATCTATGCTAAATAACATTGATAAAACAGACTTTCTATACCACTTAAATATAACAAAGACCACAAAGCACTCTGTTCCGAAGGGCATTGGAAATAGGACCTCTGGCTACCCTTCAGCCTTCCATGAAATTCTCTATGCAGAATAATAGTGTCCTGCTTAACTGCATTAGCACATCCCTAAAGTTAAGTGCTGTGTATCAGCACTCATACTTCATATTTCAAGGCAGAAAAACTGGTTATTCTTCCAAATCAGCTGACAGCTTGAGATATAATAAAATAAAAAAAACCCAACCAATCAAACCCCTCACAAAACCAAATTTTCAGCAGCTGACTCCTCATAAACACAAACACAAAGGTAACATGAAATATTTTAGTGAAATCTACAGTTGAACACTTTTTTTTTTTTTAATGCCTCAAACACATTAAAAACTGATAAAGGATTTTGTGAGGTTGGTGTGGTTATTACTAGGGTCACTGGCCAAAGCAAAAACATTCAAATGGGTCTTAAAGCAAGGTAGGCAATTTATCCTCATCTCGCAGAAGCCTGATGCTCAAAATAGCCTGAACTTAGACATTGAAAATATAAGACTATCATCTAAATGTATTTTTTTTTAATAGCTCTAGACAATAAAGCAGAATGATTAATGAATCTCTTGGGTGTAATTTTAAAAGAGAGGATGTCTATGTTGCAGAAATAATCCAAAATTCTATATTTTTTTTTTGCCTTCCCTTTTCTAATAAGGAGTTGGGGGTTCACCCAGACTTATAACTGGGGAGACAGGTAATGAATTATGAAATGACAACAGGATAGAAATGGGAAAATGATGAGACAAAAATAAGGCTTTACCCAAAAAGTATTAATTTCATCATAGACTTTTCTGAATTCATTACATGTTTCTTTTTTTTTTTTTCCCTTTATTTTGTGGAGGGAAGACACTTTACAGTAGCATCAAATCTAGAAAAGATTCTGTAAAGATTCTAGTATAAACTCATTGGTAGAAAAGCGATGACTCCTTACAGTAACAGATAGGAAGGTACATATCAATTGGCTACAAGAACAAAGGAAAAAAATCCTTTGCTTGGGATTTTTATGCAAACATGCACATTTATAAATCCAATCTTAGATTCTTAATTACATCAGACCCATGAATATAAACAGGTTTTACAGTGTTCTGAGTTTCACAGCCATTACTTACACAAAAGTCAGTCATCAAATCACCCAGGTATATTTTTATTGAGTGTTACTAAGATATACCAATAAATGCAAAGGCAATGAGATACACAGTGTATCCCAACACAGCCAGTGTCCACTTAATCCTACTGTTTGAGGACACATACTGCTTGGATTAAAAAAAGGGAATGGCATCTAAAATTTTGGATGAGCCCTTCTCAAAGTGGGAAGGTAATATGTTCACTGATCAGGCTGGAAAGACCACATTAATCACACACAAACATTTCATATTATCATACCAGGCTGCAGTGAGTTTGATCCAAACAAGGATGAAGAGGTGGTAAAAAAGGGCTAAGGTCCCTACCCACAACTCAGAACAACCGAACTAGCTCTTACTTTCGCCCTTGGGATTTAATAGTATTTGTGCTGATGCCCCTGCACTTCGTAGGAAAGAACATATCTCTTCATCTAAGATGTATTTCTTTTTAGTACAGGGAATCTGGGGACCACTCACAGAGCTACAGACTGGGTAATTCTTCCATTTACGCGAACTCAGGCTCATCTTCTGCAAGGCACTGTGACCACAACGTGAAATAGATACCAAACTAATAGTATTAAGAAAAATCCAAACAGTAAATCTATCTGAAGAGTCTAGGCTAATAGTACTGCCAGGAATCAGCAAAGATAAGAAAAAGTCCTCCTAAAATGTGAATTAAAGGCATTAATTTTAAGTGTGATAACTCAGAGCAGGAAAATATCACAAATAGTTCTAAAAGCAAACAGTGTGCATGTGATGCCATTCAAATAAGGGAAAGCTAAGGGAGACAAGATTAGAGAAACAGGAACTTGTTCAGAGCCCAGAGAAGGTGCCTGTAACTGCTTTGTCTAAGTCATGGGCTGCTTCAAGTGGAGGATGAAGAGGAGAGCACTCTGGGGGCGTTAAGAGACAAAAAATCGTTCCACCTTGAAAGATTTTCACGCTTCCCAAGGTTTTCTCGTGCCAATGTAAGCTGTAAACAAGGAATCTAAAATGTATTTCAACATGCTCCTGATTGTCTTTCCAGAGCTCAAGGTCTCACCAAACCTCTCAACTACATCCTTTTTTGGCGATATGACAGGTAGAATGCTTCCTCATTCTTCCAATTGCTACTGCAAGACTTTCCTGTTATAACTCATTTGAAAACATTAGCCCTGCATCTGTCCCCTGGGTCTCTCACCTCTTATGACATCAAATATAGTTGCATGTTTACACTTCCACAGCACTGCAAAACTACCCTGTATCTACATCCTTTACAACTGAATGGCTGACTCTTCTCCTAGGATGCTATCCCTGATCCCATCTTGCTTTCAGGTCCTCTTTCCAATAGGTGGGAGGAACTTTTTGTATATATTAGCAAAACTACCAGGGTATTTATTTTTCTTTAAAACCTTCACCATAACACCTCTTTGATCATCAGTTGTTAAGAATACGGTTAACCACACTGACAAAAATTCCCTTCCACTCCCATCCCTACCTCCATCTCCCTGCTAGGTGGTAAGACTTTTCATCAGCATTTTTTTTGCTCTGCTTTCTTCAATAGCTTCCTCACTTGTGACTCACAGTGCTATGTGGTATGACAGGACACTAACAGTCCTTGTCTGAGAAACCTTTGGTTGACTAAACCCACAGTCTGCTATTATAGATTGTTGGGAAAACCTACTTGATGTGCACTTGCATCAGCACTACCAATGAAAGGTAAGAATGAAGCTCATCAATACAATGTGAAATATGCAGATTTACTAACAGAAATATATGCTCTCCTGCCACATTGAACATAACCTAGATAGCACTATAACTTCAAATGAATGGCTGAATACATACCATGCCCAGGAGTGACATTGATTTGTGCAAATCTGTAATCATATGGTAGCCGTGAGCAAAAATGCAATGTGCTTTGAACTGCAAAGATCTTTTACCTTCTTCTACCTTGCAATATTCATCCATTAGCATGGAAGTTTGCAGGGAATACAAGATATTATTCCTTCATCTCCAAAGCTTCCTTGCCACTGGTATAAAAATAAATCCTGCCTTAGATGGCCAACTCTGCAATGCTCAAGTCACTGAAGTTAGAAATGAAGTGCAGCTAGCATTTAGTCTCCCCAAATCAACTGGCTAATTTCATTGGGTTTTAGCTCAAGCTCATGGTGACCAGAATATTGAACAGAGCAGGTATCTTTCCATTTTGTTGTGCCCAAAGGCAACAATATTTAAAGATTAGGATGCAGACCAGCTAAAACTAATTAAGATACTTCTCAGGGGAAGAGATGGCAACTGTAGAACATTCAGTGAAGCTGAAAATGGCTCATTGATATACTATATCTTCTAATTCAGTAAAAGAGCCTTTCTGAGAAAGTTTTAGCTTTTGTTGTCTGGTCCATCATTTCCTCACTGTTCAGAAAACACCCGGGTTCCTGAGAAGGCCATGACTAAAACATTTTAAAACATGCCTATGTTCATTTTCCACATCACTATTCATTTGCTCTCTTCTGATTTCTCTCATCCTTTCTCTTAGAACAGCAGCTGCTCCCCAGTTTACTGTTTGAGTTTCTTGTATGTTACTTTCTAAATCAACACGCGCTGCAGCTTGAATGATGGGATGAGATGCACCTTATTCACTGGGGTGAAGATAGTCAAGGAGACATAAATATAAAAGGAACTCAGACTTTATATTTTCAAACACTGTGGGTGTTATTAATGACCATGAATATAAAGTAATTTTATTTCACTTCAAGTTTCTTCATTTGCTTTTACTTCCTGCTGTTAATACAGCAAGTTTATTTAATTTTATTATTTTTTTTAGAAGAAGATATCCACCTCAAAGCTTTCCTCTGTGTCAAGATGTATATCATTAAACAGCATAGATACTTTTCCTGATTCTTTAGTTCTACTGTTTAAATCCCAGTATAATCCAAAGCCTGCAACTAGATAGAATGAGTGTCCAAGAAAATTTACAAGAATTGTGGCCTTACATGAGCACTCTTAAGAACCATGGACTCTTTTTTAGCCTGCATATTCCTTCATGCAAATAGCTCTTCCCAGGAAAGTCCTTGAAACCCTGCTTTTAAATATTGCATTAGGGCTTCTAAAATATTTGAAGCCGATTTGGTTTGCCCATGGTATTTTCTCTTTTCTCCATCCACTAGGACATAATACAGGAATAATTCGTTCCTTATACCTGTCTTTCCATTTAGAGGGAAAGATATTCGGAAAAGCCTTGATCTGATCCAGATGAGAGGAACAGTGAAGTGTTGTATAAGTCACATTGGGAACACTGTTCCACAACTAAACACCAAGCTTGTTCATCTGCAGAAAAAATAGTAAAAGTTGTAATCTGTAGTGTAGTGCAGGTGTAAAACAATTTCATACAAACACCTTAAGTTTGAAACGCATCAAGTGTTGGGTTCCTCAAGTTTTGACTTGTTAGGAAACTGCTGTGGTTTTGTTTTGTTTTGCGGGGTTTTTTTGCCATATTTGCTCACACATCATTAGTGTTTCAGCCTCCAGCATTCCTAAGGATATATGATTTCACTTGTAAAAAAAAACCTCCCAGCTTAGATAAGCAGTTACATATCAGTACAGTTTTGTGGTGGTTAAAGGAGAATCACTGTTTGGCAAGGAGATGGCTGCTCAAAGTTGAAGTTGTTTGACCCCATAATGAGGAGAGTCATCAAAGAACAGATGTTTTAAGTAGATTTCACAATCTGGTAGGTAATTTGTGGACATTTGATCAAGCTTTTATAAGTTACACTTCTGTGATATAGACTACTGTACTCCAATCATATTTTTGTACTGCTAATCTGCAGGTTAATTCAATATGAACTAAATCCCAATCACCTGATCTATGTTATGCTAAAAAATTGCCTTGTGAAGTACTTCCTGTATACAGTAACAACCATTTGCTTACTAAGGCAAGAAAACATTGCTGATCTTCAAACAGCATTACACTTGATCATAGTTCAGAAATTAAACATTAAATGTGTCTGAATTATCATTCAGTTTACCTAACTCTAGGTACTGATGAGTAGAAAGGTCTTGCACCCTTTACTTCAATTGTAGCAAACTCTTGAGTGTATTTGTAGAACAAAATCAAGGGAGATACAGCAATCAAACATTCTGTTGTTCTTATACAGAAATCAGTAACCTAAAGGGGAAGTTATATAGGGTTGCTACAGGAATTTCAACAGGTCCCATTTTCTTCTCAAGCTTTTTTTTTGTTTGTTTCTTTGTATGTTAAATTCTGCTCCAAGATGGATGTCCCTAGCAGCAAGCTTCTGTAGCTTGGAAAAACAGAATACATGAGTTCATTCATTTATATAATTATTTCTGAGTACAGTGACTTGGATATCCAAGTTAAATCTTGAATCTTGCTAGGATCCTGAGGAACACACACACTTGCAACACCTCAATTAAACTGAGGGGTTTTTTTCTCTCAGAAAAGATTGCCACAAGTCTGTGCCACATGAAAGATGGAAAGCAGTGCAGGATTACCTCATAACACCAGGCAGCAATGAAGCCCTGTGGGACGCCCTGAAACATTACTTCAAAAAGGTACACAGAATTAATTGAGCACTTGGTTATCTGAGAGTTGGTTTGTAAGCATATGATTCAATATTAAAGTAAATCTACATTGTGGCATACAATCTAAAAAGTGAAGTCTTACCTTATTTAGGTCTTTGCTTCACTTCTGCTCTCTCTTGCCTGAAGTGCAGCACCCATAGCTTTAAGGATACCTGTAAGGATCCTATTTCAGAGATTCAGTTAGCAGAAATGAATTAACATGGTCCTGGAGTATTCTCATATTTTACTGAAATGTAAATTATTTTTTGCAGAAGTTTAAAGTTACATACATAAAATATGGAGTAGAATTCTGCTTTCACACAAGTGCCATACTGAACAAGCCCCTCTTACTCTCAGATGTGAGGACAGGCAATACTTTGCTAGAAACTTAGACTTGTGCCAAAATCACACTCAGACTTTCTTAGGCATGGGAGGTTAGCACCTTCCCAGGAAGAACTGCTGAGTTGGGACACATTGCTGTCTCCTCAGCCCTTTGCTGAACGTGCAGAGACAAGAGGCAGACAACTTTAGTTTCTTTGTTCTGAGCAAAAGCAGCAGAAGTGGGCAGCAAACAGCTCTCCCTTCCTTAGGCATGACCTGGGATGATTTGGGGCAGCAACACTGGGTTGCTCAACCCCACTCAGCAATTATTTTCCTGCCTCAAGGATGCTCTGCAGATTGGGCTCTGACGGGGAGAGATGAGAGGCCTGAGAAGGGAACAAATAACACTTTTCGGAGACAGGAGAGGACAGTAGTGGTGGAAAGCATCTCTCATTTCTCTCTCCTTCCTAAAGCTGATCTCTCCACTCCTATATTTTTTATCTTTCTTCTGAAGGAGTAGGAGTTCAGATCCACAATGACATCCAAGATCCAGCTCCTGCAAAAAATTTTTCCTCTTTCATTCCTGCCTATCCTCTGTCCCTCCTTACATCTGCTATTTCTCCTATGCCTGTGTCTTCCTAATGATATGAATTAGAGAACAGATACCATATGCCTTGTCTGGTCTTCTTGCCCTCTTCAGTCAGATTTAAGGTGAAGCCTATTTAATACTGCCATCGCTTTCTTTTTGACATACCTGCAGCCTAGCAGTACACTGATAAACACTATACACCTTTAACTCCATAAGTACTTTCCTCCAGCTACTATATTAAAAAAATACTTCCTGTGTCTACCTGGAGCTTGTCTTCAACATATTTTTAACATCAGAGTTCAAGAACAGACAAATATTGCCTGCTCTGGGTGTCACAGACAATCTGTGCCAAGAGAGGTATATTCTCCACCTATAGATGCATTAACAGCATTTCCTTCCAAAGAAGATAAAATTATCAAGACATTTCCATGCCATCTCCTTCCCCAAAGCCCTTGCAGACAAAAAGATTTCAAAAAATTGCACAAGTTTGTCTTTGAGATGCTAGGGTTTAGCCTTCAGTGAGCAATCAGTCCAATTACCTTTTCAGTAGACACTCTTACATGAGGACAAACTGGAATCCTAATTATACCCTGCCACACTCCCTGGGTTTTTATCTGCTTTTCTCCTGTCCTCCCGTAACCAGCTGTGGTTTGGTTCTTTTCAGGAAATGAAAAGGCATACCCAAGTCGCAAACAATACCCATACTTTGAATGCTGTTGCTAGGAGGGGGGTGTTTTTCTGCATGCTCACTGTTTCTATACAATGATTACCTCCCCCTGCCTGGGCTATCTGCAGCTTACAAATGTCACTCAGCTACTTAAATTTAGGTTGCCCTAAATCCTGCAAATCCCTTGTAGATCAGAGTTTTAGGGAGCTAAATTGCCCAATTTGACCCCCGCAATTAGAATGTGACAAAGTGGAGGTCTAATTAACACTAGCATAATCATTTGGTCCTAACGCATATATGTTAACAAATTCAGACTGTTCAGTACCTTGGGTAGCATGTTGTAAGACCTGCCACATTCCTGTACTTCATCACAAAAAAAAACTTAAAGCAAAACCCAAGGTGCTTTTATTTTCCCCATACAATGTACAGTGTTAGCAAGAAGTGTGCACAACAACCCTGCTAACATTTCAAAGAAGCAAAAGGATCTCCAGAAAAACCAGCACATTTAATGCCACTTTGTTAGCCTCTTACAGCAGATGCAATACTCGATGCCAATCAACATGAGCATCAGACCTGCCTGCTGTAGCTTGAGAAGATTAATACCACAACGGCTTCAGCTCACACACACAAAAAAGGGATCCCTGTGACCTGCCTTAACTTTACAACTTCAATTTAACTTCTCAATATCATTTTATATGTAATAAAAGCTAAGAAGAATGTAGGTGTGCTGGTTTCAGACACGTGAAACCACCTTTCCTAGGAAAAAAAAAATTTAAAAATCATTTGACTTGCTGCCAGTTGCAGTGCTGCCATCAGTATGTGAAATGTACTGTGCATCTTCTTAAAATAGAAGCAGCTCCTGCAGCCCTGGCCCAGCAGGCAGTATCTCACTTGTTCTGAACTGATTTATCTGATCAGGTGTCAAAAGCTGAGTATCAGACCTAAACTTCTTTGCCAGCTAGCTGGGATGACAGCATTACTCATTTCCCTAGCCAAAATAACGAGGCATCAGTGGAGAACCATGATTCACACCACCAGAACCTACAAGGTCCAAAGCACAGAAACAATGTCATTATAAATGGAAATGACCGAGTTCTAATGAGGAGCAAAACAATTCCTGGGGAATACATATATTTGCAGTATCAGAAAGCCAAACTCATGTTGCACTAGGTAAGGATAACTTTACCAACCCCGTTTTATTTTCTCCCATAGCCCCGGGGTGATTTATGAGTCAGAATACAACAAAGCTAATAGTTTAAAAAAAGAGCCATGCACAAGGATTCTGCCACAGTCACGTGGGAGCACAAGCCTTGTTGCAAACAGGGAGATGACCTCTACTGGAGAGAAGAGTAGTATTCAGTGAAACAGCATCGAATATTCAGCTTAGGAAATTGACCTAGTGGCAGAAAAGCAAGTCAAAATTATGGGTGAAAAAAGAAAAAAAAAGAAAAAAAAAAAGACGAATCAATGGCTTGTACTCTTTGGCTTTCTAAAATGTCTGCTCGTTTGTGATTCTGCAAAAAATAAATAGGGAAATACTGGTGCCCTAACACGCCTCTGTTCAGGAGCTCCACCATCCCTTTTCTCCTGTGGCTTTTAAGTAATTGGCTGATTTACAGTTATACAGAGTACTGAACTAGTACTGGAAGTGCAAAAAACCTGGGAGGTAATTGTAATTCCTTGTCATTTACTGCTATTGCTTTGAATGTTCATTAATGCAACAGTCAAGAAAAACTAAATGCATGTGTGGATTTTGGGGTTGGTTTTTTTTTTCAGATATAGTTCTCTCTAAAGGAATCCTTCAGTGATACTGGGGGACAGAAGAACGTAAACATCTTCCTGACCACTCTTGATAATTTGAGATAAAGAATTAGGGAGGAAAATCAAGCAACAAAAAGTGAAAAAAAGTGTTACAAGAGAAGGCAGAGAAACAGCCAAGCTCTTCACCAGCACCGTTCAGATGCCCGCTTCTCCTCGATGGGTAGTCAGCAAACAGCCAGAAGTATCAGAAAGAGCCTGAAGCAAAGACTGGCCTTTGATAAAATGGGTATATTCACACATTAAGTTAACTCTATCACCCAAGCTCAGGCTAAACAGGTAGGTCCTTTGTCACAGCTGGTATGCGGAGAATATTCTAAGATAAAGCCCAGAGCAGGCAGCAATTTTCCTTATGGTAAATACACCGACCAGCACAGCACTAACAGTCTTTAACACATCCCTGTTAACTTTGCTCTTCCTGTGAAACTCTCCATTTCTCACCTTCCACATCAGGAGGCAGAGAGTACATCAGATATATTATCTGCTGACTTTCATGGTGTGTGCATTTACATTTTTTACCATTTACTAAGAGACACTCTGCCACGCTTAAGAAGCCATCTCTCTCTTCCACTACTGAAACAGGATCTGAATAGATCACAATCTGAAGAGATTGGCAAAGAGAGGCCTTCTCCTGAGCTCATACTCTGTTTATGCACACCATTTCCCTTCCCAGCTAGAGCTGCCAGCAGACAGGCTTAATTCAACTCCCACTCATTGCACTGGCAGCTCAGTTAGACTGCCTGACTTCAGCTGGAGCAGAAGAAAGAGAATACTGGATAATTCAAAGCTTAGAATTCCTTTTTCCTAAAATTTGTGCAATCAATCTGCTCAACTTGACTTAAAGACACACTGTGGAATTTACTGCTTTTCCTATTATGCATGCAAGAAAGGTGTTAGTGTTGATGTAAAAATTTTCCTTCTAAAATATTTATCAGTACAACTCTATGGAGATTTAAAAACATGCATATTATTGTGTAGGTTTAAGATCAATTTCTGTGAAATTAGTTTGGAAAATTATAGCTAATTAATATGAACAGTGAATTTTCTCTTATGTTCAGTCAGCCGCAAAATTCTAATCTTCATTTAACATGATCACGCCCTGATGATTGCTCCATCAGGGAGCAAATTGGGGCATTTCCCAAAGAGCTCTAACTGATGAGATAAAGGTTTCAAAAAGGTAAAGAAAAAAATAAATGAAAATTTAAAACAATAAAAAAGAGAAGGAAAGCAAAATCC
>VZTU01012929.1:0-77315 GCA_013400835.1 Zapornia atra
CAGCTTCGTTGGCAGTGCGTTCTCCCCCAAAACGCAACGCTTGATTGCGGCCACTTTGTTTCGTAAAGGGTTACGGTAGTTATTAGTGGCTATCGGAATGCCCTGGGATAGCGGAGTTAATTGTTTTTAAGAACGCGACGCCTGAGAGCAAGTGTGGTAAAAGATATTCAAAACAATGCTCAGACCACGGAGACAGGGAAACCACTTTTCACCCCCTCCCGACCCCCCCGCTTGAAATGTAAAGAACAAAAAAGTAATTCAGATCGAAAGCCAGGAATTTTAAGCACACNTAGCAGATAATTATCCTGTAACAATAATTACTATAGAAATCAAAAAAGCTGAATGTCTGCTAGGGTTTCCCTGCTCGAAAGATCATACTGTGTTTTGCGGGCAGAGGCAGGCATCCGGAATTTCACCATTATGGTCAGCAATTTCTTCCCAGTGTTCCCCGTTCTGCTGCGTTTATGAGTGGGTAGGAAGCTCTGGAATAAACTCAACCTTTCTTCAGCTTTCCTTTGAAGCCTTGGTCAGCGTTGGGTGAGGGATCCTGAACTTCTAGAAGACCTCTCCGTTGGTTAATTTGGTTAACTTGCCTTTTTTTTCCCCCCTCTGGTAGTTTTAAACCCCGGCACGGTGTGTGTTTGTTAACAGAACGGATGGACTGATGTCCGCTATGTTTGTGTGTATTTACCTTTGCTAATGTGTGTGGTCGCACTGGGTTTTAATCGAATTACCGGAGTTTATATAGTTAAATACTTGATTTATTTACAGGATCAGGATTTCAACTGTTGAGGCTGCTAGACTAGTGTTGGATGCTTCCTATCCTTGTAGCCATTGGCTCCTCCCACTTAAAGTCTTAGAAAATAGAGATCTGTTTGTACTGGGAAAGAGGGAGCCTGTTCCCAGGATCGCTGCGGCGTCATTTCCTGAAATAATTTGTCTAAGTTTTTTTTTTCTCATGTAACCCCGATGTCAATATCAATGCACCTCTGATCCCAATTTCTAGTTCTTTTTACCTTAGGCCCTGTTAATTTCAATCCCTAACAGTGCTTTTTTTCTATAAATCCTTCTTCCTTTTGGTCAGTCACTGGCTGCTTTTCCCTCTCAATATGCTAATACTTTCCTGGTTTATTTAAGTCAGGCACTGATGTAGGGACGATGAGTTTCTAACTGCTGTGCTATCTAGCCCCTCCGCTTTAAGACTGGCCTTCTGAAATGTGTTCTTTGTTCTTCTTGCCTTGACTTCTTCCCTTCTTGGCCTTTTGCAATCTTATTTTTACACTCTGTGCTATTGAAATTGTCTATCTTTAATTTGTCCCTCCCCAAATTCCTGGGCTGATTTTCCCTTTCAGCTTTTCTTGTGTGGCTTTTCTGTCCCTCTCAGTTTGGTAGAGCTTTTTAGTTTGTTTTCTCTATTGACTTGTCCTTCCGTGGATATTCCTACTTGCAAACTTATGTCTTGATAGTTCCACTTCCCCTTTTCATCCTTTATTTTCTTTGAATTTTAAGGTTGCTGCTTCAGCTTCTATTTTTTCCTGCTGTGGCAAGATTTCAGATAGCTGTAGCTGCTGTTTGTTTCAAGTGTTTGTCTACAAGTGATTCCCCAGTATTATCTCTCTGTCTTGGGCTCCTGTTTGTGGTGTGGCAGCGCACCGAGGCCTCAGTAAATACCTGGCTCTGTGACAGTAAAATAGAGTAAAACACAGAGTCAGAGAAGCAGCTTTCTTGAACCTGCCAGCAATTAGACCTGGGAGAGTGTCCTGCTTGATCCAGAGCTGTCCTCTCTGGTGTGGACCAGCAGTCATCAGTCTTCAGCTCAGACTGTTAAAGGCAGATTTATCTTATTTTTCTTGTTTGCTTTTTTGTGTTCCTTTTCTCCTGCTTCTGTCATGGGACGATATTGGTTATCTCTTTGGCCCTCTGACCTTGCTATGATATTTTTAAAGGAGTTACTTTTTTCTCGTACGTGTTGGTGCTAAGAGCTGTCACACCTGCAAATTTAAGGTCACTTAAAACCTATCTGACTGCCAAAACCTTTTAAACTTTAGTGATTTAAAAGGTGAAGTGCTGAAATAAAGATTACTTTGGGAGATGTATGATCACAAGAGTGAGTGCCACCAAAAACCATCCAGAACTTGCCACTGTGGGTTTTTTGAAGTATGTAAAAGCCTTTCAGATACTTGCTTCTTTCTATGCTACCGTAAGATCCAAATATCTAGATATGGGTTCATGCACATGGAACTGTGTCAGGTACTTTCCTTGCACATCCTCAGTGGAATGTGGTCTGGACTGTGAATGTTTAGAAATCCAGCTTTGTTGGAGAAGCACTGAATGAATTCTGAGTAATGCATAACCCCCCTGCTACACCTGGTAAAGTCCCAAGTGTTGGGCTTGTAGGACTTCTCTTGGGAAATTACTCCCCAAATTAGCACTCCTTATGTCATCAGCCTTTCCTGGGTATTTAATCTTTCTGAATACATTCTGGAGTGCTTTGTTAGGCAGCAGGTATTAATGCTACAGTCAAGATTGTTCCTTTAATTTTAGAGAATTGGTTTTTAGAAGAAATTAGTGGCAGCTATATAAATCACCCAACGCTGCTTCATGCTTTCGCTACTTTCTCAATACCCTAGACATAAACCAACTGACTTTCTTTCGATCTGTCTTCTGAACCAGCTTATATAATAGGGGGGGAACAGAAGTTTTTTGATCCGTGTAATAATGAAATTCTAATTAAAGCTCTGATTTCTGATTCAAATGGGCACACTTGCAGTTCCATCAGTAAAAACTCATTGTGTAAATACAGTATGCCATTGCAAGCCAGCTGAACATGTCCTAGGTGGATTTGAGGTCTCTGTCTTACCTCATGGGTTACAGAGATTAAAGTATGTTGATGGTATGGCGGTGTATGTTTCTAGGATTGAAGTGGGATCATGTAATAGTTTCCTAGATGGTGGTGTAGGTAATGCATCATCCTTTTACAGGGGTGTATAAGATATTTCCCAGAGCATTTAAAACTGCAAAACAACCACTCCTGCCTGTGGGTTAGACAGAAGGTGTGTGCCTTTCGTGTTTTGAGGCTGTGAAATCGGAGTTTCAACCTCTGGACTCCAGTGATTATTATTAAATTGCATGTTAATACCACATTTAAAATACAGTTTAGTAAAATTTGTGCAACAAACTTTCAGGTGTTAAACATACAGGTTGTTGGGATAAAAATCTTCTTAAAAGTGGCTTTCTCTGTTTCAAATAACATGTAGGTTACTGCAGGCCATTCAGAGGTTCCATTGGCTTTGCAGCGTCACTGGCCTTGTTTTGAAATTCAGTTCAAATGGCTTGTCTGCCATTGTGACAGATTGCAGTCCGATCAGTTGAGCTTTTTATCCATGGGAGACTTCATCCTGGAACCTCTGAAAGATACTTAAAAAAATGTGTGAAAGGTTGGTATTACTGGTTTAGAATGGTAAAATGCTTGAAAGGTTGGGTGGCTCTTTAGGACAACGCTTGATGTTCAGCCAAGAACCCAGCTGTAGCTTGTGCTGTAGAAATACAGGATAAGAATACAGTTCTTGCCTTAAACATCCTGTAATCTAAGTAAAGGGATGTGAGACAACATGTGGCTTAAGAGAGATTAAGGGGCAGGAAGGAACAAAGAAGAACGTGGCAGTACTGACTGGTACCTTATACAGCTCCTGTCAAGTGTTTTGAGATAGCTCTTGGTAATTTTAGTTAGGGTTGAAGGCTAAATGGTAAAGTAGCATTGTGGAAGCAACTCCCAGGCATGGGGAATTGCAAGGATTACCAAAACATAACCCAATACTCACTATCTCTTTGATTTCCTATGTTAAGATGAGCGTAGGGGTGTTATTTCCATCCTGCTTTTGTGGAAAACTACTAGCCTGGGTTTTGAAAGGTTTATACTGTCAGTCAAAGTTGAGTCTTGTGGGACTCATTCTGCTAGCTAGGTTTGAAATTTCTCCATAGTTGGTGGTATACTGAATTCTGTAAAGTTTTCCATCTTTGGGTCATCTTGTCCATGTTGTTGGGTGCTCTTCTTCCTTGCCCCTTGCTGAGCTAACTTTCTGTTGCTCTGAGTGCTTCCTCCCCTATGCTGGTGTTGCATGGTGTGACCTCCTCCGGACTCCTGGTCTGTAGCTTATTGTCATTATGGATCCCAAGTAGAGTTTGTTATTTTAGGCTGTGTTGTGTCATTGGGAAATTGTGAATTAGATCTGTACAGTTTCATTAAACTTTCATATGAAGATTTATACCAATACCTATGGGAACACGAAACCCCACAAGCAAGTGGGATGCAAGCAAATTATGGCTCTAGAGCATACTGTACTGATACGATCTGAGGCATGCAGCAGTTAGGTGATAACCTTCAGAGAAGATAAGATAGTTGGGTGACACCAAAATTGATTTAAACTTTATAGAAAATTTGATTTCCTGTCACAAGGATGGAAGAAGGCTGATGAAACGGATTGGCAGTATGAACAAAACTTAATTACATGCATGATACTGGATTTTCTGTTTGGGATGTGAGCCATGACTGAGTTAAGCCTAGACATCAGACTTTTAAAGTAGAAAAGCCATTCAAGCTTTGCAATGTAAAAGTTTAGCCTAGAACTCTCATTCCTTGTCCATTCTCCCTAGATTAGAGGTGCCTTTTGTGTTTGAAAAGTAATCTGAAGAGGTGCTTCTCACACACACAACCCCCCTGTATTTTTCATTGACATTTTCTTTTTTTACTTCATTTCCAATAGTGAAAGATACTGTGAAATGACACAGTGGTAGGTTTTAGAAGTAGGTTGTGAGAATACTTCTGAATTCCTGCAGAACATGCAAAATAACCAGAATCTCCAGAACAACTACTGGGGAACAGGTTATGGGACTAAGCACCTATCAAATACCTTCTACTAAAATACCTGCTTGCACATCTCAGAACAGGCCAGCTTTCAGCCAAGGATGTGTTGGTTGATTTCTCTTCCTCTTTAAAATCTCCTCACTTAAATTCATTGTTTCCCTTTCCTGTTTTGAAATCCTGCATGTGACTCCTGGGAGAGCTGCTTTTTCAAGGTTGTCTGCATTGTACTGCTGAAGTTTTGATAACATAAAGTTCTACCAGTTGACTCTAAACTGGTTTCTAAACTAAAAATACTCCTCTGGCTTGGAACAGAGTTGAGTAGTAGAAAGAAGCTGTGGTTTTCACTGTCACATCTGGTTGATAGTGGGCTTCAAAAGAAGGTTGCGACACGAAGACTGCAATATTGTCTTCTGATGTGATTTGAGATGAGAGTGTGTTTCTTATCAAGGCGCTGGGAGATGATGAACGGGTGTTGATGGTCGCCTGAGGATATTGATTAAACCGACTGCATTTCAGAGTGTTTGAAGAAAAGTTAATGTGTTGCCAAGAGACATCTTTATTGGGACAACTTGGTTGTCCAGGTCTATGGACATAGTGCATTCAAACAGAGATTTCCTTGGGTTTGTTTTCTTACTCTGTTATGATTTACAGATAAGTTTGGCTGCATATGGAGGAAGCAGTTGTTGGATGTAACGCTGGAGTTCTGTGTGAGGCTAGAAAAGATTCTTTGCACCTAGGATGCGACTTGGGAAGTCACACACAGCACAACCTTTCCTGAGCTTACCAGTAAAGATTTCCCTGTTCCTGGGGAGAAACTCACTGAAGTCCTACAGTGATGTAATTTGTTCTTCTCTGTCTCCTTAGACTTGCAGTCCCAGCACAGGGCTTGCTCCATCTCCAGTAGGCTTGAAGAGCAGGGTTAGTCTTGCTGGGTGAGCATTTTTGGTGGTAAAAAATAGTTCTTGTTACTTCTTTTTTTTGTTGTTGTTTGTGATAAACACATTTAACTTGATCTTTAACTTTCAAAACAAGTTTTAACTCTTTTTTGAGTGTTCATGCTGCATAGAAACATGCCAAAGGAATTGAATACCCATAAGAGAGATGTCACCTTTGCCATTTAAAACCTCTTAAAGTACAGCAACCCAGACTTTTGGAAGGCATTGTTACATGGGGTGGTAAAAAAGATGGAATTTCTTTGATGTTTTTAAAGCCTGTTCGTTAGAAAGTTTTAGCAAATTGTGTGGCAAAATTCAAAATACATGTAGAATTTTTCTTCAGTCAGTGGTTTTTGCAAACCCAGAGACTTTGAAGCAGAAACAGAACTTTGATATAGGATTTGAAGTCTGTTCTGTTGTGTGTTTTGGTGGGGTGAAGTCAGAAAACAAAGTAGTCCCTTCTACAGTTAAAGTGTGATTTGTTGTCATACTTGGTTTTTCAATCTTGAACTTTAACTTAAAGAGGTTGGCTGTATTTCTCTGAATATACAGAAAAATAGTCTAACTGTATTCTTAGTGTGGCTAATTTGGGTTCCCATAGTGTTCAGACAAAAATAGTGCATGTTTTATTTTTCCAGAGAGTTACATAATCATTAATCTTTAGTCATGAGCATCTCTATATGAAGGTAATAACTTCTGTAGCTCAGTTTTCACGGTCATTGGTTGATGGAGGATGCTCTGAAATGCTCAGCTAGCAGAATATGTTTCTCTAATAAAATTTCAAGAAAAGTTTGTTTTACATGCTTTTTTTTTGTGTGTGCACCTACCACTCTGTTTGCATTTCATCCAGTGGGGAATCTCAGTAGTGCTTGTGAATGTTCTTGAACAAAGTCTAGTTGGCACTGTTGTTGGAGTTGTGGTGATCTAAGAGCAAAGTGGTGTCTTCAGGAAGAAATACTATCATTTAGTTCACAAGTGTAAACTCTTTTACTTACTGTCTCAGATCTGAGGAGGGGTTGTGTGCTGAAACCCTTGGTCACCTTTCCCCATTTCTACTACTTGGCTGAGTAGAACTCACTTTTTTGAGTGAGACAAGGTTTTGTAGGTAGAAGCACTGAAGGATGAGGATGTCCCTGGTGTTGTCGTTGTGAGCTCCTCTTATGAACTGTGTTTTTTAGACCTGGGTGCAAAGCTTTGTGCTGGTGATATTGCAACTGTCCTGCATCTTCATTCTGCTCAACCAAGACTGTTAGCTACAAATGCTGCTTAGTTTTCTGAACGCGGGGAAGTGGGTGTAGGATAGCTGGGTGATCAAGGTGGTCACCTTTGCTAGGTGATGCAGTAGGTTTCTGTCTGATGGGAAAAGCTGCCCAACTTTTTTCTAACTGGGAAGATTTGTCAGAGCAGGGGTAGGACAATTGTCCGTCTGGTGAGCCTGCTCTTGAGTTGGGTGCAGTAGATGTGAAAGGCAGCAATGAGCACATGGTTCAGGGCCGCCCTCCTGAGTGCAGGGCTTGGAAGGGGTTCATGGTTATGTTAGGGCTTGATTCAGGGAAGGAGACCCTTCGCTGTTGTCTGGTCCCTGGCAGTTGTTCCTTACACTAACCTCTCTTGAAGTGTCTCTGGTTTTGAGTGTATTTAATTATCTTCTTTTCTAGTAAATACCCAGATCTTGCACCCATCTAAAACATTTGGTTTATTTTTCTGCAGATGGCTAACAGACCTTTTCACTACTCATCGTATGCCTGTCACCAGATAGTTTTGCAAATAGTGCTTGTAGGTTTTGTATCAAACTCAAAATGCAGCTGCTTTTACGATCGAATCTTTCCTTTTGCGTGTTTTGCTTCGAAACTGTGAGCTACTTACTCCTCAGTTGGATGTAGCTGATTATTTCTTGGACAGAAAGGTGCTCTGTGGGGTTGAAGGGAGTGGTGCAGGAGGGCAGTGGGAGGCGCAAGCCTTTCCCTCTCCAGGCTGCTTCAGCTGATGTGCGTGAGCTGCTGGAAGGTGGGTAGTGGCACTTCAAAAACCTTGTGTCGGGTGGTGCCGCTGGTTGGAGAGAACTAGCTCCTGTCCCTCAGATGCTGGTTAACTCTCAAGCTTGAATGTAGCAGTTTGTTAGAGCTTACTGCCTGGTACTAATTAGTGCGGTGGAAACAATCAGATCATGTGTAATCCAGAAATGAAAATGCTGAGGGTTTAGCAGACCCACTGTTGAAGCAGCAGACTGACAGCTTCTGGTTAGGACTCCGAGGTGCTTGCCACGTGTCAATTTTAAGATAGAAGTATATGTGTGCTTGACCGGATAGATAACAGCTTCCCGCTTCTTTAAACTGTCAAGGTTTAACAGAGCTGTAATTTCTGTCTGACTGATCCAAAGTTCACAGAGACTTTTGGTGCTGCTTGGTTTAAAAATGCCGTCACGGCCACTGTAAGATTGGATGTGAGGAGTTCAACGGGTGCGGGCCAGTGTTCTTCCCTTCTCTGTGGATGCCCCTCCTTTGCCTGCACGTGTGGCAGAGGCATCGCTTCAGCCAGCAGAGTGGAAGGAGCAGAGGGCTGCTAGGCTGTGCAGCTTCCTGCTCACACACTGCGAAACAAGAGTGACTTCTGGTGGCATGGATGCACTCGAGGACTAAAGACTCCTTTTCTGCAGGCAGATGTTGGCGATTAACCCCAGTGATACATCTATTCATACTTGGAACAAAACCTGATGTCATAATTCTTTCTAGTTTACTTTGTCAGATGAAGAGTTAATAGTGATGTCATTCTCAGGGCTTTGGTTTGTTAAAGGCGACAGCTATAAAGCTTCAGCAGGCTTTTCCAAGGGTTACTCGTGTTTGGTTAGCCCTTTCCTGGGCTTGCTGAGGATATGAGAGTGGCAGGAGGGGACCTGTTGGACTCTCCATTCTCAGCAACTCTCTCATCCAAGAGGATATATTCACCTAGTAATGTCTTCAATTCCCGCCTTTTCCTCTCCCTTTGGTCTCTCAGATACAGTTTGCAGATGCTTCCCCTCTTCCTGCAGCTGTGAAGTAATGCTCATTAAGGAACACAATAGGAAGTATTATTCCTCTTGGTTTAAATTACCTCCCTCCTGGTAGCAGCTTTTCCAGGACAGCTGTGA
Organism: Zapornia atra; assembly: GCA_013400835.1. Taxonomy (NCBI): domain Eukaryota; kingdom Metazoa; phylum Chordata; class Aves; order Gruiformes; family Rallidae; genus Zapornia; species Zapornia atra. The sequence goes on from VZTU01012929.1 coordinate 8,927, forward strand.
TAGTCTGTAAATAATACATTAAAAGTACTTCCTCTGTATATGCAGCTTATTAAATCTAAGTGCTCCTGTTAATGGAGGTGCTTAGTAAACCTTTCTCAGACCAGGGCAGTTTGGAACTGATGTAGCTTAGGGAAAGGCTCTTACTGGTGGCTTTTTGCTTTTGGTGTATTAATACACCCCTTGCAAAAGAGGGTTGAGAAAAGATGAGGGAAAGTTTGGTGATACCAAGCTCTTTAGGGTAGTAAAAATAAAGGACTGCGATGAGTAACTGTAGAAGGATCTTACGTGGATGAATGACAGCTCCAGCAAATGAAAAATGAAATTTAGCTTGAATAAAATATAAGTGTAGAAAAATACGAACTTCTCAGAGCGAGCCCACTGTTTACGTCTTGCAGATGTATATAAATGTTTACATTTGCAGAAAGAAGTGGTGACACCAGCCAAAAGTGAGATCCTGGCCTTGCAATAGAAACCTCTGTGAGAGTATCAGCTCAGGACTGAGTATCAATCAGAAAAGCAAATCAAATCCTTAAAATCGGGGCCAAAATAGTGAACTTTATGGCAGTGCAGAAAGCAGCGATTCAGCTGTATCTTATCGTGTTGCAGTTGTTCTGGAAAGAGAACTGTGGAAGCGTTAGGAGAAGGGTGATCTGGTGTAAGGAACAGCTTCTCTACAGTCTGGAAACAAGACAACTTCAGCGCCTTACGTGGCAGATGTCTGCAAGAGCAGGAGTGGTGTGGAAGAGAGGGACGGGGATTGACTTTTGCCTCATCCAACACAAGAACCAGTGATGGTCAGGTGAACCCATTAAGTCATACTCACAACGAAAAGGTCCTTCTCAGCACAGCGGATAGTTGACCAGAGAACTTCTCATCAAAGCTTGTTGTGACTGATTACATTTGGAGTAGTTGAAGAGGAGATGAGGTGAGCCTAAGGAGAAAATCTGAGGGTTACTCAATGCATGGAAACCCCACCTCCCATGACAAGTATCTTGGCTAATAACGGCTAAGTGCTAGGCAAGTAGTAAGAGGTTGCTGGCCTTGTTCTTATTCCATGATGTGGGCACCTGCTTTTGGCTGATAATGAGATTGCCTCCTGGGCTAGGTGGATCATTGATCTAACTCTGTGTGGTTATTCTTAGGAGTTTGAGGATGGGCTGGGTGTTTCAGAACTCTTTCTGGGCTTATTTTCACGGTGGAGTTCATAATCTTAATTTCGGAAGATCTGGTAATTGCAGCATCAACTGAGTGTTGTGCCTTGGGAGCCTGTACCAGCCAGAGGCTTGGAACGTCCCAGATCTTGTGCCTCCAGACTCTGGGTGGCAGCTAGACCTAATGGTGTTCCCTGCGTATTCAAAGTAATGAGATATAATTTTCTGTGAATCTGCATCTTATGGTTGACTCTTCATCATCATTATTATTTATTATTATTTGTTATTATTTTATGTATCTTTATGATACTAAAACTGAAGAGAGTGCCGCAGAATCCATGCCAGAGAAACTCTGAAGAATGATATTCAATGATATATGAGCTCAAACTGAAAATATTCCCACAGCTCAGGCATTCCTTGCATCTCTCCTGTGTAGGTTGCCTGGCATTCGCAGAGGATAGAGCTCGCTCTGTTCTTTCCTCCAGTGAGATGTGGAAAGTGTTTTGTCTTGTCTGTCTGTCTGTCTGGGTTGGGGGTTTTCCGCAAATCTACTGGAAATTAATTTTTTCAGTATCTTCTTTCAGCATTTGTACACATTCAGTGCTTCCAGCCAGACTTACTGTGAGAGAAAGAAAATGCACAGTTGCTCGTGGCTTTTTTAAAGTCTGATTAAAGGTTACATTGGTATATTGTTTATTGGGTCCCATCTCTGAAGTATTTTAGTGTTTCATAATCCATAAAGCATCACTCACCAGAACTCGTACTTAAAAGGAGGGGGAGGAGGAACCAAGGAGCACCCCCACCCGCTCGGTTTCATGGGGTATTGAAGCTGGTGTTGGGCTCTTGGCCGTGGGAGCGCTGCGGATACCTGTAGCTGTACAATAGCTTCTATAGTCTCGAAGTGTTAAATGAAGGATTGTTAGGCATGTTGGCCTCCTCCAAGGGCATGGCTTGCTGCTCACCCTCTTGGAAAAACTCAAGACATGGAAGGGACAGACAGCTATCTATGAACTCATACATCATGCTCATACACATGACTCCTGAGCCTAGCTGATGTCATCGAAGGCTTGCTTTTGTATTTCCCCCATGGGAGTTGGGGACTATTCTCACAAAATCAAATCCATTCCCAGGACCACGATGGATATTTCTGCCTGTGTTGCTGTTTATGTAGTATCATTTAAAGGGAGCTTGTATTGTGAGACTTGACGTTCCGTCTGTTGTCTTTATGGCTTAATTTGAAGAGGGTTTCGCTCTTGTCTTCTCATGGTGGGGTCTTGTGGAGTCAACCCTCCTCAGCCAGCCCTTCCTCATGAGGTGAGCAGAGAAGAGTTGCATACCTGCTGACCGGTCCTGAAGCGCGTTTCCCTCAGGTATTGTTGCAATTCTGCTTTGACCCTTTCTGTGTCACACAGCTGCTCTGCTCCGCGTTGCTCCCGCACCGCGTTCCCTTAGCCCTGTTCGATACCGCGTGCTTCCCCGCGGCCTCCGTTCGGTCACGCTGTAACGATGGGTCTCATTCTTTGATGTCACATAGATGCGTGCTACCTGCCAGCTTCCCAAATAACTGTATTTCTTCCCAATTTGTTTAAAAGAATGCTACAGAATGGTGGCTCTGGCACTGATGACTCTTACTTGTTGCTCAAAAAACAGTTTGCGTGAAGCCACTTTTACCAAGAGCCAGCTGAGGTGGAGGGCTGGAGCAGCCCTTCCCAAAGAGAGGTACCTGGGAATTCAGCTTTCAAAGGGACAGTGGGATGTCTGCTCGCTCAGTGAATTCGGGAGCATGCAGACTGACTGTGCTAATGCACATTTCCTCTTGAAACACAGGCATAAAGCTGCACTTCCAGAAGCTGTTTGAATAGTGAAAAGCATGGTGGGTTAGGTTAGGAAAAGGTGGGGGGAGCGTTTTGAATGAGGAATGAGTTCTGTGTTTTAAGTGCTCCTACAGCTAGGTAGGTCCAGTTTGTCATGTCCCTTGAAAGCGCTGTCAGGAGAATCTGTTACAGAAGGTCCACGTGATTCAAATTTCCTTGGCAAGGAAGTGATGAGAGAAAATACCTTTGTATTTTAAGGGATTTTTTTAAAACCCTCAGCCTGTTTTAATCTGTGCAGCTCTGCTTTCTCATCCCAAACAGCCTGATTTTATCCCTTCGTTTGTAACGACTGTTTTCATTTGGGAAAACCTGGGTGGGCATTCACTGCTGGTGGTTGTAACTCACATGATAAAGGAGAAAGGTCTGATCAAAGCTGAAAACCTGCTGCTTGGGAAGGAGGGGAAACCTGTTGTCAGTGACTATAGATGCTCTGAAGTTTACTTTAAGTGTTAGAATATCTTTCTGGCTTTGAGCTGGCTCAATATAGCAAAGCAATACTGCCATTTGCTGGATAGAGCTGCTAGTTGGACAATTTATATGCAGAATTTCAGTCACCTTGGTTCTGTCGTATCTTATCCTTAGGTGTTACTTGGTTTGTTCTTAAAACCAAAAATCATTCTTCCAGGTTTTTACAGTTTCAGAGATCATAGAATCATAGCCTGGTCTGGGTTGGAAGGGACCCCAGGGATCACAGAGTTCTAATGCCCCTGCCACAGGCAGGGCCACCAACCTCCAGGCCTGGATCTACACAAGGTTGCCCAGGGCCCCATCCAGCCTGGCCTTGGAACACCCCCAGGGATGGGGCACCCACCCCCTGTCTGGGCAGAGGCATAACCTTCCAGACTTTCATATTTTACATCAAAACTTTCTGTGCTGTCAGGGGTGTTGATTCCTTTGGCAACTGATTTTTATTAGACTTTTTTTTATTCTTAAGTGTAAGATTTCAGAGAAAGCAATTTCTTCCCTCCTGCCTGGCTGTGAGCTGTTGTGGATGCTTTAAAGTGCCTAAGCATCAGGGCTGTGACAGCACCACTGTTTTATTTCATCCCTATGTGTCTGTGAATTGGAAAACTGGGAGCTTCCGCTCCCTGGGATATGTTAATAGCCGCCTTGTTGCACCTTGGGGTTTAGCACTAGGTGGTTTATTCAGTGTTTATAAGGATCCCCGAGATCTATTTAACTGTTTTTCTTGCTGTGTTGGCAGCATTGACTGTCACAAAGCTCGGCTCTATTTTTAGTCCCTGCTAAATGGAAAGTAAAATAAAAAGTCTGCTGTGTCTTCTGTCCATTCAGGGTGATATTTTGTCATTTTTATGTTCCTGTTAGAGTTTCCCTCTGCTCCACTGCCACTTGTGTTCACTGATTAATTAAAACCTCTGCAGCAGCTCTTCACGGGAGTTCATTGCGCTTTCAGTACATTGAGAGAAATCTCGTGTGTTTTGCAACTGTCAGTGGCAGAGGCTGCAGAAGGGGACAAGGGAGTGGTGGTGGTTTAGCTGCAGCAGCACCACGGCGTGATGGTTTTCTGGGTGAAAACCAGGTATGTGATGGCTTTAAAGATTTTTACAGGTTGTTGTTGGGATGGTACATTTTCTTGTGACTTACTGAACTTTTCCAGGCAGTTGTTTCTGACAGTACACACTCATCCCATGCCCCCCTGAGACCTGCCTTGAGTCCTTTGTAACCTTTCTCTTTCTTTTTTCCCTCAGGAAATTTGCTACAAGACCCTATTGCTCCTACCAACTCCACATGTCAGCATTATGTCTGCAAAACTTGTAAAGGCAAGAAGATGATGATGAAGCCGTCATGTAGCTGGTGCAAGGACTACGAACAGTTTGAGGAGAATAAGCAGCTAAGCATCTTAGTGAACTGCTATAAGAAACTCTGCGAATACATCACACAGACTCCCCTGGCACGAGATATTATCCAAGCAGTTGATTGTTCCGCGGATCTTCTGGCTTTGCTCAAAGATGGATCGCCGCTCCATGAAGAGACTGAAAAATCTTCGGATACGGCCTTGGCTTTGTGTCTAACACATTCCCCTGTACCTTCAACCTCAGAACTCACCACCGAGCCTCCAGCTAGTTTTACGTCGATACCTGAAAGCACACACAACATTGATATCAGAGGTTCTGTTATCAACGGGTTGCCCAATTGTAATGGGCTTTCGGTGGATAAACTCGGAGTGACTATTCCTTCTCCTGAACACGCAAACACAATTGATGTCTGTAGTACTGGAGAGTATATAAAAACTGAAGACCTCTCTAGCAGCCTGCAGCCCGTGTGCGATGCAGTTTCTACTAGTGACTTGTGTACGTCGGGCATCGACATCTGCAGTTTCAGTGAAGACATAAAGCCGGGCGGCTCGCTCCTCCTCAGCGTTGAGGAAGTCCTCCGCAGCTTAGAGACCGTTTCCAATACTGAAGTCTGTGATTCTAATTTGCAGCCCAGCTTGGAAGCGAACATGCCTAACGGCCCTTTCCTGCAGCTCTCTCCCCCACCTCTTAGCCATAACATTTTCATGTCCACAGATGCTTCTCCTCACGGAATCTCGTGTACGGCGGCGACGCCCAAGGTAGTTAAGTTAAACAGAAAGCGATCTCGGTCAGAAAGCGACAGTGAAAAGGTTCAACCTCTGCCCATTTCCAGCATCATCTGTGGCCCAACGCTGGGAGCATCGGCTCCTGTCACAGTGAAACAGGAAAATAAAATGTCTTTGCAGCCTATTGCAACTGTACCCAATGGAGGCACTACTCCCAAAATAAGTAAAACTGTGCTCCTGTCCAACAAAAGCATGAAAAAGAATTTAGAACATGCCCCTAAGAAATCCCACCCGAAAGCCAAACCAGGGGTGCTGAAAACAAAAGACAAAGCGAAGGAGAAAGTTCCCAGCAGTAACGTTATGCCAGGAAGCCCAACGAAAACTGTGTATAAAAAGCCACAAGAAAAGAAAGGGTGCAAATGTGGTCGTGCCACCCAAAATCCAAGTGTTCTTACATGCCGTGGCCAACGCTGCCCTTGCTATTCTAACCGCAAAGCCTGCCTTGACTGCATATGCCGTGGCTGCCAAAACTCATACATGGCTAATGGGGAGAAGAAGCTGGAGGCATTTGCAGTGCCAGAAAAGGCCTTGGAGCAGACTAGGCTTACTTTGGGCATTAATGTGACAAGCATTGCAGTGCGCAATGCCAGCACAAGCACCAGTGTAATCAATGTGACAGGGTCACCAGTAACGACGTTTTTAGCTGCCAGTACACACGATGATAAAAGTTTGGATGAAGCTATAGACATGAGATATGACTGTTGAATCTTTCTTTCTTTTCCCTGCCATCCGTAGGGGAACTGCTACAGTTTTAAGGCAGCTATGGTTCTGTTTAACTTGCTGGAGCTCCTGCGTTTAGATCACTTGTATCAAGTGTTTTTCATTGCTATGTTATGTGTATTAGTGTCTGGGAAATAGTTGCAGATAATGGAGGAGTTACCCTAAAACTTTTTAGTTCTTACAGCACCTCATAGTTGGAGATCAATTGCTGATGTAAATGATTCTATCACAAGGTCTTTGGCAAGGAATATATTAACCTCATTGTACTTGGTCATGCTTTGTGCTCAGTCAAAGCTTCTGCTCAGCGTAGGAGAGCAGTGTCTGGTTAGTCCATCCTAACTGTGCTAGGTGGTGCTGCAGAACAGTAATTACCAGGCAGCTGCGGTCATCGTGACTAGAAACACCAGGTAGTGTTCCTGTAGAAAGCACAGCCTGGAGCTGGAGGATGCAGTTGGACTGGGGCAGACAGGGTCTGTCTGGTTGTGAGGAGTGGTTATCTGCTCTGTGGACAGTTTACAGGCAAAAATGGATTAGTAAATGTCTCAAGAAAGCAAACAGCCTGAAGAGCAGCTTGGTCTCCAAAGGTCAGGAGGATGAGTTGGTGTTAGATAGGGTGTCACATGGCCAGCATCTTTTGCTGTGGTTGTTTTCTTGACAGTTGCACAGGTTGTGCTTGTGGTCAGTTATGTCCCCTGTGCCACTGCCCCTTGCCTGGCACGGCGCTGCGTTGGCCGGGGCGGGAAGATTGCTCGAGTTTTTGTTAGCACTGTTCTCGCCTTCCCTATTTTCTCCCTTTTTTGAGTCCCTGCTGTTTTTACTGTTGCTGCTTCTAAACAGAAAGAGGGGGTTTGTGGGGCACAGTAGCTCCCTGGCTGATTCCCCCTCTCCACTGCCATGGGTGCCTGGGATACAGAGACTTCCCCGGCAGCTGCTACCACTGGGGCGGGTTTGTGGTGACATTTGGACCGCAATGGCTGGGCACCCATCCCCTCAAGGGTGGTTTTTTGGCTGACAGGCATCTTTCAGCTGGGGCAGAGGATCTCTTGCTCTCCAAGGTGAGATATTTTTGATGTTTATCAGACAGAGTAAGCTGCCTAACTCCCTCCACCATCCCATTTTTTACTGGTAGGTTGAAAGGAGCATTCAAAGGTCGGTGCTTTCCAGCCTGGGCTGAAAGGCGCTGAAATGGAAAACTGAACTCCCAGGTTGTCTGAGAGCTTCTCCCAGGCAGTGTTAAAATGCCAGCGCCTTTGCAGGGACTGAGCTTTCTGCAAGCATGGCTTATTTCAGCATAATCCCTAAGTAAGAGTACAAGCAGGAGAATTTAGTCTTGTGTTTGCATTTGCTGCTTCGTTGGCAGCCTAAAAAAGTCCGATTACTTAGTGAAAGCAAAGACACCTCCCCTCTGAAGGGCACAGCACAAATTAAATATGGGCTGACTAGAACACGGACCGTTACCTTCTCATTTAAAAGGCAATCCCTGTTTCAACAGCATGTCAAATAGTGCGTGAGGTTTTTTTGAGTTGCTTCACTGCTTCCATCTATCTTCCCCCAGTGAATCCACGGCGCTTTCTGACCCGACCCGTAGGCGCCTTTTGATTTGGCACAAAGCACGTACAATGATGGTCCCTCACCTAAGAAATAAGCAAAAACCTTTGGACACAAATGACACCTCCTTTTGCTTTGTAGTTGTACCATGGTGTCGTTTTCTGTGAATGTGGTCAGAGCTTTTTGTTGGTTTTGGTTTGTTTCTCCCCCCGTCTTTTCTGTGGGGTGGGGGGGGTGGGGGGGTTAAAGCCATAGGAAGAAACAAAAAAAAATGTGATGTACGTGTCCAGTCTGTACTTTTTTGTTTTTGTTTTGCAAGAAGAGTTGAAAAATATTTTTGATAATGAGTAAATGGTGGAAAATGCTTCTTAGTATTCTTGTCTTTATTTGCCAACCCAGGTACCTGAGATCTGTGTTTTTTAGCCCTCATGAGATTTAACGATGTCCTATTAAAGTGTATTTAGTTAAACCTGTATGTGATTTTTTGTGTTGACCCAAAAGGATCCTACCATTTTCTAACTTGGTGGTTTGATGGTGACCTACTAATGTAAACCTGTTTTATTAGTCGGCTGCGTGTAAGAAGAGTAGCCAACCTGGGGTCTGACAGAGGGGAGCGCGGCGCGGGCTGTGTCTTGCTTCTGCGGAGCTGTCAAGTTTTGCTGAGATTGTTGTTGGTACATTTGTTAGGACTTTGGTGTGATTAAATCCGTAGTACCTCTGCTCCAGAAGCGTGGGAGTACTTGGAATCTTTACTATCTCACCGCTGTGTTAACTGTGGTACTGAAAGTTGGAGATTTAGGTCAAGCGTGTGTTGGAAGCGTCGACAGGAGAGAGCCCTGATGGTTAATGTACAACTGCAAACGGTAGATTCAGGTTGTTTCTAAAAACATTTCCTTTTATGCTGCCACGTTCTTGAAATGTATATTAAAATTCAAATTGATTTAATAAATGTTAGTTTTCTAATTCTATTTTGCAACTGCTGAGGGCATCAGTGTGGCATATGCTGAACTTACTGTCTAAATACTACTTAGTGCGTTGATGACTAATTCTGTAATTGTTTAAATTAGGGTTGGCTTGGTTTGTTTTTCTTAACCTCCTGGCTAGTTGTTCTTGAGTAAGCAGAGCAATGGAAAGGATCCTCCTGTTGCTGAAGGTAATCACAGGGGTTCTAGTTTGAAAAGCCTCGGTTCCCATTTCATGGCAGTCCGAGCAGCCTGCTGGCCTGGGACCTCCCGGCGCTGGTCACAGGGAGTTGAGTGACAGCTCGATCCCGTGTAGCCCACACCAAGGACTTGCTCCTGCTCGCCCCGTGTGGGGAAGCACTGGGAATCGCTGGCAGAGGGTAGTCGCAGGGATGGTCTGAGCTCCAGCATAGCCCTGGCCGGGCTGGCAGGAGTTTCCCGGCTGATTTCGACCTGGTGTTCTCTCCTGTGCTGCCATGGATTTGGGTGACCTACCTCAGGTTAGCATAGAGCAAGGAGACTGCCTGGAGATTCCTTCTTGTATAGTAAGTGCACGCTATTCCAACATTCTTCCTGATCCTTTGGGAAAAAGCTATTAGCTTCCAAACTTCAGTATAATTCTGTAACTTCTAGAGCTGCAGAAAGACAAAGCAGCTCACCAAAGGTTTGGGAGTCTTCCTTCCAGAAACCACATTGCAATGTCAGGAAGAACAGAGCTCCTTCTGGAAGGGTGGGGCTTGGGATGACGTTGTGATGTGTAGCAGTGCACAGTGAGGTTAGTGCTGCTGACCATCGCAATCTGGACTTGTGGCAGGTGCTCTTTCAGGAAAGAGACGTCTAAATTTCTTGTGTTGAGTGGAAAGGCTCTTTTCCATGTGAAATCACTGGTTGGGATTGAATCCTGGAGGGAGGAGGGACAGGGAAACCAACAGAAATGAACTCTTGGTTTGTGTTGAGCTCACTGCTCTGCTAGCTGTTCTTTCATGCAGGTGATGTTCCTGCTCTCTGGCTCACAGTGAGGGGGTCACAACAGCCCCTGCTGTTACCACCAAACTCCCTGCAGGTGTTCAAAGTTCCTGTACATCCGTGTGAGTTAAAACACTCTGGCAAACGCAGGTAACGCGCCTGGCGCAGCGGCCTCTGCTTGTATCATTGCTGCACCCCAGCAGCGCCATAAAGCGTTGCGTCGGCAGGAGAAGCCTCTGGAGTTACCGTGCACCAGCAGCCTGACCCAAAACCTGAACAGCCTGCTTCCCACAGCAGGAGCTCGTGGCACAAGGACCTGCTCCTTCCACACTGCCCTGTAGATGTGCAAGGGAAAGGTTGGACAGATGGGGCACACAAATTGCATGAGGGTTCTGGTCTGACCCAGAATAAAACCTTTACAGGTGAAGCATGTGCCCCGGGCGGTGTGCAGGTACTGACTGTATAAACCATGGTGTTTATAAATAATCTGGGTGGCTGAGCTGCCTGAGAAGCAAACCCAGGGCAGAGGGGATGTTAGAATCGGTACGTGGCAGGGCTGACAAAATTCACCCTGATAGGTATATAGCTATGCAGAGCAGTCCCTGTAATGGTGCAGTGCGTCTTGTTGGGCTGGTCTAAACTAGTTGATTTTTCCCAAAGCGAACTGCCACTGGAATGCTAAAGAAACCCCGAGGTCCCCCCAGAGTGTCAGGGATGTAAGCACCCAGCATCACCAAATGGTCAGGCAGATCAATGAGGTGGTACAATAATGCAGTAATGCTGCTCGAGCCTCCGCATGGAACAACAGTGGAAAGTGGAAAGGTCGCTGGGTTTTTTTCCTTTATTCCCCCCCCCGATGCCACTTGCAGAAGCCCTTGGGAGCTGATTGCTTTAAGAACAGTGAAAAGGAGGGAGCTTGGCAGTGGGCAAGTCAGCCCAGAGACTGCTCTGTGTTGGGAGGACAAGGGGACATGAGGAGGGGAAGCAGGAGGCTGCTGCTCTTCCCCAGTCTTTGTGGGAAGAGCCTGGGATTTTTTCTTCCACGGGCAATGGGATGGCAGGAGCTTGGCAGCAGGAAGGTGGCTGGGTTGGGCCAGCAGCTGGAGAGGAACAGCCGTGCTCTACCCCTCCGCTGAGAGACAGGCTTTGCCTTTTCAATTCCAAAGTCCTTTATTTGCCAAAAAAAAAGAGAAGAAAATACAAAGTAAAAATACAAAGAGAAAGCCAGGCCAGCACAAAGTGTCTCCCAACAACTTGCACAGAGTCTGAGAACCTGTATTATGAAACACTCGGCTTCTAAGCCTGGCACCCGGCGAGACAGGGAACAGAGGAGCAGGAGAGGGCCAGCACTGTTCATGGGTCTGTTACAGCAGCTCATCCTCTTTAGTGAGGTTCAGTTTCGATTGCATAGACCTCTGGTAACTCTGGCTTAGAACCACCGTACCCCAAAAAGCCCCCACATTATCATTATTTTTTCCACCTGCCTTTTGGGCTCATTTTGTTTCAGAAACTCAGCACAGTACCTGGGGTAGATCATCTCGAGTCCAGCTCTCTCGAATCCTTAACTGAGGAGAGCAGGGAAGGGAGGTTTCTTTTCTGCCGCCGTTTTCTGTAAACTTGCAAGTGGCTGGAATGGATTGATTCACTTGGCTGCCCAGGCCTGATCCACAGCATAGCCATGCGGTGGCAGGCAGAAGGGGAGCTATGGCAGTGCCTGGGTGTGCATGACGAGGGCTCCAATGTACCAATTACTGCTGAGATTTTAGAAGGGGGAAAAAAAACTATTAAGCTATTAGCAGTTGTGGCCTGCGGCTGCAGGCCTCCTGTGGCCTGCGGCAGCACCCCTCCTGGTGCTGTGGGAGGGAAGGTTTGTGAGTGAAAGAATATCGGGAGGACGCAGGAATTTTGTGAGGCAAGAGCAGGCCAGAGAGAGCAAATCAACACAATCGTCCCCTTTCCCTTTCTAACCATGCCAACTGAGTTGTCCTGGCTTTTCCGGCTATGGGGAAGGCAGCAAGCATCCCGCTTGCGACGTGCTTCAGTTGACACTGGCTCTGCAGTGAGCAGCATGTGAGCTGTCTGTAAAGGTATGCGGCATCTCAAGTGGTGCTGGGGACAGAAGGCCAAGTCAGAGCCAAGGGAACTTCCACAGGTTTTCTGTGCTGCGACTCCTGAGCTGTTTCGTTCTGGAGAGCTCACTGAGCTCAGCAGCTGGCGTGTGCTGCAGCTTGGGCGGGTTCTGGTGTCTGTCCTCAACAGAAAACCAGGGCTAAGTCTCAGGTGGGGTGTGGAAAATCCTCCTTTCCAGTTCATCCAGCGCTGCTGAATCACCGTTCTTTTCCAATGTCTCAGGGAGAGAGAACAGATTTCTGTCCTAAATAATATAACCTGCTGGTGATACGCCGGCAGCAGCTTCCGCAGCTCATCCTTGTGTCCACACACAAGGCAAAACATTGGCTGTAAGTTGGGTTTGGTGGGTTGTTCCCCTCCCCCCCTGTGACTAGTTTGTTGTGTTGGATCTGCCAGAAAGTGCAAGCTGGGCTTGGAAGCCACAACCTTGTCCCAGCAGCACCAAACCTCTGCAAAAGGGAAGAGGGCTTTGGGTCCTCAGGGCTCAGCAGAGCAGCTACAAGCTCCTATCTTGGTTTACTGCCTTGTGAAGGTAACTGGTGATCTGCACTGGGCTCAGGGTACCGACTTCTTCCCAAAAAAGCACCAGCTGGGGCAGGCCAATGTGAGGTGGAAGCCTGAATCTATTGGACAGGTCAAGTTAAAGCCCCTCTGCACAAGGTGAAGTGAAGGTGACAGATCCAGATGCAGTGGGTGAACAGAGAGCAGCAGCAGCAGAAGTCAGCTCCAGGCACAACCAAGCAAGAACATAAATGCCAAACCAAGGGGGTGACGCATCAAAGGTCGCTTGGAGTACCGGCTCTTCTCAGGCTGTCATCGGCTGTCTGCATCCCAGTGCACTTCTGGTGCTGGGGAGTAGGGTGGCACTTGCTCAACCGGTGACTCCTCAAGTCTTTCAGCTAACTCTTAACTCCTGCTGGGCATGGAAAAATGTGGATTCACAGGAATATAATCCTTCCTGAAAAAAGGATGGTGCTCTGAACTCCTGGAGGGAGGAGGAGGAGGTGCAATGTGCAAGGAGGCTGCAGAATAGCAGTCTGTGGAGATTTTTCAAAACTCAGCTGGATGAGGGCCTGAGAAACTTGCTCTACCTTTCTAGCTGGCCTGCCTTGGAGTCAGGAGGGGCAAGAGCTGCTTACAGAGGTCACTTCCAACCTGAATTCCTGTCGTACTCCGTAGGGCACTGAGCGCGCTGCTTTTTCTTGGAGGTGCCAGGGCTGTCCCAGGTTAAAACCTTAAAGAAACAATCCCCAAGTTATTCTGGAGTGAGGCTTTTCATAATCAACGGACTGACATTCCCATACTGCTGCTCTGCAGAGTTACTTCAGCTCTGCTTGTAACAGGAAGGTTCAATTTCAGCCTCCAATGGGGTCAGGTTCTTCTTGTTCCTTTGAACACTCTTTATCTTTACAGAGAGATGTGAAACTACCAAACTAAAAGACCACCGTGGACCCAGACAGTAAAGCAAAGAGCCCTGCTTTGCCTGGGTCCTTTCAGGTAAGGGGTGGACGGAGCTGGTTGCAGTTAGTGGTTGTGGGATTTACATTCTTTTCTGCAGCCATTCCCTTGTTTCTCCTGTGTTTCAGCCTTTATGGAATTGCCCCCAATTGAAGTTTACCCCTCTGGGTTACAGCGATGGTGGAGCTGTTACACTCTGGCGTTGAACAGGGCTGCTGCTCTCCTGTTCTCATTGCAAAGAGGCTCATCCTGGTTTGGTGAGGGTGCTGACACTTCCTGTTACGGCAGGGGACTTGCCTTGCAGTGCCTCTGCCCACCACCTGGGCATCTATCTATGGGTTTCCCAAGTACCAAATCCCGAATCCCAAGCTGTGCGTGTGCATCTGGATAGAACAGAGGCTTTGCACAAGAAAGAGACAAGCTCTCCCCGCCCAGCGTAACTGAAAGCTTCCTCTCCTTCAGGCTTTGCTCCAGCAGAAAGTGTTGCTGACCTCAGCCAGGCCGCGGTGTATCCCAACCCAGGCCAGCCAGGCAGCAGGAGGCAGCCCTCATGCTTCAAAGGCTCCTGGAAAGGCTGAAGCTGCATCGTAGTAGCGTATTTATGTGGCTATTAACGCTCAGAGGTACGATCCAGGGGGTCGATGTTCCATCCTGCTAGCATTCACCTGTACCAAACGCACTGGACACACGGTGAGCATGTGCAGAGCTATCCATTAGCCAGCTGGGATCTGCCGCTGGTGTGCCGGGAGGTGCCTGCTTGGAGATCTGACCTGGCACCAGCAGCTGTCTCGCAAGGACGTCCTGAGGATGTGGGGACTGATGCTCTTACAGCGATGTAAGAGGAAATGAGAGTGTACACATACCAATGGAGAACTGCCTATCTGGGCACAGCTACAACAGCTGGAATAAAATGGTACAGCCAAAACCTGTCCCAAGCTGGAGGAGGGAAGTACCAGGGCTAGTTATATATCTGTGATGGCAAAAAAGGACGGATAATACCTTAGACTCCCAGACAGCTACTGAGCAAGGAGGAACAGCTCTAGGAACAGAGCATGTGCTGTTGGAGGCACCCCTTGTGATTCTACTGGCAAAGTTGGTTTAATATAATGCACTTGGAGCAGGAAACCATTAGTTACAATGTTTCCCAGACCTGGCCTACTTCATGGGTGTAAAGTAAGGTTTTGGCAATCTTACAGATTAATTTCTGTAGCAGTCAAAGGATCCCCCAGGTAACAGAAGCTTAGCATGCTAGGTAAGGGGTTTTTCTTCATGATCTCAGGGTGGTGTCTCAGAAAAGGCCACAGGTTCACAATGAAGAGAGGAGAGGGATGCAGGATGGACACAGCCGGTGCGCCCAAGGCATGGCAGCTTCGGCACAGCAGCTGAACAGCATGTGTGTTGGGGGTTGGAGTCGGTGATCTCTGGAGGTCCCTTCCAACCCCTACAATTCCGTGAGTCTCTTTGCAAAAACGCTAGAAAATGCTTTGAGAGAGGCAGAACGCTAGCCTGAGGAGGAAGATCCTCTTGGGCACCTATGTAGAAACACTAACTGTATCTCCAACTCTTGGAGAAACATTACAGCTCATAGTGCTCTAACCATCCATGGATTCACACAGGATGTCCAGAATCCACTGTGAGAGCTTGTGGTTCGAAGCAGGAAAAGGGGGCTTCACTCTCCCCACGCGCAGGCACAGCACCTGAGTTTCCAGGATGCTGAGAAAAAAAAAGAGGCCTTCACTGTGACTCATGTCCCACAGAGTTTCTAGGCATATGTCTAAGTTCAGTTAATTTGGCAGGTCTTTCGCCGCTCCCAGTGTGAAGTCAGGGGGAAGGAACAACATGGGACTAAACCAGCTGAGAAGGACCACGGTGGTTGCTGCACGTGGCTGTGACAGTTAATCATTAGATGCCAGCATTTATTGCACATCTGGGGACATAACAAGAGTTTATATAGAAACAAAACAAGGTGCAATCACCATTTCTAGAGAGCGTGCACGGTGACACATCGAAAAAAAGCCTTTTTTATAGAAATTACCTTATTGCAATTACACAGGAGGAGAGAAAAGGGTTCTCGACTTACAGTGTACAAAATAAAGCACGTTGCTCCAATAACAAATTTAAGAAAAATCCCTAAGTGTCTTGGGACTGACCACTATCCAGTTTGAAAGATACCGACGAAGCGTCTTCTGTCTCTCTATGCCGAGAGATTCGAGATAACTAGCTTGTCTGACTTGTCTCCAGTTTCGGGGGGAGATAAGACTTCATCTGTGTCGTAGTCATCTTCAAACGACCTGCAAAGATAAAAGGTATGTCTTTAAAAGCTGTACTCTGCTGAGAGCGGTTTCAGGACAGTTATTTCAGTGGCTACTAAAGCAGCTGGCCGCAATACAGTGGCAGGCAAAGCGTTACCTTTGAGGAGGATATTTGTAAGGCACTGACAACTCAGCGATCGGTATTCCGACAGCTGATGTGACTCTGTGCTCCCATCCATCCTCACCTGTATGCTCTGCAACAGGTTCTCACTGTATAAAATCTGAATCCAGTTTCAGTAACGATCGTCAGTAGCTCACAGAGGCTTTAATAGTTCAGTGCAGAAATAAAGCAGTCAGCACACCTCCAGGCCTTAGAGGAGACCTGACTTGCTCAGAAACACGTGGTTTCCAGAGCGTCTTCAGGCTTAGGCCGTGCTCTGATGTCCAGAGAACAACAACTGTGGCCATGCTCTCATGTTCCCCTCTCGCTTGGTTTGACGGGCGAGGGCCAGGCCTTGGCATTTACAGCCTGGGAGGGCTGGCTGTGAGCCTGCGTGGGGCTGGCAGGGTCTGTGCTCTGTGGTGGGGGCTGCTGCTCCCATGCTCTCATCCCATTCCCGCTCCTGAGAAACTATGTTGTTACAGGTTTTCCCTCTACACACTACAGGTTTAAGTTTTTCAGGGGTCCCAAGGACTTAAAATTCTTCCTTTTGTTCTGAAAGCTGCTTTTAAAGATGGGTTGCAGCAGGCATTCAGAGGTTAATGCCTTTGGCCCCCCAGCATGGAGACAGAACACTGCCAATTCTCATGGTGGCTTTTTCCCCTTTACCAACCCACAGGCAAGCACAGCAAGTCCTTGGGAGCCCATCAGCATGTCTGCCCTGCAGTGGGGGATTCTACACTGCTGTAGTCTGGTCATCCCTGTGTAAATCACAGCAGATGCATGTTCCTGGACAGCGTCTTCATCTTCTCTTCCCTAAGGAAAACACCTCCGTAGTAATTCTGCCACCTTCTGGATCTCACGTACGTGGGAGAAGAGAAACAACAGTTGGGATTGTACACCAGTAACTGCTCTGATCATGTCTGCAAGCATCCCAAAAAACAGGCACCGTGCCTGCTTTAAGTAGTCCCTGCTGGGAGCCTGCATGGCGCTGCCTCCCCTGCATTCCCCGCGTGGGAATGGACTGGGTGTCTCAGCACGTGTCTCGGTCTCTCTGGTGTCTCCTTGGCTTAAAGGTGATGCAGCCGAGGAAAACTTTTGAATGCTGTTCTTGGGAATGTTCCTTTTGTGGCCACTTTGCCTTCAATTTTACCAACATCTGTCAGCTTTCTTCCTTTTGTTCTCCATACGTGGCACATGGCCTCTTTCCTAGTCCATTTATCTTGCACATCCACCAGCATTTAGAGCTCCATTATGTATTTTTTTTTCCCAGTGCCCTTTGCTTCTGGGCTAAACCATCTCATGTCTGCTTCCAGAGGGGCTTCCCATTGTCCTTTCCCATGATTCACTTTCTCACTTTGCTCTGTTGCTCCTTAAGGCTCCATAGTGCCTGCCCTTCCCATCCTGGACAAAATGCTATGCCCCTTTCTGGCTAGGAAGTGTCCAAGGGACAGCTTTTCCATGAGACTACCACTAAAGATTATCAGCTTCTCTCCTTTCAGGCCAGTTTCACTCCACAGATGTGCAGATAGCCACACAGGCTCACGGATGTTAAACACACGTTGTTCCTCGAGCCTCAGTCACCACAGCTCCAGCCTGCCAAGAGAAAGCAAATCACTGCAAGGAATTCTTCATCCTTCCTTCTGGCAAACACAAGGTCTGTCACTGGGTGGGTCAGCGATGTATTCTATGATTCTATGAAATGTGCTTCTTCCCCCTTTCCCCTCCTTACGCTGCAGTGTTTGTGACAGCGAGCAACCGAGCCAGCAGCTGATGTGAGGGAGATGACAGAAATGGCCAAAGTCACCTAAACCAACACCATCTGATCCCGCGGGCTTGTCCCACCTCTCTCAGAGCAGGATTGCTCTGCATCATGCCATGGCTCCTTGGGGGATTCTTTCCTAGCAGCAGCTGATAGAAGATGGCCTCTTCCTCCATTATTTCCCTGCCTATGGAGAAAGATCTCTTTCCATGAAGGCAATCGTGGCTTCCACATACATCAGCCAGCTGAAACTGGTGTCTGGAATGGCAAACAAAGCGGTGTCCCATTCTGCCAGGCAGGCCATAGCCTGGACTGCAGGAAAGGATTCCTGCATAACCAACACCTGTATCTGCATTCTGAGCTTGTGCTGGCCAGGCTCAGCTGTTGGTTCTTCACACAACATCACACAGACACATTCACCAGGGAACAGACCCTCTGTGCTGCATCTCACCCGCAGGTGTATAAAGCTGAGCCTGGCCGAGGAGTGTTCACATCAGCTCAAGCTTCCAGCGAGATGTGATACTGCCTCCTGCAAGGCAAAACCTTTCTCTTATTTTTGGTTGGGGCATCCTTGAAGTCACCCTGAATCTCCACGATTCTTCTTCCAGGAGAGCCCTCTCTCCTGAGCAAGCCTGCAGCCAGCCAGGCAGACACTGACTGCTTTTAGAAACCTTCCACCCAGAGGAGCCAAGTCACAACCATGGTACATGCTTAATTCATCCATGATCGCTGAATGATGGTTATTTCCAAATGCATTCAGATTCTGCCAGCCAACTGAGCCAAAACCTTCCGGTCCCTCATAGACCTCATAAATTGTCTTGGTTTTGTCCCTGCTCCCTGTTCCTGTCATCCTCAGAAGACAGCAGAAATAATGGATGTGCAAAAACTCAATGCCTGTTTCTGGTGAATTTGTCTGGGCACCCAGCTCTTTGTTTTTCTTTCCCCTTCCCTTTTTCCCTGCGCAGTCTGTTGCTACGCTCCGCAAATGAGATCTAATCCTGCTGCTATGACTACAGAGCTTTTCAGGGGCTCTTAAAAGCAAGCAGCAAGGTTGCTGACACACTCCTTACACGAAGACGCAAGCACTGCTTCAGGCAGACTTCAGAAATCTGAACAGAAATCTGCAACTTTTCCTCTGATTTGGGTGAGTTTGGGGATTCAGGGTCCTGCAAAGCCTTTATGGCAGACTCCTGTTTCTTCTCCGCACTGAGGACAGAGGTGTTGTGAAAGCAGCTGCAGGGAACACAGCAATTGTATCTTCCGTCCCATGTTACCTCATCTTCTGTTGTGACGGCTGCAAGAAGGCAAGGCAGCTCAGAGGAGGTGAGGGAGCAGCCCAGAGCTGGAGGGCAACAGAGCTCTCGGTGGCTCTGCAACTCTCCAGGGCTAATTGGTTATCCCGAGCAACTTCCAGTGGGGGAAATCTTGAAAATCCTGCCAACTCCTCGGTACTCTTGCTGAAATGGCTCTACAGCTACTGTTCAGGAAGGGATGAAGTCCTGAATCATGACATCAATGCAGGGTGAGCACTCTTTGGATGCTTGTTAACGTTCACCTGGAGGCTTCCAGAGAAATACTCTCCATAAAGTGTTAATGCTGAACACAAATGCAGAAGATCATTACACATAGCGCCTTTGCAGGGAAGCCCTTCCCCAGAGAGAGGGTCTGCCTAAATTCCTTGACTCTGGGGAGAGCAGGAGTGTCTGTCCTAAGCTGATGGAAAACTGCAGGAATGCCTGTAGGTACTGCACAAACTAACCAGGTTTTTAAAATCAACTAAAGTGTTGAAACTGAGCTCATGGGGAGCACAGAGTAACAGGCATAAAATCAATCAGAAAGTGAAGCTACTTGACTAAAGAACGTCTGTGCTGGGTATAAGAGATGTAACAGAGCTACAGCTTCTAATCCGTGACAGCGTGACATGGCCAAGACCAGCACAAGTCATTTGATCTCTTCTTTTCTTTTTGGTTGCCAAAAGAAGAGGAGGCTTTGACCTTTCCCCCCTCAGCTATCTTCACTACTGCTGTGTGTGCAGCTGGCCCAGAGGGCTGTCCACAATGCGGCCCAAAGCCTGCGCCATGCCTACACTCACCCTTCTTGTAACTGCTCGTTCCCAGACTCCTCAGCCACGAGGATCTCATACTCTTCAGCAGCGTATCTGTCCCAGTCAGAGGGTTCGGGGCCATCATTGTCAATGTCCTAAAGAGATCAGACAGTCAGGCATGTTATGGCCACACCTCTCTGCAGCTGTTCACAACACAGCTAAACACACAACAGTCATTCTAGGAACAGTGAAAGGAGCTGTGCAGAAACAGACAGTCAAAAATTGCCTTATCTTTAAGATTCACAATTATTTTAAACTCTTTTTAGGACTGAAGCATCTCCCCTGTGAGGAAAGGCTGAGTGAGCTGGGGCTGTCCAGCCTGGAGAAAAGAAGCCTGAGAGGGGATCTGATCAATGTTTATCAATATCTGAAGCATGGGACACAGGGGGAAAGGGCCAGTCTCTTCTCGGTGTCTGTGGAGACAGGACAAGGGGTGATGGCCTCAAGTTGGAGCACAGGGAGTTCCACACCAATCTGGGGAAGAACTTTTACCCAGTGAGGGTGACGGAGCCCTGGGACAGGCTGCCCAGGGGGGTGTGGAGTCTCCTTCTCTGGAGATATTCCAGACCGGTCTGGACACCGACCTGTGCAATATGAGCTGGGGAGCTGCTTTGGCCTGGGGGGTTGGACTTGATGATCTCTGGAGGTCCCTTCCAACCCTTGCGATTCTGTGATCTGCACACAAAGGACTATGGAAAAATGACATCCTTCACTGTGGAGAGCTCAGCCTGTGACCCGAGCTGCTGACAAGCTGAGCCTGCTTCGCTTCAGAAATGTTAACATTAATAACCACATGCTTTGCTTTGCCTTTTGGCTGTGGCTCAGCAAGCCCCGCACTCGTGCGCTTCAAAACTGGTTAAAGGACTCAGTGATTTAAAATCTTTTAATTACACGTTAATTACAGGTTAACTGAAATGGATCCTTTGAGGGACTCTTCACAGCTGGTTAAGTATGGGCAGGTCTGAGAGAAGGTTACAGAATAACACCCTTATAAATGCTTGGCCCTCTGCCACTTACTGTCAGATGGGGAAAGTAAATTATCCTCCCTGGGCCTCACTGCTCTTAGCCAGCGTAAGCAAACAAACAAAAAGGGTGGTTCTGGCTGGGGATGTATTTAAACCTGGAATCGTGGAAACACACCGTTCCTCTTACAGGTTACATGGGCACAGCTGGGAGGGAACCTGTCTGGGTTTGGCATCCTCTCCGCTTTACTACATTTTGACCAGGTAAGAGGCTTCTGGGATAGTCTTTAAGCTGTAGTCCCACCTGGTTTCACCAGATATACAAGGGGAGCCTGAAGTGACTTTACACCAACAGCTGGCAAAACTCAAGTCTCTGAACACAGGGTAGTAAGCAACAACTGCAAAATACAAAACTGCACTCTCCTGCTGTATGTTCTCTGCCTGGGAAGGGAGGATGATGAATGACAGTGCAGCTGGGCTGATAATCAAGCACAATCTGCAACATCCAGACCTTCCATCGAGTCTGCTGCATGTGGTCACAGCGTTGGCATCTCAGCTGCCTTGGCCCCATGTTCTAAAGCAGCTCTGTCTCTTCGGTTCTGTTCAGGCTACGAGAAAACGGCTAGTGCTGTTTTAAGGACCAGGCCCCACCCTGGGTGTTTAATGAGCCTTTGCATGTAGCCTACCTACTAAGGACTGAAGCCTGGAGGGGAGGGGAAGGGACAAATGGGATCTCAGGTTCTGAATCTCTCAGCTGCTTTCTAAACTGAAAACTTTCCGCAGCAGCTGAGCCCCAGGCTTTGGGTTTGCTCAAGCAGTGGGACTCAGCAGGCCCCGGTCACTCTCTGGAATCACACGCCACGCTGCCAGCGCAGCCATCAGCGATGGCAACCGAATCACAGCAGAGAGGTGTAACTTGTGTTGTAAGAGATCCAGGAGGGCTCTGGGCCAAGGCTTCTGCTCAAATCTGGGTTCACGATGGTGTCAGATAAGTGTGCTCAAGGCTTTGTCCAATCACAACTTGAAAGCTTCCAAGAATAGAAGCTGTGCAACCTCTCTGGGAAACCTGTTCAAGCGCCTGCTGGCCTGCTCCTGAAAGAGTTTCCTTCTGTTCAGTTGGATTTTCCCTATGTCCAGTGGCACCCCAAAGCTGGGGTTGAGAAGGCCCATAATTTAGAAATAAAGGTGACTGATACCTTTTGCACTGCAAAGGGATCCCTCTGTTCATTGTCCAGATACTTCTCTAAATTGAAGAAGGTGTTATAGAACACATGAGCCATTCTGCACCTCTTCAGGTCTCGCAGGGTCACTCTTCCTACAGAAAAAAGCCCCATGTTACTGTGCTGCTGAGTCTTTAATGAGAGACCGGACCCATTCCTTGTCAGTCTTATCCAAGGTTTAACTAAAACCTCAGTGTATTGCAAAATCACAAAATTTTTTTCCACGTCAGTCAAGGATTTTAACGTTATTCAATGAATACACACACATATAGACCTCTTCCACATTCATGTGAATGGGGATGGTCCGGTTTCGTGACCTAGACTGTCAGTACAACCCACAGCCAGAATATACAAGACTTTTTGCTCCAGTTCCAGCAGTTAATTCACAAGGTGTCTCATTTAAAACCTCCTGATGCAGATTATGGCACAACAGCTGCTGTTCAGGCTCTGACCTTGTGCAGTAACTTTGGCCCTGGGATTCTAAAACAAGGCTCTACCTGTAGATGGGTTTCACACTGACATTGCTTTCTCGGTCCGCCACAGATCAAAGGGGATGGAAACTCCCTTTAAACAGGGCTTACCTTCCCTCTCTGGCTTAACAAGATCGAGCATCTGACACAGCAAGTCATGGAACGGCAGTGGTTCTATGCCCATCACTTCCATCCGCTCACACTGCTCCTCGTAAAAGTACTCCAGTTCATACATGGAGAGCACTCCATCCCCATCCAGGTCCATGCACCGAAACCAGTACTCGATGCTAGGAAAACAGAGGTGGGACTAGTGAAAGCACAGCACTAGGAAATCCACAGAGCAGAGACCGCCGCAACGCACATTCCCTCACCCTCTAATGCTCTTCTGCCCACAGGCTGGCATAAAAGCAAGGATGAAAATACTCTTTGAGAAGGATGAGGGCCAACACCCAGGATCACCTCCTGTTCCTCTCCTAGGTGGCTTGTGAGCACAGCCATGCTCATGCCCCATTTCACCTGGCAGCTGTAGCAAGTATCCACTGTGCTGCAGCTCAGCCAGCTCACATCAATTAGGGTGTCCCTGCCAGATTCGGCAGCAAAAGTTGGCCAAACACATCTGCCTCTGACCCCAGGAGAGTGGCTGCCCCTGAGTGATGGGGCAGGCATGGTATGCGATTATTTCCTCTACTCCTTCATAGAGAAGGGAATGCTTTCAGGCAGCTGCACTCTATAGCCTGCCTTCGCCTCTGGACAGCCCAACTCTGCATCATCCCTACTCATCAGATTCCTTGTCCTAATAATCATGTGCAGATCTAGCTCAAATCTACTCCTCAGCCTCCCACTGGCTGCATCAACCAGGCACAGTGGCAGGTTTTACAAAGTGACACAGTGAAGTTGCCCCACAAACCCTCCTTATGCACCTACTGCGTGTGTGAAGGGAACGTGCCTCTCTGCTGCCAACATCTGCTTCAGAGCACAGGGTGGCCAAAGGGATTGATGACTACATTTAACATTACAGGAAAACTCTGCTTCTACGCAATTTATCTTCAAGAAAAGCAAATGATTTGACCAGTCATTGACAGGGAGTTCCTTTCTTCCTAATAATCACTGGAACCCAAGCTGCCATCTCTTGTAGACAGTGGTAGGTCGCACAAGTTTATACAACCTTATCTGCTCATCTGAATACTTTTACTAAGACACAGAAATCAGTCAGACCTTGTAGCACTCCTTTTGTCTTCCTCTGAAATCAGGAGCCACACAAAATCAGCGTAACTCATCCGGCCTTCTTTTTGAACTTCATTGCCTCTGGAAAACACAGGAAAAAACCCCCCAACCAAATCAACATTTAAAAAACCAACCCTGTATCACCCAGCTCCTAAATACTTAGAACATCATCAAACATGTTTTTCAAAAAGCCCCAGGTGAGAGGAACTGGGGCACCACCACCCCGTGTAGCCTGCAGTGCCTGCGCTGTGCAGCCCCAGTCCCCACAGGCTGCGCAGCTGCCGCCTTGTCGTCACCGCAGAGCTCAGCTCCGCATGCACCGGGCCGGTTTGCCTCCCAGACACTTGAAAGCAGTGCTCTCCAGCTATCCCTGTGCAGCACAGAGACACACACAGGCCTTTTCTCTCTGGCCGTGCCCAGCTTGTTCTGCAATGAGGTCTACAGATGGTCACTGCACGGGATTTTTTAATTCATTTTCTTAAGACACCCAGAGGTCTCACTCCACTCTCAAGCTCCCAGTGGAGCACCATGTTGGAAACCACTCCAATCAGCAGGGACTTTCTTAAGAGCATCTTACGTTTCTAATCAGCCTGACAGAAATTCCCATCACTTCTACCCCCAAACAGTAGGGTATTCCTCACCTCACCACAGCGCCGCTGAATATGCGCTCAATGATCCTGTTTGATAAGGCTGGAAACAAAGAAAACAAGGAGAAAATGAAGCTACAGGTCACAGAAATAAACATGAGCTCTTTATGCTGAATCCACACAGAGCCTCCATCCACCTCGCTTGTCTAACCACTTTGCTGGGCTCTGTTTAGCAGCATTTTATAACAAACAAAGAGAATTCTCCCAGTATATCTGTCTCTGTAGCCTCCTGAGCACTGTATTTCCCCACAAATACAGCTACTGGGATTCTTGGACACAGGTAGTGTTACTTGTACCCTAATGCAGGAAGATATGTCACAGAAGCAAATCCTGCTGAGTGAAGGAGAATGTATTACAAAAGAAGTTCAGTTATCAGGGAAAAATCACATATTGAATCATAGAATGGTCTGGGTTAGACGGGACCCCAAGGTTCATAGAGTTCCAACCCCTACAAAACACTTCTTAGCAGAGCACAAGCTGTGGCAAACCTGCTGCAGGGAAGGCCTGTGGAAAAAAGCATCGGTTTAGGTGAGTAAGAAGGCTTTGCCAGCCAGGAAACACGTGGCATAGATGGTTACAGCAGAGAAACACCAGCCAAGCAGCACATACTAGTCTGGAGCAGGATTTGCACAGTGACCTCACCCTCCCAGACTGCTGACACAGATCCTTTAGACCCCTGCATAGACCCTTCTATGTGTTCTCCACTAGTGCTGTAGCCCTGGCACCCTTCTGACACACCAGCTGGGCAAACCCAACCCGCAGCACCCCTCAGATGCCCTTAGCACAGTGCTAACAGGTTGCTGTACCGCTGCACTGGCAGCTCCTTCCCTTCACACTGCCCACAGCACCCCTTCTCTCTTTAGCACCCCAGCACCCAGAGCTCTCAAGCCTCCTGTGCAACAAATACTCCATCCCCACATTCCAGCCTCCCAGCAGTGCCAGGCCTCCTCCTGTATCCACTCTCCCAAGCCAGGCACTCCTCCATCCTCACCCTATGCAGACCCATCAACGCTCCCGACCCCTGTGACTGACACACTCACCCAGAATGTCATAACCTACATAAATACCTGCACTGGGAACATCTGGGCCACCACACTGCGCTGACACAGACACACACCTACTGCACCGCCACACTCACATCCCTTTCCTTCCCACTTGAGGCCACTGGCACCTGGGCTCTGGCAAAATGTTATCCACATCCTCAGAGCTCCAGCAATGCCTGAGAGCTTCTTACACCTCCCTATCCCTGCAG
Source organism: Zapornia atra (assembly GCA_013400835.1). Lineage (NCBI taxonomy): Eukaryota > Metazoa > Chordata > Aves > Gruiformes > Rallidae > Zapornia > Zapornia atra. Next base: position 34,391 of record VZTU01012929.1, read on the forward strand.
ACCTACACAAAACACCACCTTACTGCACGTGTCACCTCTCCTGACACCTCCCGTCAAATGTTGTGCCCAAACATCCCATTACCCCAAATCTGATTCTCAACTTGGAGCTACTTTCCCAAAAGGTGCAGCAACCACGTGGAAGAATTCAAGCCAGCTTTGTCTTCATTATTAAATGTGCTGGTCAATAGCTCAAGCTCTCATCCAATGCATTACATCACGAGTCCTAACAGGTAAGCACATGGGCATATTCTGCTCCCAGAGCATGGAGAATCCTAAAACCAGCCAACCTGAGTGCCTCCATCTAGCACAACCCATACAAAATGAGTGCCTTTGGATTTTTTAGTCCTTTGTGGGTTTGTATTCCATTAACTTATCTACGGCCTTTGAACCTTTGCAAACTCATAGCATCTGCTTAGCTTGGGGAAAGGAATTCCACACTGAACTGAAAGAGATGTTCTCCAGAGTGCATCTGCAGACTGGAATTCACCAAGCTCCACTGGGCTCCAAAATTTCTTGCAGGCGCAATGAGATCACACTTTGCAATTCACACTGGCTGGTTCTTGTCCCTGCTGCCAAGTTCCTGCAAAACCCTTAGTAAGTAACGAGCAAGTTAAGGCACTATTTTAGCTTGTCTTTCCAGCAGTGGCCCCCACATGAACAGAGGCTTGCTCTCTAGCTACCCGTGCAGAAAATAGCGTGTACTGCATTTCGCTGCGTCTAAGCCCCTACAACAGGCCCTGTAAAGCAGCATTTGTGGAAGAGATGGATGGGGCTCTGTTTAAATTTGAGGTATCAAATGAACCCAATTAAAGCTAGGCTTTACTCTTTAGTGGGAACATTCTGCTTTCATCAATCCCTTCATCCCACCACAGCTTGCAGGCAGCGTACCTTGATCACTGTACCTAGCCAGATCCTTCTGGCTGATGTAAAGATCGTGGTCAGTGTCCAGCTCCCAGAATTTACAGTATATAACATAGAAGTGCTCGTAGGAGAAATAATCTGTGATCTGATTTATGTCATCCTCTTCTTCCAAGAGAGCAAGAGTCTGAAAGAGTACAAATAAAGCGGGAAGTTAAACCTAAACAGAGAGGCATTGCAGCTGAAGCCCTCTAGCCTCCGCGGGAGTTGTGCTAATCCGAAATGCAGCTTTTCTCCCCGTAGGAGATTGTGCTGCTGCATCCCCCAACAGGCACTTGGGGAGCATCTGGCTGGGCTACCCTGGTTAGCATATGCAGGCAGTATTTTTGCCACTCCTGTGAATAATTTCTGCTCATTTTCAACTAGAGGCAGAGAAACAAGAACACAACTGCTGCCTCGGCTGGGATCTGTGACTTGTGGAACATATCTGACCTGCACCAGACACTCTTGTTGCAGCCACTTACGACAGCAAGTCCACAGGTCTCTGCAGGAATGGAGATCTATCTTTACATGCCATGCATCCCTGTCTGGCTCCCCAAGGGCAAGATCAAGTCTCACTCCGTATCCATGCCTGCTGAAGAAGGGATGGATCCCAAGCAGATCAAACCCATCACACTGACTTTCCTGGGCTGTCATTTATGGGAATTAGCCTGGTTTAAATGGGAGGCTTAGGCAGATTTCCAACTGTAACATCTGCTACCATGTCTTGTTAGAAACCAGTGACAGAGCCCTTGTTTCGCTCCTGCGCCACACCTACCTTCATCCTTCCCTTGGCGAGAAGGACACTGTGTGTTTACCACTGCCACCTCCCTACTTGCCTTTCTCCTAGTGCAGAGGCAATGGGACACAAGACAGCTTTTTCAGGCTAATAAATTATGGCTGCAGGAGTGAAAAAGCTAACACACTCAAGCCGGCTACAGGCCCATCTTCCCTTGCCCTCAGCCTCTCAGAAAGGAGGTGGTGAAACGCAACCTGCGAGCCATCCCATAGCTCTAAACTGGCAGGCTTCGTGGCCCTTCTGCCCATAACCACAAAGCCAGATGCTGCGTGATATGTGGGCACTCACAGTTCAGCATCAACTTGCCGTCATCTCCACACCCTAGGAACCCGAGTCTCAACAAAACTCTCACAACCTGCTATCCCCCAGGACCAGTGAGGTTGTGAGCAGGGACAGCAGGATAGTGCTGACCCACCCGCAGTACTCTGACTTGCTGACACTCAACTCTAAAAACCTTTGAACAACCACTCACAAACCTCTTCAGATTCCTTGTGGCTCTCTCCGTTTCTCTGCAGATAGTAAGGAGGTTTTTTAGTTAAGTTTGAGGAGGTTTTTTAGTAACTATTTTTTCCCCTTTTATAGCTCATGCTGAAACAGCCATCTATACACGCAGCAAAAAGCTGCTCAAGTGAAATTATGGTCCCAGAGCTCAACTTCCCTGCTGCAGGAGATGAAAGGCAGAGTAGGTATGCAAGGAGAAAGAGGAGGGGAGCAAATAAAAGGAGAAAATGAGTGAATAAAGGTACAAGATAAGTTGGGAGGATTTGTTTATAACGGAGGTTAGGAAGGAACTGGGCCCACAGGGCGTGAGGCAACAATGCACAGGAACACTGACTTTTTTCATTAGCTCATGTAATCAATAGGGCAGATGATGTCTGAAAGGATGAGGAGTACGAACTCATGCTTGGAAATTTTGAGGAAGACACAGCACGCTACATCTGGAAGGCAGAACAGGATGCAGCAGGGAAGTCTCACTGCATTAGCCAGGTCTTTGACCTTTCAGCCCCGACTTTCTTACTCTTTAGCTCAGGCTGGAGGAGAACAGCCTCAGACACTTTTAACTCCGTGCTTTCGGGAGAAACATACAATGAGCAGACATATGAATCCTGAAACCTCTGCCCAACCATAAGGATTCTAACTAGAACAGCTTCGCTCATTAACCTTTCTGAGGTGGAACAAGCTCTGGGATGCAGAGCCTTGTGACTGTACAGCACAACATGCCTGACCAACTGTGAGCGAGCTGATTGCCAGTGGGGAGTCAGGAAATTGGCTGTCCTACCCACTGCATGCTGTAGGCAATCCACCCGCCATTCTTGGCTGCTCAATGAGCCACTTAACATAGGTACACTGCTGCATCTTGCTTTCCCTCCTCTTTGGCTAGATAAGGAGCCAAGAGCTTCAGACTTGGTGCACAGCCGCCCCTCGACCTTGTCAGTGCCCTTCTGGTTACTCCAGTCCGTGGTCCCGTCTCAGAGACAACTCCTCTGGCACTCTCCTTGCACCCAGCATTTGCCTCCCTCGCTCCGCAGCATACAGCTAGAGGAACAAAGCTGCACTGGGTCCTATGGCATGTTCAGGCAGGAGCCAACATACTTGCAAGAAGTTGCTTTTCCTCAGCTCTGGCAGAGTGATCTTCCCAGACCAGGATCGATTCACCGTGTAGAATATCCTCTGTATAACCTGCAACACAGGAACACCACTCTTGAAACAACCTGCAATGCAGGAATCTCAGTGCAGTGACTTCATTTGGTTGGTTCCCCCAGCCCAAGGAGACTGCTTTTTGAAAATGGTTTTGCAATTTATTTTTTTCCACATACTTCCACCCTCAAATCGCTATGCAGTCTGAGAGGAACATCTGATTTTGAAACAGTATTTTCCATTTCCACCATGCAAATATTTTCACTGCTCTTAATTGGCATCTTGGAGCAGACAGATGCATTACTGATGCTGGAGTATGTTCGAAGTGCTGATGAATCACTTAGAAACAGAGCCGTTCAGGTTTTAGGCAAAGTAGCTCACAAGGACCTCAACTTAAATAGCATTCTGCACTGGCAAGAAAAAAAAATCAGGACTTTTGAAGAGGAAACAGGACAGGTGAGCAAGAGCCACAATTGGTATCTGACCTATTGTACCTACAACAATGCCTCATTCTCTTGGTGGCTCCACTCACAGTAAGCAATAGAAATTACCTGCCTTTACCCTAGGTAGGTGTTAGGATCAATTTTGTCTCCTTCACTGATGTGTCTCTGGTGAAAGTGAGTAAAAAAACAGGATGGGGGAGGTGAACCCAGAGTCTTGTGAGAACAAGAGGAACAGCTGATGGCGTGAGACCAAGTACACTCGCTCCCAAGTACCTAAGCAAGCTGAACCCTTCCCAGCCTGCTCCTTGCTAGCTTGTCAGGAATCATCACAAAGCAGGGAAAACATCAATGCGCAATTGAGCACAAGAATGAACTTAACAGGGAAAACAACAACCATCATCTTCAAGAAGAGGAATTAGAAATATATAAGTTATTTGGGTATCAGCACTGAAGTCCATGGAATATAATTCTTGTCAACCAAACCTACTACAAACCTTTAATGCCCAACATCATTGCTTTGATACAGACCTCTGATGTCATGCTGCCATATTCTAGAAATTCAGTAAGCCTGAAGAGCACACGCTATTCCAACCACAAGAGTTAACTTCACACAGCAAGAGGGAAACGGGGATTAGTTTGGTTAACGAACGGAACAGGTTTGTCTGTCAGCTAGACCTAGTGTTGAGTGAGGAATCACCATTTCAGGGCTGGTTCTCAGTCCGGAACAGGCCCGGAACCAAGTACAGGACTGTTGCTAATGGTCTGCTTGGAATACACTGACATGCTGATAAGCACAAATACTTTTGAGAGCAACAAGAGTGATTTGAAGACTTAAAATCTATCCTGGAGAGAGAGAACCATTACATTCCAAGTGTGACACAGTGGTGGCGATCCTGGTCCTTAAAAGCCTACGTGAGGGAGATGTGGACTTTAGCTCACAAAATATATAACAAAAGCCAAAACCAGCCCAATTCAGGTTCATGAATGCACTTTTTTACACTGCCATTGATTAAACACTGGGACAATTCCCAAAGAAACACTGCAGGCTCTTCATCACTTCAGAATTCAAACAAAGGGGGATGTCTTTGTCTTTCTGGAGTCGGGCATCAATTAGTTAAAAAACAAAGAAACAAACAAAAATAATCTTAAATAAAGCAATCCCCAAGTAATGTTCCATGGCCTGTGTAACACAGGGGTCAGACTAGGTAATCACAATGATCTTTGCTGGTCTTAAGCACAATAAAAAAAGCTGTATGTTGGTTTCTTCTTTACTGCCTCTAGCAGTCGTTGCCGTTCTAGACTCTATTTTTGGACTTTGTTTGGCTTTTGCTTCCAGACTGCACAAGAGCTCAGAGGCTGAAGTAGGTCTCACCTCATACATCACACCTGACAACCCTGTCACAGCTGTTAAAGATACAGGGATTTCACACCATTCCAAGGACTCAAAGGTAACAAGCCCAAGAATCAGAAAGAGAACCTGGCCATCCTTTTCCTCTGCCTCTGAGGTAATAAAAGGCAACTAAATATGCCAGCTTGTGGCATCTAAGAAACCATTCCTCTGTCAGACCACATTGATACAGATAGTCCATCCGCTCCCTTCACACCTAGCTGTAAAAACAAAGCTGGCAGAGGTAAAATGGGATCTCTTCACATCTCTTGTCACAGACAGTCACTCTGTGCTGTCTTTATTATTCCAATAACTGGTCCAGTACCAGTGGGTAGCACATAGCGTCTGTATCATCCCAAACTGTCAGAGTGTCTCTTTCCTGTCCCAGGTTGTGAAAAATCAGGCTGTCAAAAATAAAGCATTTGGGAAACATCCTAGAATATAATTACGCAGCCAGAGACGATCTCCAGCACTGAAGGCACACTTGTCAGTTATGCCTTACTGAAAGCCAGAACTGGCTTTGTTTTTCCCAGCACAGAAGACTGTTTATTCTGAATTCAGTACCTAAGCCTTTGGAAAGGGGAGCCCCATCTTATTTTCCCATTATCCTCATGTAATCTCCCTCCAGGACCCAAACCACTGATGGAACACAGTTCTAGACCTTTCCCCAATCTTCCCATAGAAGAACAAAAGCCATACCATTTCTGGAAAAAAACACAAAGCTTTATTAAACCCTGTAGGCCATCCTCCCCTTACACATTCACATTGGCTGCATTAAGCTGAAGCAGTTTTCAACAAGCAACATGTTGTGCCAAGCTGGTTTTAGTTGCCTCAGCTTTTCAACAGCAGCATTGCAGTGCTGACTCTGGGCCTTGTTTGAATGTTTTGGGAGAAGTCACATTTTAAAGCTTTTACAGTGAGTGTCACAGGATATTTTGTGCCCTCTTCACCAGCTTCAGGAGTCGGTCTCTGTTGAAAGAAACACAAGTAGTTTAGTACACTGGGAATACAACAGCTTGCAAATATTGATACAGATTCCAGCACAAGCTGCTGTACCCAAAAAGGCACCTCTAAAAGGTGAATAGGTAGGGGAGAAAAACAAATTGAGACATGCATATGCATCTTACCCACATTAAACTGTTAGCTTGCTCTCCAGGTGATTCCAACCAAGTGATGCTGCATCCAGCAATGACTGTGGAAGCCAGTGTCTCCTCAGGCCTCATCTGCAATGCATGAGTAAAATGTAATCCTTGCACTTGTAGCAAATACAGCATTCTGTAACTATAAGTAGATATAAGGCACTCTACCTTGTAGGGACCAAAAGGATCCAAGTGGTCTTAAAATCCAAGGACAAAGCTGTTTCCTTCATTACCTCCTGGTAGAAACACTGAACTTTGTAACATTAAAGAGAAACAAGTCCCAAGCTGCCTGTGAAAGGAGATGTGAGAAATTGGAATTCCTACTGTCAGAGGGGAGAGCCACTGCTGCCATGGGCCAAGAACTGCCACTCCAGACGGGAACAACCCAACCCAACAGAGTGTCTGTCTCCCATGGTCTTGATTCTGCTCCAGCTCAGTGATGTGGCTGAGGCCAAACACACCGAGTTCAGAAGGAATCTGTGGCACAGACACCTAGAATTCTGCCAGTTCTGCCAGTGAGCAGTCTAAAGGACACTGCAGCTTTGCAAGATCTGTTGCTATGCACCATGTGCCTCAATCACCAGCACACCACCATTTCTCAGCTGCCTGGGAACAAGCCACCTCAGTCAGAGCATTGTGAGTAAGGGTGCCTCGAGGTTGAAGTAGGGAAGCATGGTGGAGGCAAGTTGACCCAAGGAGCACTGAGGAGCTTCATGTCCAGTTCTGTGATCACTTTATGGTGGTCACATAGGATCTCACCCAGGCACAAGGGAAGTTGTGGAAAAGGTGAGAGGAAGGGAAAAGTGTTGCCCTTATTAGTAGCACTTCAAGAAGTGGGAACCTCAGCTTCAGAGTACTGGTGTCACAGACCAGAACATGCACTGCACCCCAGTGACGTCCAGAAACAACAGCAATTGCTGTTTGGGACACCAAGGTTGATCATTTGGGAGATTACTCCACACAGACATTTTTTTCTTGCCTTTATCCCCTCCTTTAGATCCTGAAAAATACAGGAACAGCGGGTGACTTGAGAAGAGGAACGTGGAAAAGTAGATGCACAGACCTGCCTTTGTCACCATTCAACAGCCAGCACCAGGACAACACACTCAGCAGCAAAGAACACCCTGCTGAGACTGCAGTCAGACTGATGCTGGTGCAAGTCTTCCAGCTCTCACCCCTCCACATACTTTAAATGTCAAGTATAGTGCCACAGGCATCTTCAACATCCCCCATTCACATGCCCCTGGAATTCCCTGGTCACCGCTATACCTACTCCATCCAGTTACTGCACTCAGTGCACCTGTTGTGTTGCTCTGTAGGGACTAAGTACAGTGATAACACATGGATGTTTGTGGTCATGTTCAAGTGCATCTAAACACTTCAAATTGATTCTTGGTTTACATTTTAAGCAGCTCTTAATGTGACAGTTCAGGGTTTGCCAGAACAACAGTGTATTTCTGCCATCTGCTCCTTGCAGGAGAGGACGGAGCCTGTGTCTGCCTGTAACCTCCCAACTGACAGCACGTAGTGCAGCTGGCCCCCACGCAGACCCTGGCAAGCACAGAGGAGAAACTTTAAGCCCTTGAGCCCTGCTGGGATGCAGCACCCATCAGGTCTGTCATTACTGGATTTTGTTACCGCTGCAGAGATAAACCATCCTGATATTCACAGGTTTTATCCCGAGTTGTAGCCATCAGGGAGCAAGGTAAAGGCTTAACTAAGGCACAGACTTGTTCAGGTAAAGCACCAGTCTAACCACTGACTGCAAAGTTGGAACAAAGCTACACAACAAAATGGAGCGCCCCCCTTCCCCCTCCAAAGCTCAGTCTCACAAACACCAGATAGGCTTTCTGACAAGAGCAAAAGGCAGGAGACTTGGATGGGAGAGCCCAAGGAGCAACAGGGGCTTTGTACCCCAGAACAGTCACAGATTCTCCATGCCTAAGTGACAGAAATCTTTGTCCATACATCCTTCCATGTTTTGACAGCCCAGCAGAATTTTGGGTAACTTAGCAGCTCTCAAAGACCAAAGAAGGACTTATCTTCCTTCATCAGAATTAAAGGCCAATACCCTTGGTTTTATAGATTTAAGACCAGAAAGAATCATTGTTAACCTTTTGAATAACCTCTCATACACACAGGCAGATTCACTTTTCCCTTGGAAGGCATTCTTAAAGCAACTCGTTGCCAGCAATACTAAAACCACCTATTTCTGAAATAACTGAAGGATCTGCTGATGGAAACAGTGACAGTCATAGAGGGGAGGTTGGAACTGCAGCATCACAGGAGATTAAAGGAGCCAGCCTACCGTCGTAATGTATCGGGAATGGAACTCTGGAGCATCCTTCAGGAACGTCAGGCCAGGATGCGTTTCCACCACATCCTGCAAGATAAGACCAAATAAAATGAAATAGATTTTCTTCCCCTTTTAATGCTTAGAAGTTACTGGGTTTACAAACCAATACTTTTGAAACTGTTATTTGCAGCGTTAACAATAAAACTGAAACAATGTCTTTTAATCTAGAAAGTGCACCTTCTAGAATGATAAGTAGAATACATTTTCTGGGCAATACGCACCTGTTGGGCCATTTTGATTTACTTAAGGACAGAAAAACAAAGGAAGAGAGTTAGTGAGTAGACGAAAACTCATTTTCATTGAACGAGACAAAAAATTAGTTAGTTGACCATACAACTATCTCCTCTCCAAGATCTTTTTTCCTGCATTCATTGAAGATAACATTTATTAGAGCTGGATGTCAGAAATAAGCATTCCTTGAAAGATTAAGCTCCCCTTTTATGTCTTCCAAAGCAGTGAAAGCTCGTGTGAGCTTCAGAATGCAGAGATATGACCTGTCTTTTTTAATTGAACTACCTGTGGAGGTGCATCTCCTGTCTCAGGATCAGATTTTTCTAAGCCAAACACTGGCTCACGATACCCAACCTGCCAAGAAATGCATGACCAAAAACCCAGAGAAACTGCTCAGATGATCCTGAACGAATCAGTTCTGATCCTGTATGAATCAGTGTCTAATCTCCACATGTCTGGCTCCTCTACCCTTTAACTAAGCACTCAAAGTTTTGCCTTGTCTACGCCGTGATACGGCAAAGGGACAGAACAGACACAGCACCCTCAGGGGTGTAACATGACCAAGTTCTGCCTAAATTCATGTCTAAGTGATGGTGTGGAATGATGTAACAGTGCCTGTCTCTAGCTGACTGACAAAGAAGCTTGCACACGCCTTCGATTGCAGCCATGGCAAAACACAGAGCTGTAATCGATCAGGAACAGCAGCATGCCCAGTGGAGGACAGATGAAAAGGAACATGAAAAAAATTTACCCATCACAGTCCCAGTTTTGTTTGAGACACAGAAACATCCACTGCAGACAAAAATCTTTTCCCAACACAGCATCTCCAACAGAGGTTTTGCTGAGAGGGCAACATGCTGTGACCAACATAGAGGTATGCAGAAAAGCTCAGAAAAAGTATCAGCAGATGATCAGAGGAGCAAATGGACCTGATTTATAGAAAAAAAACCTATGAGAAAACCCTAAAAACTATCTACAGCCTGCCCAAATGGCCACAAATAAAGAATAATTCCTTGATTTGTTAAAAGTCTCACATCAGTAAAAGGAAAAGAAAGAAAGGAGGATTTACACAGATTTAGGCTGAATATTGGAGGGGTGTGTGAATAATGAGGCCTGTGTGCCAGCAGGTTTAGAGGCACCCACAGAACAATTGGAACCACACAATTTTTTGCAAAGATTTCCATGTGACATTGCATTTGTGGCCTTGACAGACAACTTCAGTAATCATGGTCTTATCAAGCCACTTTTACAACTTCTCTAACAAGCTTTTATTCATGCTTGAGCATCTTTCCCAACAGCCACCTAGAGAGATCGGGCAAATTTCAGCCTGGTTACCAGGCAGTGATAAGTATGAACGTGCAAGAGACTAAATAAAGCTTTGACAATCCCCAGTGGCCTTGGCAAGACATGTAGATGTTTAGCACTTAAGCTAAACAGTCCACTTAAAATGCTTATTTCTATTTCACTCCAAAATAAATCCCACCCAGGTGCTGTTCAAGCCAAAGGTCTGCATGCTTTTGGTAAGCATTTAAAGACGTGACAGTGACTGTTACGCAGCAAGCATAGCGCTCTCCCCCCATCCATTCACCCTTGCAGGTACCTGAAGCAGCGGAATGAAGTCCTCCTGCTGTAGGTAGTCACAGCCAGGCTTCGCTAAAAGGTATGTGAATCTGGATGCATCGTCATGGCAGCTACGTAGGACTCTACGAGAGAGATAAAAGAGTTACTCCAACCACTTCATACCTCACAGGACAAGTCACAAACTACAGATGGATGAGGAAGCGCCTCATCACACGTTACGCAGAGGACATCTACACTGTGTGTTACGCAAAGGTGACCTCAGACTACCAGCACCCATTTTCTTTCAGCAGCACTAAGGTACTTCAACCCAGTGGAGCTTTTGCTGTGCTAAACAAGGTTTCTTGCTGAAGACTGTTTTCACTTTGATTCCACAGCATTTCAGTAAGCAACCTGACTTTTCAGAGTGCTGCACGCTCACTGATCTAATTTCAAGTCAATAGGATCAGTCTAATGGGATGCTGGAACAAAGACATGCTCTCCAGTTTAATCCTTTATTGAATTTCAGCAACCGAGAATATTGCCAAACTACAGGAACTAAATTTTCAGCTATCAAAATCACTCCCCAGAAGAGGAAAAAAGAGCATCTCACTAATTACAGCACAGCTGGCTGCTGCACACTGAAGTCATGGAGGAGAGCCTAGCGAAGGAATTAGTGGGACTGAGTATTCACAGAAGCATGTAAACATGTAAACTCTCTCCTTGGGTTGACAGTTTGTATCTGTGACACTACTTCTTGTCTAAGCTTCCTTCTAACACAAAACACTACACTGGTCAACAGTCTCACAGTTATTTACATCAATCTAAACAGACATAGTTACAAACACAGAGCCCCCATGGCATTTAATAAATGATTACTGAATACCTTAACGGAAGAGAACATTCAGATACATCAAACACTAAGCTGTTCTTTTAGTATAAGGAAACAATAAATTACTCAGAAAGTTACCCTGTGTTATTAAATAATTGTGAAAATACAAATGCACTGTTAATTATTTACCATGAGCGATTACTCACCCCTTCCTCTCCTGAAACTATGAACTTACACCAAACCAGAACTGAAACGCCCACAGTTTTCCTGCAAAAGTGACACTAACTGGCTTGCCACTAATTCTGGCTTTACCACCCAAACAAAGCAGACTTCACAGAAAAAGTTGGTTTAGTTTTTAATAATTCTTACAAAAAAGAGAAGATGTAGTGGCTGACAAGCAATCCTGTTAGCTGCACATTCATATCACACTGTCAATTAACAGATATGCTCCAAGTCAGATGCAGAAATGTTAAAAGTCTTAGCTTTAAAAAAACCCAAACAAATGAACAACACCCAGAAACAAAACCCAGGCACATAAAGGTGAATCCCAAAGCCACAACAGATCTGGTTTTCAGAAATTTCCTATACCCAGCAATTCCTACTGACTGCAGAAGGGATTAGCGAGCACGCAGCATTTTGAGAAGTCAGGTCAGCTACCGAGCTGCTTGAAGACAGGCTTCAGCAACCCAAGATAACAGGTTTGAAATGATGGCTGTGTTCAGATAACTAGAGTTTGACTTTACCAGGAAAACTACATTTATTTCTATCATCTTTCCAGAAAAAAAAATTGCAACTGTCAGAGGGAAAGAGGGAAAAGTTTTTTTTCTAGAAGAGCAACTGATGAAAAGCATACAAAACTTGGCTTGGAAATGGTGTGGTTAAAAGAATACAGAAGAGGGACATGACCACAGACTGCAAACATCCAAAGGATGTGAAAATCAGGAGTGAAAATATGCAGTATCATACACGAGGGATTAATTAGGAGTAATTGGAGGACCCTAAGGAAAAAAATGTTGCCTGTGTCAAGAAAAACGTACTGAGCAGTCACCCCTGACATTTTTGCAGTTGTGCCAGTTTTCACAACATTATTGAAGGAAATACTTGGGAACTCAGGGTTAAAGGCTACTCTAAGAATCTGAAGAGCAACTTTTAGGTCAAAAATTGGAATTCTTTCTGGATACGAGATGGAGATGTTTCGAGGTGTTTCACAAAGCAGACTGAAGCCTGACATCACCCTGGAGGGAAACGGATCAGGGGAGAGAGCCAGTCTCCATCTCCCATCTCTGACTCCAAGCACTACATCATACCCAGAGCTCTTACTTTCAACAGTACGTGGAAGTGACTGTCAAACCCCACCGATTTATTACACAGCATGTAATACATGGGAAGGAAATAGCCATTAAAGCTCCCAGAGTATCCACTTGTATGATGCTTCTTGATTTTACTTCTTCCTGTCCTATAACATTATCACATGGCTCCTCTCCCCGTTCCCCAACGGCACACGCTTAGAGCACTGCTGCAGCAGCAGCAAGGCCTCAGACAAATATATCCAACATCCTGACATCTATCAGCTCTCTCATGAAAGGCTGATATATTTCTAGGGGACCTGTTAATATATTTTATGTGCCAACCAGACCAAAACATTGAATCATCTATAAAACTGTTCTAAAGTTTGTTCATGCAGCATGGAAACCAGTGTTCAGGGAGTTTTGGGGATGAAAATTTAAGCTGATAGAGATTAAGCCATTTATTTTCTTCTTAATAAAAAGACAATGATTTGAAGAGCCTGGTGGAAGGAAAATAAAGAGGCTTCCATGGTAGGCTGTTATTTTTTGCAGGGCAAGGACTCTGCATTTGCTGCACTCACTTTCTCCATACAGCTAGAAACGAGTGCACCGATACACATCCTGTCCTCTCTCCTCTTGATGCGTTGAACATTGGTGCTTTCCAGTAGAGCGGGCAGCCACATATCTGTAACGAAACACCAAAACAAAGAGTACAACAACAGCAGTCACAAGAGCAGCCTGCTTGTTTAAACACCATGGCTGCCTTCGCACTGATGGCCAAGGGAACTTCAACTCTCATTACAGACAGTTAATGATTAAAGGCCTGAAGGTGAAGAGATTCCCATCCTGTAGTTCTCAGTGCAGCGCCTTCCACCCAGAACAGCCCATTTTCCCAACACTGCAACACCACAGCAGGATAACAAGTGAAAACAGGAACAGAGAGAGGCTGATGCCAGCAAAAGGACACCCTGTACACAGCTTTTGAACTAGCTTGTACAGAAGCTGCCAGCTTTCAGAACGGTAATCAATGAGGGCTCCAGCATTTTATACTCTAATGCCTCAAAGACAGGCTTGAAAATGGCTTTAAACATTCCTGACACCTTTACAAACCCTCCTCTTTACCACAAAGATCTTTCCAGCTGTGGTAACAGAACACAGCAAATCACATGCCTTGGAGGGAGCGCAGCCAATTCAGGCCAGGCACAGGTAAGAAAGATATCCCACCAAATAGGATGAGAAGCATTTTGAAGGAGCATCCAAGGCATGACTTCTGCTCTCCCCACAAAGCCTCTTTTGACTCTTCTATCAAACAAGACCGTCCCTGCATGTCCATTCACAATTTTTGGCCTGAGCCTGCATATTTCCTCAGGAACCCCAGTCAGCATAAGAACTCCTTTCGGATTTAGCCATCCCTGCATCGGGTGACTGTACTCCCACGTGCACTCAGCTCCTCTGAAGAAAGAATGACATTTACTTTTTGCTGTTCTCCTTGTGTAGCTGGTTCTCTCGCAGTTATTTCAGATCCCCAAAGCTGGTACCATTACCAGTGACCCCATGGAACAGATGCAAGCCTTTCAATAGCTAAACAGCATGGAGCACATTCACGTGGGCAGGCAGAGAGAGCAGAGATCACTCCCACGCCACCTCCCCCCTTCTTTCAGTTTGAACATGGTTGTTCACAGTGTTGCCCATTTTGTCACAGATTCTGTTTTCTAACGGGGTTTTTTTGTGTTTCTGTTTTCAAAGCTGGCTTACAAATAATGCCACTCAATGCTTCTGAAAACAAACACCCAACCTACCCTCTCCTTTCAGAGACATCTTCCTTTGAAAATGAGTACTCCCCTTGGACAGAGCATCATTGCTCAGCCTGCAGTGCCAAAGATAGGCTCAGGGCAAGCTGAACATACGAGATGTGTCTGACAACTTGCTCAGTTTAGATCAGCGTTACTAAAAACCACAGTTGAAGAGGAGGAAAATAGAACCACCCATCTGCACCGTGCACCCACACAAGTGCTGTGTTTAGTTCGCTGAAGCCAGGAACTCATTAAAAGACTGTAACGACTCCAAGTCTGCTGCCTCCTGCGTTATGGATAGCGAGTGTATGCATCTCAGGGGTTGAGGGCTGACTCAGCATTTTGTCTGTGTCCAAGGAAGCAGAGGTTGGAATCTGCTTCCTCACAGGACACCACACCAGTATAGACAAATCACGTACAGAGCAGGGGACAGCTAACCACAAAGAGGGAGGGCTGGTGCTATCTGAAGCCACAGAGGCCACCTAGAAGTAGGGAGGAACAGAACAACAACAAAAAAAGCAATTTGCATGTGCCAAGAAGTCCAAGAGACACGTTTCCCAAATCAAAGCAAGAGAGAACACACACATCAGACGTGACAAATGGCAAACAGCCCACTGATGTTTACTCATTTCTTGATCTAAAAAAACCCCACTTAAAACAGGAGGATATGGGTTCTTTATTCACTAAAAACGACAATAGCTGTGAGGTACTTCATTAGTTTCAGTTTTCCTCTCCAAAACCCCAAAAACCTGGAGATTACCTTAGCGATCTTCCCCATTTCACAGATGTTTGCTTTCTCATCTTCAAACTCTGTAAAGGCTTCTTCAATCCTGGCAATAACCTCCTCATGATTAGCGCAGACATTGGGAAGTCCTTTAGGGAAGTAGAAACGTGGAATGTTTATGGACAAAGGGCTGCTGGTGGCTTTATTCACAGGCAGAAGAGTGCAAGGGCTAACCGCAGAGTTCAAAGGGGCCGGGGATGAAGTTCCAGGTTTCTTCTCCTGTTTACTTTGAACCTGAAAATAGAACGAACACCACACATTTCTTAATGCCAAGCTGCAGAAAAGAGTTTACACTCCCAGTGATTAGGAAAAAAAATTTAAAAACCAACAGCAGTTGAATTATAGCACAGGAATAAAACCCCACGTCTTGAGCTGAAAGAGTCCGTTGCAGGTGAAGCACCCAAAGGTCTCAACACCTACATGATTTGCTGAAAAAAATCAGAAGAAGTCTGGAATGCAAAGCAGGCCTTCCACTTGCTTGTTTGAAAGGGATCTTCTCCTGTGCCTACCAGCTCTTCCTTCACTAGCTCTACCATTCCATCACTCCTCTCCCATCTGTCACAAACAGAAGGCTGAGATGGTGATCCCCACTAGATCGCCTTTCTAATGGATCTCTGGAATTTTCTAGTTCTATCCATACCTCAAAATACACTTCATAAAAGGCAGCATTGGTATTTAAATAGGTAACAAGATCCTAAAATAAACAATTTCTTAGACATAGGGGGAGAGTGTTTTTTAAGCTTTGGGAAGTTCTTCCACTATAAGCAGCAGAATTCAGATGCTAGAATGTCAGGGGATGACAAATTCCCTACTCCCCCATGAATACACACTTGGGAAAAGGCAACAGGCTTGTGTATTGCACAAGGGTTCAAATGCAAGAGTTATTAACATAAAAGCGTATGTGATAAGAGGCTAATAAGGCAACAGTCAAGTAAATACAGCTGCAGCTTTCAGTTTGTTTATTCTACTTTAAAACAAACCAGTTTTAGGATAAAGTAGCCAAGTCTGAGTTCACTGAATACAGAAGAACATACATGATGAGCTGACTAAACTCTGCCTTATTTTCAAGACACTTGGAGCCTTCTTCTTAACACATACTGAATATGTCATCTTGCCATTGCTTTGCTCTCAGAAGGTGAAGAGGTGAGAACTGCAGAAGCTTCCTTAAACCCTGTTTTGTCTGCGTTTTAGACTAGAGCACCAGTCCCAGTTACTCTGTCCCAGCATGAAACGCAGGGAGGGGACCTGAAAAGGTGGCAGGGAAAGTTGGTGACTCACTTTAGGAGTGGTAGTTCAATGGGTCAGTAGAAGACAACACTTCTCCTGGCATCTTTTTGCTCTTTACTCAGTGGAGTAACAAAAGCAAGACTCAGGTTGAGTGGATCTGGGATAGCTACATGTCAGAGGCAGATGAAGATGCCATGGCTGCCTGCTTCAGTAAGACAGGCTCAGCCAGAGGGGTGACTATCTCCCTGAGACAGGCCTTCTCAAGAAGCCTCCAACTCACTGGGATATCATGGGTTAGCAAATTGGACCTCTGTGTCTAAGTCAAACTAGTAACTTGGCTTCAGGGACTCCTCATGCACATCACTGCTTCTGCATCCACGATCTGCCTCTCACCCCATGTGCCCAGCCTAGCTAAGTGACTTTTCCAGCCACAACCCAATTCTACACAGCAGTGTTCACTTTCTGGGTTGCAGCAGAGGGGACATTGCTGCTGGTCCCTCACAGCACCATATTCATACAAACAACGCTGAGCTGCGACACACAATGAGGTGCCAACTCCAGCCACCTGATGTCCATAACAGGGCTTAACATCAGCTTGTCTTGAAGACCCACTTCTCAGAAACAACTCATTCATCTCTTCAATGCACACACACACTCCTACCCATCAGGACTGTGAGGAGCTAAAGGAAATTACTCAAGTTTTATAAAAAGGTCCACAAGCCAGAAGGGAACCAATATGCATTATCTCCAAGGACATAGACACTGCTTTAATAATACCTCCCCTTCCCTTGCAGTACAAAAGAATGATAAAATTAGAATTTTTTTTTTTTTTTTTGGAAAGCAGAGGGGCATCCTCAGCTGGCCACCACAACAGGGCTGCACCATTTTCTTCCTCCTGAAACAGCATAAGACTTGAGCTGATGACACTGTCTGTAACACAACTTATCTACTTTGCCCTGAGCTCCACCTTCTGCAGAAACAGAGC
This sequence comes from Zapornia atra, assembly GCA_013400835.1. Taxonomy (NCBI): domain Eukaryota; kingdom Metazoa; phylum Chordata; class Aves; order Gruiformes; family Rallidae; genus Zapornia; species Zapornia atra. The sequence goes on from VZTU01012929.1 coordinate 51,745, forward strand.
AACTCATTGTCCTCCAGGTACTGCCCAAGTCAGCAACACTCAGCTCACATAAGCCACAAGTCAGGACCCCAGAATCTACATTAGTTTCCTGATCCACAATATAAGCCAGAAGGTTAGACATCCATAGGAGAAACACCGGGAACGTGCTAAGCTTCAGAATGGGGAGCCAGTTCAGACACAGGCTTGCAGCTGACTTTCCCAGTAAGACCAACTCACTAAGTCCTGCTCAGTCCCAGGTAACCAAGTTGGAAGCACTGCTCAAGGATGGCTTCTCTTCTGAAGATTCTACTTCAGGAACAGACAGAACATTTTTGAACTACTACTTCTTCCTTCTCATGCAAGAAATGAGCTGCCTACAACAACGCTAAGAAATCAACCAGCTGCAACTAGCTCTTCAAGAGCCTGTTTCCTAGAACTACCTCACAAGGTAATACTCTGGGATAGGTATAACCAGATGTCAATCACTATGGACACAGCAAGGAACCAATTACTGCTATTTGTGAAAAAAAATCAAGCTCTGTCAGGGGAAATTCTGTGGCAACTCTTTGAGGAAAAAGAAAAACTCCTTGCAAAAAAGCTAACCATGAAGGCCGTTTGCTTCCTGGGACACTTCAACAGGGATGTGCATAAGCAGAAAGAACAACTAATAAAGGAAACAGCAAATACCAAAGTAAATTCTTTAGCTTTGTTACCAGTATAGCCAATACACACACTTTTTTTTTGCTAAAAAGTGGTATCAAAGCCCATTTCTAAATCCTGCTCTACAGCATAGCTTAATTTACATTAACTAAAATCTGTCTGCCCACTGTATCACCTTGTGCCAGTCGTACAATTTATTTATAGCCAGAAACAGTGACATCTGCATTATAAATAATCCAGGCAGAACTACAGCCTCTTTGTAACTACATAAATACAGGACAGAGACTAAACCTCTGCTATCCAGACCTGCAGCTCAGGGACTCACCAGTCCCAGCAGAAAACACCACAGAAGGAAGTAGCATCACAACAATTGCTCAGATACTTTCTACTCCTTCTCCTGGCCCTAGTCTCCAACAAGATCCTAGATAAGAAGTTTACTGGTTTCTTGGGGTTTTTTTCTTTCCAACTGGGATTCTGCAATCCTCTTTTCTAGGGTACAGTGACTCAGACTGGTTTCTCGCAGTCCACAGTGCTGACTTCATGTCTCCTTTCATTTTTTACAGTTCCTGTCTTACCGAATTCTGATGGTAACTGGACACAAGCCACACTCAAAGCTCATCAGTTCTCCAGAGCTGATCTGTATCCACCACACAAGGCTTTCTCCTCCCGCCCTTCCTTCCCTGAAGCCCTTCCCCATCATGGTATTTTTCCTCTGCCTTTTTCTTACCCACCTTTAAAGTCAGCATGAACAGCAAAGGTTTATCTGCACAGGGGTCCCAACAACACCAAGAGGAAAGGCTATGGGAATATGCATTTCTGAATCTGGATAGAATCTTTCCTGCTGTAATTTGTAAGCTCACCAGCAGAAATAAAGTGCAATTGCAGCAAAGCAAAAATGAAAGCAAACTCTGCATGAGCAAAACAGAATCACAAAAGGATTTAGGTGGGAGGGGACACAGGGCTCAGTAAGGCTGGGTCAAGTTCCTCATGGCCTTACCCAGTTGAGTTTTGAAAACACAGACCTTGCACACCTCTGCTGACCAATGTGCCTGTAGACCTTGCCCATGCCCTTCCTGTAGCTGATACGCTGCAGCACACACCCCAAATGCTTCCCTGAAAACTGCCTGGCAAAAGCAGCCAGTGTGCATCTGAATTAATTGGGACAGATGAACAACAGCTGGCATAAGCACTCCCCCCCCCAATTCTCATCTGTCCTGATTTGTAGATGACACTTACCTAGGGAAGGCTGGCATGACGAAAGGCAGAACCTCAGGTGAAGGGGCCTGGACTAACCATTCACCTACTTCCATGAGAAAAGGCACTAAGCTCTCCCCCATCACACAGCAACCCCAAGTGTGGGTTCAGGCTGGGAATCCACTCGCTGAACAACAGCCCCACTGAAAAGGACGTGATGGAGGTGGCACGCACCAGGGTGAACACCAGCCTGCAGCGTTGGCCAGTTACAAACAAGGCAGACTACATACTAGACTGCATCAGGAGAAGGCTCAGGAGAACATGGGAAGTTATCTCCTCTGCCTGACACTAGTGAGGCTGCATCTGGATTCCTGTGACCAGTTTGGGGCCTTCATTTCAAAAAGGATGGGGAGAGACCAGACAGAGATCTACAGATGGCAATTCAGATACCCAGGGTCAGAAGCAGGTAGCAGGAGAGAGCAAGGGGCTAGACCTGTTTAACTGGGCAAAGAAAAAACTAAGGGATGCACTAATCCCAGCCTACAGCTTTGTTAAGTGCACTTAGAGACAGTGGAGCCAAGGTCTGCAGAGGTACATGGTGCAAAGGGCCAACAGCCATAAACTGCAGCTTGGGAAGATGAGACTGGGGGTGAATTTAACTGAGCGTAATACAGCCTTCAAGAAGCCACTGGAGAGGGGTGGGGGAAATCCCTATACTCAGGGAGTTTTCAAGATTTGGAAAAAGCCAGTCCTGATGTGATCCAGTGGTAGGAATAGTCTTCCTACAGGAGAGGTTGGGTTAGAGACCTCCTTAACCTCTTTTCCTGCCAATGCCACGTTGGAAGGCTCTCTGATCCTTCCATAAATAGTCCTGCAAAAGATGAGCACTAAAATCTACAGCTCTTAAGACAAACAGGTTTTACTAAAAAGCTTCCTGTCCCCTGCCTTCCTGGCCAACATCTACACCTTCCACAAACTACTGTTAACTGACCTCTCTGCTCCCTATCACCACCCTATTACCTTTCCTCCTCCTAGCACTTTTTCTGTACTTAGTGGACCCAATTACCTCTACTCTCAGGTCCTCTAACACTAAACACACCCAAACCATGAGGTAGAGCCCCACAAGGCACAAAAATTAACATCCTGCTGCTGTCAAGCAGGAGAACTCCCATCTCTGTCCTCCACTCCTAAAAGTGTATTGGCACTGTGTAACACACACCAGCTCCAAAGCTTGCCAGACCCCTCTGTGAGCAGACTTAACCCACTTGGAAAGGGGGAGAACAGACTTTGCTTTGTTGGATGATATTCTGCTCTGTTAAGAGTTAAGCAAGCTCAAGGGAAAGCCTGCGGGGCCCAGCACAAGACTGGGATGACATGCCAAGGAGGTAGCAAGAGGGAAGTAATGCTGGAAGAGAGAGAAGAAATAAGACCATCTTTCTTCAGCTGCAATTGTCTGCTGCATCAGTTCACTTGCCTTGGATCCATAGCTCCAGAGCAGTTATTCCTAACACATTCAGCAGTGAAGGTCACTGCTTTGACTCCAGACCAGGCAGAGGGTTCATGTACCAAGAGCTTACAGTTTTTCCAGTTGTCCTACTAGGAGATCTTCTCTCTCCCTACAAACCATACCCTGGTCATGTCCTTAGGTGATCACACTAACTGCAGAGAGTGAACTTCCCCGTGCTGCATGGCTCATTAGCCTCTTCTGAATAGCTCGTGGTCCCCACCCAAGCTATTACTACACATCATTACTTCATGCAGTTCTCCTCCAGGGAGTGAAAAAAACGTGTTCTAGAGATTAACCTCATATATGTACTCTAACCTGTCACCAGAAATCATGACAACAAAAACGTGCTACAGTTTGCTCTGGAGCAATGTTAATAGCTGTTCCTTAGGAAACAGCTGCACCACTTTGTTTCAACTTCCTAACTTCCCTGCTGGGGCGCTGGTTATTAGCTCAAGATGGGCTGAATTCAGCATACTGTGGCCCCTTGTAAATCTGGGGTGGCTACCTGCTCATTTGGTGCCCTAACATAAATTACTCCAATCTTTTGCCAGTTGTCCCAGAAAGCCAGTACAGCAGCTGGGATTTACCAAGAATTGCAGCTGTGGCACAGGTTCCATTTCTTAGGCTACATCTCTGTGATCTTAAGGGTCTTCTCCAACCTAAATGATTCTATGATTCTACTGTCTCCTTCAGCCACAGCCAAGAGAGAGGAGGAAACAGCACAGAGCTACACCGTGTGATGGTGAAATCACAAACACCAGAGCCAGGCAGGCTGGTATGCACACAAATCTGTATGGTAGAGAGCACAGTCTCTTAAACACAGGAGAATGTTGCGGTTGTTCCACATAAAACAAGGAACAGAGCGATCACAAACAGCCACCTTCTCACAAAAGCCACAGAAAAGATTTAACAGCCTTACCCTACCTCTTCCTTATTAAATCACTGCCCTGGCTGTTAATTTTTTCCCCTTGTTTACAAAGAAATTTTAACTCCACAATCTAAGCCTGGAAGGTTTATTTTTAAACCTGCTGGTATCTAGCTGGAAATAACTTTCTGCAAATAGACAAGCCTAGAGGGGAGACAGTTTGATTCTCTGATCCAATAAAAAAAGATTACAAAGCAACAGAAGAAGAAAAAGAAACCGCAAGCATTCAAACCTGGGCCTGCTGGAATGACTTCAGCCTCCTCTTGAATCGAGATGGAAGAACGAAGTCACAGCCCTTCGCGAGAAAAGCTAGCTCCCCTCCTAAGTCTGGGTCCCTCCGCAGAGAACTCTCCTTGATCATCATCCTGGTCAGCTCCTAAGCAGATGTTGCCCTTTCCAGAAGGGGCACAGGGGCTCTGTAGGAGACCACGTCAAGACCAGCACGTTGCTTCCTTGGTTTTGATTTTCACAGGCAAGAAATGGCAAATGGCTTCAACATACTATGTCTTCTCTCTCTTCACAAGGACAACTACTAGAGATTTTTATCTTACTCCTGAAGCCAGACCTCCCTTTTTTAACTGATATTCAAAGTATCTTTCAGCACCACCAGGATCTTCTGCCTTCTTGTAATACTTTAATTGAGAAACATGATCTACAACAGAATCTATTTCCCTGCTGGCTACATGACAGACAATCTGTCCTTGGCTTGTAATAGGCCAGGGGCAATACGGGAAAGGAAGCACCCACCACCATGAGCGCTAAAATTAGACGCGCTGCAGAAGTGGCTATATATACCATCTGCCCCAATAGTTCTTACTTTATGTGCTTTGGTGCAGAGCCCCGAGGTACAAACTGGCATCAGGCAGCCTCAGCTAGAGTTAAAGCACGCGCTCTCAGCCGAGGTCCGCGTGTGTGACGCTCGTGGTTTGAGGTCCCTGCTTCTGAGGTGATGAAGCAGACAGCCAGTGTTACTTTCCACTCTAGACCAAAGGCTGCAATTTTCAAACATCAATTTTTCCTTCTTGGCTTGGAAAAAGCAAATCATCTGTTTCTGTAATGCCACGCAAGCACATAGGGATGATCTTGGATAATAAGCTCTGGCATTCTAAAGCAGTTCTTAAGAAAATGGTTTCATAAAGATGCTGAAATGAATCATTCTTTTTATTCACTTTTCCCATAACTCTCACAAGGCAGAGCAAGTCTCTGTGGACAACAGTCTACTCTTTCTCTGAACAAGTAGACTTCAAGCTCTTGCTCAGGCTACGTCTAGGCTCACTAAAAAACTCTCCCTCTCCTGACAATGGTGCTGAGCCTAGATCTGGTTCTTGCTCCTCAAACACCTACTGCCATGACCTGCTTTCCCTACTTGAGTACGGGAACCCTAGGTACTTTGCTGGTTTATTTCCCAAGCTTAGTAACACAGAACAAATTTCTAGCTAGTAGGATTTGCTTTCTTTTTTTACCAAGATACTGCATTTGAAATGGTCTCATTGAGCCTCACAAACAGAAAGCTTTTCCTGGACACATGCCTCTGATGTCCTTTTCCTGGTTTCCTGTAGAAGGCCCAAAGTTAATTCAAATGCAGCATCACTTCATGTGACCAGGCTACAGATAGACACAGAAACACCCTATCTAAAAGGATGCTCCTGTCAGGGATTTGCTCTCATGCAGTTAAACAGGATATTTACTAAAGGAGAGTGGCCCCCAACTGACATTTTTAAAAAAAATCTTCATAAATCTGTAGCAAAAGCCCCAAGTTCAATTTCTCTCCTGTTGCTTCTCAATCACCAGGTCATCGTCCTACAGCCTGAACCATGGAATCCCACTCTTTATGAAAGAACATAGCATAGTTTGGGTCCCTTCAGGTCACTTGCTGACCCCTGCAACCTGGGAGCTGAAAAAACTCTCAAGTCCAGATGTACATTCATGGCTACAAGCCCAAAGAATTATTATTAGTGTTATTACAGTGTCATCAGCCTACTTTGCCATATGCCCTGCAAATGAATATGGTGCCTAACCAAGCAGCAGGATGGGGATGGGAACAAGAGAGAGAGCCCCAGGGAAGAAAAAGGGCAAGTAGGAATGTTTTAACTGGAACTGGCACTACACTGATCCATATGCAACAGTTTAGAAGAATTTTTTCTCCTTACTCTATTTTTTCTAAACATTAAGGCAGTGCCTAAAGAGCCCACAGGGCTTTACTGTACTGGGAGCCCTGCACTTCTCATATAGCAGCACGTCAGAAGGTGATTTATTTGAAATCATCTGTGGCAAGCGTACTTCATCTTCAACTGAACTCTCACCCTGCTTGCAGACTGCAGAGGAAAAGTAATCTAAAGAACCCCTCCCAGCTACAGCTGCATCCAGACCAGCTACAGTGGCCTTTACAAGATGCATATGGGAACAACGTACTAATCTGGCAGTCACTAGCTGCTACTTAAAACTAAAAACACCAACAGCCACATACTTTTCACTCCCAAATTAACCAGTCACAAAAGATCCCAAAAGTTTGGGATTTTTTTTCCCCCACCAATAACCTGGAAAAGCACAAGCACTCTGGAGGCAAGAGGCTTGCTGTGTCTGAATTCTAATTGTTCACACCACAGTAGGTTCCTATAGTGTAGCACTTCCCAGCCTCAAAAACACAAGGTGGGTAGAAAAGTGTAAGGATATAGTACTATGAGAAATCAGCAGTAAGAGAATCTTGTATCAAGAGTTTCAAAGTCAACTGGGAAAAAGCTACAGCAGAAAAATCTGGTATCAACAGCCTGCAGACCCACTGAACAAACTGCCAGTGCACTCAGAAATCCCTCTTTGCTACAAGCGACCCAGTTCAAAGCATGAAGGTGAAAGATGTCAAACCTAAAGAGGTGTCAGATTGCCTTTGTTAGCCTTGGGAACACAGAATCTCATGTGAGCCTAAAACTGGAGGCCTCATCCTAAAAGACTGGGTTGATTTAATCTTCACAGGATTAAGCTGTACCACAAAGCTGGGCTGCAACAATTCAGTGGGCTCTGCAGAGCTGAGAAGGGCACCAGCTTCAACTATTCTCTAAACAGATTAACTTTTCCAGCACCAGTGTGACTTTTCCTGGGTTTGAGAGTCAACGAGGTGGAAAAACTCAAGGTGTATTGCTAGGCTTTGTTTCACCCACCTTCAGATGTCGACTGCAAGACAAATCAACTTCACACAAGGAGAGACTGTATCTGCCCCGATTACAAAAGGTACCAAATAAGCCATAAACATGCTGCCAAGTGCTTGGTATTGGTATCTGATTTAATATATCACCCCAATCTTTGATCCTGAGATACTTTAGGACTTGCGTATTTTCACTTATTTCAATAACTATTGCCAAACGTGGGGGGAGAAGGGGGGAAGCCCTTTTCTACTATTTGGGATTAGAAAGGATTTTTCAGAGAGTTTTCCATTTTGGATGCATTTTGAGAACACGTGATTATTTAATGGCAAAGCTAAAGTCACTATGATCTTACAGAAGACACCTTGTGCAGTTGGATGCCCCACAGAAGATCCTTCATAAGCATATCACTATCTCTGCAAAACAAAGCAGCACAGAGTTATAAAGTGGCATTTTGAAGGGGCAGAATTACAATGCTGCCAGGTCAACCCTAACTTTACAAAGGACTGAATCGGTCCCAATTCCACTGAGCCATCTCATCTTCAGGCCACCTGTTGTAGCATGCAACATCGACACTTTGATCCATAAAAGCGAGGTGTGTAACCTGAGGGCGGTGGTTTAGCTCACAGTAAGTCAGGTACACGTCAGAGTCCCAGCAGCACCCAGCCCACTAGTCACTTGGGCAAGGCACGATTAGATGCTACCTCAAGCCAGCCCAGAGGAAATGCATGGCAGCAGGGAATGGTCTCTGGGTGCTTGACTCAAGGCTCTATCATTGGAGATATGTGGTTAGACAAGGTGGTCTGAGACCATTTCTCAAGTGTGTAAACCCTCTGCTCCTAGATCTGCAGTCCTTGTCCAGAGACTGTCCTACAGTCTATTTGACCACAGCATGAGCAATTCCATTTACTAATCTGGCAGAAAACAACCCTAACTAAAGCCTTTTATCTTGTATACAAGCATCATAGTCAATATAAAGAAGGATCCAAACTCATGCAATAGGAGGTAGAGGCATGGTGGAAAGAGACTGCTCATTCTGGCTCACTACACCATGAGTAATCCTTTTGAGGAGAGATACTCAGAGGAAGCACAAAGAGAGGCTTTTTTTTTTTGTATTAACCCTGGTCTGGGTCTCTGCTCCCAGAATTATTTACAAACTTTATCCAACAGCTCTTAAAATAAAATGCACAAGCAGGACTTGGAAGAGAGCCCTGCACGACTCAGACTTGATTCTGAAAACAGAACAAGCGTGTTTCTTACAGACCTTCCCAGGGTACTTTCACTAGAATACCAAGCACGCTGCATTAACCCTATTTAAATACTCTGGCATCCTGTACAGGTGGTAGACCAAGGGCACAGAGGTTAAGGTCAAAAACATTCACCACTGACTTTTCCAAGGGCTTTATGTAAGACGCCATTTTACTCAAAAGGTAGCACCCTTTCCCTTCCAAAAAAAGCCAACCCTGACACTGAGCACCTCTGCAGATCAGGACAGAGAATCTGGACACCCCCATCTCACTATTTCTTTTAAAAATAACATATTAAAAAACCCCACAAAACCTAGACACTCAGAACAGGAAATTTTATAACAAATAGTTGGAGGTGCAGAGATAAGCGATGGAAAACTGGATCTCAGACTGGGAAATGTCAGACAGCCTCTAAGGATGCAACACTTCCTGGCCTGCCTGAGAGAAGCACGATGTGCTCATCATGTTCTCTGTAAAACTGATGGACTTTATGAGTATTCATATCCTAGTTTCTAAATGTTTTGGTTTTGAAAATGAAGAGGCAAGTAATTCTATTGTTCTCTGTGGAGAATCATAATTGATTTTACGATCAGGGGAAAAGTCTGTGCAGATACAAGTTAGCAGAGATTTCAACACAGACAGGCTGAGCCAGCAAGCAGGCTGGTCTGAAGTGGGTCTTCCTCTCCTTTTTCATCGCTCAGAAATTAAGGGATATTAAAACTGTCACAACCTTCCTAGACGAAAGCTGTACTGTGTTTTCATCAGTATTAGGTCTCTGGGGTTTTGTGTGTGCACGCAACCGCCTGGTAACCATTTTATGAGCCCTAAGAAAATGGAACATACACTTGATGTATTTGTTCACACACACGTGAAACACTGAATCAGAATCCACACTGAGCTCCAGCCAGATCCAGAGTTATCCAGGAACAGGGATGCATTCCCTAGATGCAATACTAGAGAGGGCTTTGTGTCCACAGCCAAGTGTGTGACCACATGTATAGTACAAGTGACACAAACTTCAGAGGAAGTGTAGAGTCAGCAGCTCAGGCGGCTTTTGCCCTCTCTGCTAAGGGCCAGCTCCATCTGAAGAGAGCCAGCTGCATCCACACTGTGCAGCGCTCAGAACAGGCCCCCTCCTCCAGCTCCTCTGGGTCCCCAAGACAGTTATTCCCTCTCATGACCTTTGGTTCTAGGCATCTACACAAAGCAAGGGATGTGCTCCTACATGGAAGAGTAGTCATCTTGTAGTATGGGCGCACATTATGCATCCATAGAAGGCAGGCTGGGAGCAAGCTAACAGGCTAGGTGGGCGATGAGGAAAACAGAAGTTCCAGGGACCAGATCCACAGAATATTTGACAGTGTAAATGTGTCCAGCTCTCAAGTACTAATGGAAGTCTGCCACAAGGTCTGTGACAGGATGTATCAAACACTTCTGTTTTAAGTTCAGAAGACAGAAAATTTTCTAAGTTAATATAATAGCTATTCTTCCCTCATAAAAGAGGTGACTGTAGAGCTTTTGGAGCTGCTTAATTCTATACTCTGAGAAAAAAAACACCACCTCTTTTCCTTGCTGGCAATATCATGTGCTCACCATTTTCTGTAAGCACAGATGACCAGAGAAACATCAGAAACACTTGGAGAGCCTAATCTAAAAGGCTCTCAGCACCAACATTTAGGGTCAAACACACCCTACCCACCCCCCTTTCAGAACTACTCCAAATACACTTACTTTAAAGGAAGTGGACAGTTTTGAAGACATGCACATCATTCTCTAACTGGAAGGTAAAACTCACTTGTAATCCAGACACTTTTAAAGAGCCTACATGGCAGGTAGATTTTGGGAAATAAAGCCCCCTCTATACTTTCTGTGCACTTGGAAGTTTGGCACTGAGTTATCTTGAAAATAGGGCACTTGTTATCAAAGAAAAAGGATTGAGGGCTGGGCAGTCACCCTTAGCTTCCCTCTAAAGCAGGCTCCCATCAAATCCCTTTTTTGTGGGAACAACCCATGCCTCATTTGAGAGATACAAGCAGCACAGACTCCGTGGTGACTCTATGTGCTGGGAACAAGGACAAGAAAGTTGAATCGTCCTCATCTCCAACCTTTGTGCCATGGAGGATCTCTCCCTTTAGGAACTAGTGATCAGGGAGGACAACATAGCTATTGGAGCCTGCTCGGAGGTGAGAAAGTGAGAGGGAGAACACCGAGTTCTCATGGAGCTGCCAGAGGCAGACCAACACCTGCTCCCAGGAATAAAGCAGTTAGAAAGTAGAAACAATTTTTCTGCTGTTATATAGGACCTGTTTAAGCCACAGGCAAACAGGCTCCTTTTGGGAAGGAGCCCAAAGGAGAAACTGCATGTCAGGGCCTATTTTGTTTGCTTAGGGGTTTTAGTTTCCTTTTTTTTTGCTTGTAGTTAAATAAACACCACATTTCTGACAGGTTGATCATGTTACCCCACACTACAGCATCCAAAGCACAACAAATCACTTAATAATGTCATTTCCCCCCGATTTCCCCATGTCTCCCATATTGACTAACACTCTCCCATCAAAGATTTGGTTCTCTTACCTTAACCACTTCTGGGGCCTGCTGAATTGAAGCTGGAAGAGAGTCTCTGGAAGCTGCCCCAGCACAGCTTTTTTGGCCTGCAAGGAGGGACTGCGAAGGAGTTGTCAAAGTTTCCTGAAGAATCTGCATCACTTCCTTCTCCTTGGACAAGCTGCCCTTGCCTGTCTGGAATTCCACCAGTTCCTGAGCAAAGTCTTCAATGCTTTCCAGGATACGCAATAAAAGGGCTTTGTCATCCTCTTCCATTTTATGACCATTTGTTTCCATGATTTTTGACAACGGGGAAGCAGGGTCAACGTGTTTGCTTTTGGGTTCAAGAGCCAGAGGTAGTACCTGCCTACCCTGCCAGTCAGACACCTGCATACATGCAGGCTCTCTCTCCTTCAGAGAGGGTTCCCTCAAAGTACTCTCCATTTTCTGCGAGAAGCACTCCAAGTCCAGCAGCAGTTTGTCTATCTCATCCTTGTCTGTTTTACTGCACACCTGGTTTCCTTTGGAGACATCAGCTTGGGAGCCACGCAATACAGAATCTAACACTGGTTTTAAAGGAGTCATTTTCTCAGAAGCGTGGGAGAACTCCCCATCTCCCACCCTGGCTTTAGCATTGGCAGTTCGATGTGAAGAACCGGCTAGCTGGTAGCCACGCTCTAAACTCTCCCAGTCACCTTTCTGCTCCACCTTCTTTATGTTCCCTAACGTTCTTTCCCCATCAGACTCCTCCTCAATGTACAGAGCCTCAGTGGAAGATGCACAGTCGGAAGGGCCCATGGTTGGTGACTGAGGTAGAGCACAAGCATCTTTCACAGCTCTCTCACCCTTCTCCTGCGGGATGCTGTGAAGGGAGTTTGAGGTAATGCTCACAGTACTTGTTTGGATGGACTGGGGAGTGCTTGTCACCTCACCCTGACTACCTGGTAGTCCAAGATGAGCCACACTTGAAGATGGCAGCTGAATAATATCTTCATATCTAGGTGGCTGCTCATCTCCGAATACGGGGGGAAAGGGAGTATGCTGCAAGCCATGAAGGCAGTTGACTAGTTCTGCCAAGTCACTAGCTTCTTTGTGTCCTGGTGGCTTGAGCTCAAAGGGTAGCTTCTTCAGGTACGAAGAGAATCTTGACATCAGATTCATATAGATCATTTCTGAATTAGCTAGAGGATCACTGCTGTTCCCTCCACCAACACCAGCTGCTGACTTCTTTTTGATGCAGTGTTTTATAATGTCTGTGCACTTTTTCAGATCCTCTGAGCACTTGAGCAAAATGTCTAAGCAAACCTTAATATCTCCACCAGAAGAACCATCTAGCTTGTGTTTTTCCAGAATCTGGGTAATGAAGTTTTCTTCAGAGAAGGAATGAGGGGAGAGGGGAACCATGGAATTCATGGTGACTTCTGGCACATCATTACTCTCCTGCCATTTCTCCACAGGTGTGGGACTCTGCAGAAAGCCACACGGAGGGCAGTTCTCATCATTGCTGAAGTGCCCATAAATCAAGTCAAAATCAAATGACCGTCTGCTGAATGATTCCGAGCGAACTTTCCTTCCCTTTCTGTAAGCCACATGACTGGAAGAGTTTTTGAGCTTTTCAAAGGAGAACTCCTTTATTTTACCACTGGCAAGGTTTATTGCCTCACCAGTAATGTCTTTTAAACTGCTGGAGGCTTGCACTGAAGAGCCCTTTTTGATTCTTGGATTATTTGGGAGGATTTGATGGTAGTCCTCATTTCCAGGCAAGGCAACTCCATTTTCAGAAACAGGAATTTTATGCTCTAGGTTGGCCTCTTGGACACTGAGCTCTGCGCAGACACTGTGGTGGGCAACTATGCACGTAACTCCTTGCTCAAACACTTGGCAAGTCCCCGTGCAGTAATGCACAGCGTGCTGAAAGTGCTGGTCTATCACCACGCTGCTGTAGCAGTTCACAGAGGTGACCATGAGCCTGTAGGTTGCTGCCATAGCACGGATTACACTTGGAAGTGAGGCTTCAAAACTCACCATGAACTTCACAGGAAAACGTTTACCCCACACACGGTTTTCAGAGCCACACCAGATTTAATAGCAACATTCAAACTACCTGAGAAACTACTGCCTTGAAATGCTCCAGTGGTCTGGAGTGCTATCAGTAGTACAGTTACAGTTACTGCAGCGTGCATATGGTTTAATTTAAGGCAACTTGATTCTTGTACCGCATGCAGAAAGCTTTGCTAATCAGAGGTGCAGCACAAGCTGCTCCATTTCTAATGGTCCAGGCAGTGTCTCCAGCAGGTATCAAAATCCAGCCAGTTCACAGGCAGAAGTGCCAAGGCAATAGCTTCGTTCAAACCTTCTTTCTGTTGGGCAGGGCAACAAGAGACGGATAATCAAGTAGCACGTACAGTCCACAAATCCACAGTATGCTTGTGAGATTTCCCTCTCACGCTGATGAGACAGGTCCCTGCAACAGGGAAAGGAGAAAAAAAAAAGGTAAGAGTCATAATTTGTGTCACATGCAGCCTTGTCTTCTACTAAACATACGGCACCAGACCATAACAACCAACACACAGGCTTGCACAGAGTAAGAGTGGGCTGATATTTTTCCTTCACTCAGATCTACCATATAAGAGCACTTCTGAGGAGCTAGCCTATATTTATACCCAGGCTGTCTGCATGTTGCCATTTTAACAGCTCTATTTTAACCACACATTAATTTTTTCAGACTTGCTTCTTCTGTCCCCAGACTGAGCAAAACATCACCTTTCGTTCCAACAGAGTGAAACGTTTTGATCATGTTGTGAATCTCCCACTCCCATTTTCCAAGGCAAAGAGCAGTAGAGAAAAGCACTTTTGGCATTTCCAAACTCTCTGGATTATAGAAAGCTACAAACAGCCTGGGGCAAAGGAGATGAAGGACTCTAAGAATGCATGGCCTGCAGTAAAGGCCACATCGGCTTCCATCAGCCTTTCACCACGGTCTCTAGGACCATGGCGAAACATTTTAAGGAGGAATAACTATTTTTCATTCTCTTTCAACCCATAAACAGCAGCATATTTTAGAAGTCCACAGGTGGACTTATCAATAGCAGAAAGTAACATTTGTATAAAGGTTAAAAGCCCATGATAACTAGGAATTACACTTGACACTCAGCATTGGAAATGCAGCAGGAAACAGCTATCATAGCAGTCAGAACCATACCAGAAAAAACAAAGGCTGTTTAACTTTATTATGAAAAGATTAGAAATCCCAGATTTAAGGGTCTTCAAATTTTAGACACCATCTCACCTTTGACTACTTCAATAACCAAATTAACACCCCCCAATGAAATTCTGAGCAGCCTCTATTCCTGTACAAACCCACCCTTTTGATAAAGCAGGATTAAATCACAGCTAATTCACAGGGCAGCACAGGGTTCTTTTGTTTCCAAAGGTAAATACCCAGCACCACGTGAAAGGCCTGCCCTCCATGCACGTTACAGCCCACCATCTCAGCTCACGAGCCCATACAAGTGTATCACACAAGAGGAAGGACCTCAGCGTTCGGTGCTGTTGTAATGAAGGACCAGGGATGACATGAGACCGCTGAACATCCACGTTTTACGTATTTTAAAGATGTCATTTGAGACTGAGAAGCACTGATTTAAGACTACTCAATAGAATTTGCAACATGCCATGTCTGCTCATTGCAGTCTGGTAAAGAAACCTTCCCGAGTCGCTCCTTGGGTTATATAAAGCCTTGAAACGATTGCATTCAAGGTGATGAACTGCTCTACCACACCGGTATCTGTAACAGGCTGCCACCTGCCTATCAAACACTGCAGGCCAAGCTGCATGTTACACCAGGGCAAGCTTCACAGTACGCTTCTGTGCCTGTCCCACTCCCCTCTGCGCCCACTGGCACTGCCCCAAAGCCCCATCGGCATGGGAGGGCCTTCCAGAGGGATGAGCAGAGGTATGAGGTGTGCCACAGCCGTGAGTCAGGGTGCCAGGGGATAAAGGGTGTAACCAGAACTGTTTTTAAACCCCAGGGTGCTTATACCATCAGGCAGAAACCTAGGTAGGTAATAAGACTCAACGCCCTTCAGTCACTGACTCTCAGGCTTTGCTCTCAGGTGTGCTAAATGCGCTCCTGAATCAGAGCCACAGTTTAAAAAAAAAAAAAACTATTGGTTCCCCAAAGTCTTAATCTTACAGGACCTA
This sequence comes from Zapornia atra, assembly GCA_013400835.1. NCBI lineage: Eukaryota > Metazoa > Chordata > Aves > Gruiformes > Rallidae > Zapornia > Zapornia atra. Next base: position 67,141 of record VZTU01012929.1, read on the forward strand.
GTAGGCTCTGTTCAGACAAGAAAACCCATGTTTCCATGCCTCCAAAAAGTGTGATCATCCATGGACACCCTGAGAGTGCCTTCTAACACATCCAGGGTAAGAAGGGGGCTGCTTTTCCTTTTCTGAGCCTCCATTACTACACACAGGTTTTCTGGCATACCCCAAAACATAAGTTAGATCATACTCAGAGAAAGTAAAGGCCTTCAGGACAGCAGCTTTGATGAAAAATTAATACTGCTTCCAAAAAAGCATGGGATTGCTCAGAGCTCGTTCCTAGCTCACCAATCAAGAGATTGGTGGTCTTTTCACCACCAAAAAATAGCCTAGGTTTATACCTAATTTGGGAAATAATTATATCTTGAGTTATTCCTTAATTAGAGAAATAATGTATTAGACTCACTGTCTCCTCCTCCTATATGACTCCCAGGGTAATCTCCCCCCTAATCTCGTCTCCCTCCGCCGGGACGAGGTCAGTTTCTCCAGTCCTTTAAGCCACCTTTCAACCACGAAGCCTTTTGTGCCTGTAAGATTATGCCACACAGCTCTTGAATGAAAAGGTCTCCCAGATTCCCAACCTAAACCAACTCTTTCAGTTCAACTTTGTATTTTCAGCTACACCCACCACCACCACTCTTTCCCACCATCTTCACTTCTTACTTCCCAAACAGTTTTAGGTGCTTGTGCCCTAACCACTGCTCAGCCACATTACAAATAGCCAGCCCTTCCTTCTTTAGGATAAGGCACTCCCTCCTCCAGCTATGTCACTGCATTCTCTAATCTCTTCCCAACCTGCCTTTCTCTGGTACTATCACGAGCAGGAATTGACACAATTCAGACTTTTCAAAGTTAACACAAGATCACTACCTCCTGCCACCCGTACCTTTTACTGCTGTCTCAGGGTAGGAACTAATCAAAGCTGCAATATAAAACCTATATCCTCTCTCCAACCAGATTAGCTAATGTCTTCTCAGTGATTATTTACTACTAGCCTTATTATCACTGTCTGCAAAACCATACTAAGGTTATGCTCGAGGTGCTAGAGTACTTGACTACAGTTATGCAAGGTAAGAAGAATTGTATGGGCAGCACAAACATGTATAGATGCAGAGTAGAACCTATTTTTCCTCTTGTCTTCATTGGTTTGACCAAGGCAGCACATACCCAGCTTGCAGCTGCATCTTACAGTGATCCATCAAACATGATCCAGCATGTTAACCTAGTCACGGCAAGACCCAGCAGAAGAGTATTCCTGTTATCAGATCCAGGGAATCCAGTCCCAGGCTTAGCTTAAACGGGCTTTCATTGTGACTTTCAGTTGGTGACTAAAAACCTGCTATTTATGAATAGCTGTGATGGAAAGACTGAATGCATTCAGAAGCATTCATACTTCTTTCTTTTCAGCCTGCTGCTGCATACCACTTGTGGCTCCAGAACAGCCCCCAAGTTCAGATATACTGTAGAAAGATTCTGTAATTCGGACTGCTGCCATGAAACCAACCCCAACCCTGAGGATACAGGATTGGCCTCACAATATAAACTGAATGAATACAGTTTCTTGTGCTATTGCAGAATACTGCTTTATGTCCTTCCGATCTGCAAGGCGACATGAATTGCTTTCCAAAGGGGGGAAAAAAAAATCACTGCAGATACTAGTGATATAAAAGGTTAGAAGACAAAAAATTCTATTCATGCAAAGATTACACTGGAGTTAACTGAACAATGACAATCTGTTAGGATGGGGACTGTCAGCCAGCACTTGATTTAGTTTGCAAGTAAGCCTAGAAAGTTATGGGGACAGGTCTCCACCACCTCTGAAAGTCTCAAATTAAGCAAGCCTTCTTGAACCCTTACCTCCAGCACTAGCAGCAACACTATCAGTGATTATTAGCCCTTTCTGCAACAGCATACAGCATGGGACTCACCATGCAACTGTGCTCATCGATGGCAGAAGAGGGGGTCAGATAAACTCTGAAGTTGGGTTTTCTTGCAAGAGCCAGAACACCAGTTCTGCCATTCAGACAGCCATCAGCATAGCTTCAGAAGAATCACCCTAGCTGTGCCATCAGGTGTCAGGTCTTACCCTCTTGGAGGAGCTTTGTTGTATCAAAAAGCAGCATTTAACTGCATTCTCTTATTTAGAAAGTCTTGGGTTTTGTTTACAGTTTACTGAATAAAGATTTGGAGCAAGCTATACTGATGACAGAAGACCAAAGCAGGCAAATAAAGCAAGGCTTTCTTGTGAAGCACAACTTCCAGCCAAACTCTGGTACTTTGTCCAGTAAAGGGTGGTGGTGGGGAGAGTACTAATCTTCTACTCAAATGACTTATTTTTAAGCCCCACTACAGAACAGTACTAGACACTGAGATGTATCATTAGCTCTCTCACTACCTGGCTCAAGTCCAAACATGAAAAACTACGAGTCAAGCAGACTACAAACTCACACTCTGAGGACAGATATGGGAACAGATGAGGTGACTCAGTCGAGAGCTGTTCTCTGTTCGTAAAGGAGCTGACACCGAGCTGTGCTCCACGCAATTCATAGGGTCTCTGATCACACAGCAAAGCGGCCACTCCTCCAGCAGCCCAGTCAACCACTGCCAGAATCAACAGGGTTCCTGTGACCACCAGTAGCATTATGCAGTGTTCACTGAAAAGTCTTTGGAAATCTAGTATTAAAAATCATGACCAGATGCTCTGTCTATGACAGAATCACATCAGCAGTAGCTGTGGTAAGGAGTTTTTGAAGCAAATCCACTGCTTAATTCAGCAGAAATATTACAAAGCCCAATTTACAGACATTATTTTGTACTCCATCAGAATGCTATCGCTTGCATAATTTATCTTCCAAAATAGTCTGATCAAATGAAGGAGAGCAACTTTTCCTTCTGTACTGAAGAAATTCAGAAGAAAAAAAAATATCTAGCTATCTGAGTTGGTCCTGCGTACCTCACATACTCACAGCTTGTAACACTGATGTCCTTGATGACACCATTAACCCCAAAGGACTTTTTTGTATAGAGGACTTAGACAGGAGCCATGCCTAGAACTGAACCATGTTCAGTCCTTGTGACCCATGGAAATGTGACACACCTGCATCCATCTCAGCTACAGTAAAAGAAACCATTTACAGCAGCACCTGGGAAGTTTTAGGATTAGGGGTGCTTGCACAACTTACACATGGAAGGCACCTCAATTTAGTTTTAAGATGGTTTAGCACCAATCTATTTCACATGTTAGAGACTGCAAAGGACCACAATGGCTACAAAACCTGACTTCCCTCATAACCCAGGTCAGGGGATCTGACCTAATCGAACTCTAAATGCCTATTTGAACCGGAACACATTTCTTCATAGGCTCAAGGACTTCAATCTTTAGTTACACACACTACAGAGAAGGGGTCATTATTTCCAGTTTGGCTACATGCTCAACATCAACTTCCAGCAAACAGGTATCAGGCTTTCTTATGCTAACTTTAAAAAAGCTTTCAGGGAGACAAATGTCCTCATCTACAAGTACTGACACACTACAATCAAACCACCTCTCAGCCTTCTCCAGGACTGCCAGAATGTCTAGAAGGGAGGTTGTTTCAAAGCCACTGCCGCAGTTCTTTCTTGAATTCTGCCTGTAATTTGTTATTGTTCTTACAAAAACGTAAGAGGTGGGAGTCATTTAATTTAAGATAGCTGTGTAACAATAAAGCATTAGGTCCTCTGTAGGCAACGCACAGAGGCGGGCACCTCAAAGAAAAATCACCCCACTGAGCATAAACAGTCTAACTGAGATGACAAGTTTTATTAGATAAACCTTATCCTTTGGGATTCAACAAGCACACAGGAACAACCCTATCTGTCTGTGACAGTGGCTATATGCCAATGCTTAAGGAATAGTACCAGAAAGAGATTAGAAAGATACACAGGATCACCTAGTAGCACCCTCCTGGCCTGCCAGTGTTCTGCTCATGAGGACTGTGAAACTGGATGTGCTGTGTACTTCCTTCTGGGTGCTCGGGCATCCCCTAGGTTTCACAGAAACCCCTTGCATCCAGAACATCTCTTGACAAGGCATTTCACCACCTACCAACCCTTTCGGTTCTCTCACTCGCCAGTTTCAATGCGTCAGGATCTTGTCCTGAAACAGAGCACTAACACTAGCCCTGCATGCATGCTGCCCACACCAGTCCTGAGTTCACAGAATTCCATGTCATCCTTCTGCTTCTCTTTTCCGGGATTATGAATCCTCACTTATTCAACTGTTCTTGTATAGCAGCCATTTCACACCTTTGATCACTTCCACTGCCCCTCATAAGCTCCTCTGGTTCAAGCATACACTTTAAGACGCAGGAACCCTACCCATGCACAAGGTGAGAACAGGCAAAAAAAAAACTATTCAGAAATGAATTTCTGAAGTGCCTTTCAACACCTAGCATCATCACTGTGCAGTGCTTTCCCCTCCCAAGCCTGTTTTCAGATAGTATGTTCTCAAGTGTCCTCTCTCGTATCCACCCGGGTTAATTTGTAACTTGTCCCCCCTGCTACCCACCCCTCAAGAGGGAACTGATACTACTGTCCTTTGTACAACGTGCAAGGACCTACTGATAGAATGCTCAATGCAAGAGGAAGGTGTTCACTCAGAGATCAAAACTTTCATACAGGCTCAGAAGAAAGGTTAGGAGATCCAAAGGTCTTGAACAGCTTGTTGGTGAGGAATGACTGAGCAGGAGCAGGCATTTCCACCTGGGAGGGAGGGGACTTGGGAAGAAAGTGGTAGCCTTCAGGAAAACCACAAGCAGCACGGAAAGGGTAGATAGGGTCTGACTGCTCACCTGCTCCTCCAACACAAGAACTAGGTGCAATCAAGCAATAATACATGAAGCAGCTTAAAACAAGCACGCATGCAGCAAGCGAGCAAGACTTCTCAAAGGATGCTGCAGACCCAGAAAGCTTCTGGGGAATCACAGGCTTATGTTTTAGTACATCCTCTGTCAAAAGTTACGCCTCTTCCTTGGGCACCGCTTGATGCCCTTTCATTCTTGCTATGTTCAGAGAACAACCACCGCTTCATATTCCCATGGCTGCAGACTGCTATCATAATTCCTCCTCTTACCCATCCTACTTCAAATCATGCAGTCTCCAGGCAAACCCCCAGTTTAATTGATTATCTTTTTTTTTTAAAAAAAAAAAAAGCTGCTTCAATCATGCTCTTCTGTATTTTACCCTAATTTTTGGAGGGGGCAGAATGTCTGTCCCTAACCTCCAGGGGATAATAGTAGCAAGTACTACTTACCTACAACCCAAACATGGTGAGACCCTTCTGCAACTCAGTTACCTTTTGTTCCTGCTACCCTAATTTTGTGATTCTCAGCATATACTGTCACACTTCATTATCAGCCTCTCTTCCAGATCATTTATAGTGCTGTGGAGCAACACAAGCCTGAACTCCGATCCCCCTGAGATTCCACTGGTGACTACTCTTCACTAGAAGAAATGACACCTCTTCCTACACTTTAACCAGGTATTAATTACAGGGAAGGCTACACTCCTGCTCCCATAGCAGTTCAGTTCCTTCACGCAGCATTAATAAAGAACCTTGTGCAACTCCCTCTGAGAAATCCAGAAACAGCCAAATACTCGCTTGTTTGTCTCTCATGCCTTCTCATTTAATAGCTTCAGAACATCTAACTTTACCAGCTGAAGCTGGACTTGAGCATTCTTGCCATGAACCATGAATGTCACAGCAACAGGAGCACTTATCAAGGCAGGCTTCCAAGTAGACATGACCTTCAGAATCACCACCTGTGACAGGCCAATAAATGCTCCTTCCTAGGCAGCATGGGTTTGGAGAAGTAAAATTTTACATTAGGAAATCTGTTTCAGTAGATTTACTAGAGGAAAAAAATAATCCCTCAACACTAACATAAATACAGCCTCTCCATGTTCACAGCAGCAACGTAAAGCAAGCCCAGCACCCAAAAAAAGATTAGGGCTGTGTCAGTAACAATAGCTTACATTGCTTATTAAAAATAAACTTGCCACGAGGCCTTCAACTATTGTTCCAAAAATACTGACTTGTAATTAATGAATGCAGTGTAATTAAGCTGCAGCATCACCTAATATTTGTAGTGCTGCTATGCCCTTCACAAACATCAGCATAAAGGGTCTCTGAACACAAGTCGGTAGAAACTCTGCTGTGGAGAACCAATGCCCAGGGCCTGGCAAAGCTCCTTATTGTGGAGCTTTTTTGGGTATCAGCTGGGGAGAGGCATGGTTGTTAATATCAAGAAAGATTTCACCCCTTTCAGCTGTTCTGAAGTACCTTTCTTCAACTTTCCTTTCGTTTAGGGACTTGGAACTAAAACTGACCAGACAGGAATTTATATCCCATGAGACTGGTTTCCAGTTATACAGATGAAACAGACAGAGAGTAAGAGCTCACACAATTTTTTCCACATAACACTGATCTGTTTGGTATAAATAATTTACCAACTAATTCTTGTTCCAGCCCTGTGTCTGTACAGAACGATAGTTTAACCTCAGCTCACTTAGCAGGCTCCTGATAGATTAACATAAAACTGAAACTTAGCAAGGCACCAGTTAAAAAAATAGATCATAGGAAGAATAAACCTAACTAAGCTTTGTCATGCTAACTGAAAATAAGGTGAGCAACCAGAAAACATCAGAGGTGAACAAGATTAAAAAGCACATCATTAACAAGACTCAGGGCAGAAGTCAGGGAAGAGCTTAAGTGACTTGTCTTTTTATAAACTTATATGGAAAAACATAATGTTATATCAGTAAGATACATTTATTTTCCCTGGTTAATTCAGTATTAACAGGATCCAATTATTTTACACAAATTTAAGTGTTTTTATTAAAGTGTTAAGCTAACAAGGGAAGAGTTGTGTCTGAGATGGCATTCCTTCAGTCATTAGCTTTGTTGAGGCTGAGGTTATAATCTACAGATTCCCCAAAACCATCTTGAAAACTCACTTGCAATCAAGCTTAACTTTATCCTGTAGCAGACTAGCCACCTGCTACCGATCTGCAGGGTAAAATAAATTTTTTATTTAATAACAAATAAGGAAAAATTTTATCCATTCATTCCCCATCCATTCAGAACTCCTACATTTCTCACCGCTGTCCTACCTGACTTTTTGTTTTAGCTGCACCACACTACACTCTGTATTTTCTCATGCACTCAGGATTTTCTGGTAGAGACCCCTTCATCCAAGGTCACAACCCATTTTTCAAGGTGGTCTTAGTTGCCAGCCCACACCCAGCCCCAGCTGGAGTACTATAGCTCTGCCATCAGCCAGCGAGCACACTGAAATGCCAAGCTGGGTGAACCCGCTCCGACTCTGCAGCCTGTGCCCACCCTCTCCTCTGAGACACAGTCACAGCGTAAGAAGCCAGGAGTCGTTCCCACCAGTCATACTTCCCACAAGCCCGTTCCTGCCAGCCTGCCTCTCACACTCTGAAGGGAGCAGCTGTTGAAACTTAACGAATTACACCAAAAGGTGCAGCATGTCCCAGCACTCCAGAACTTTGGCACTGCTACAGCTTTCACTGCTTATGACTTTGATAAGCCACACCAGAGGCACGGATGACTGTGATCAAAGCAACATGTAATTTAAGGGAGCATAGCTTTTCTATCCCCTTTGCTCTAACAAGGAAAATTACTGGGATGTCAGGCTAAAATGCCCTTAAGACAGAGGAAGTAATCTCCCTTACCAGCCACGGGAGCTTTACAAAACAAAAAAGAACCTCCATTCATGTCTCTCTCTTCCCCTGTGTATTTAAACAGAAGCCAATTAAAAAAACCCAAACAAGTGATATGCACAAGAGACAGAAAATCAGGTAAATGAAAAGGTTCCCTTATTCCAACCTGGATCAACAGCAACATTCCCACTCATGAATCTGAATATTCATTAAAATGAACAGTCATTTTTACCAAGCTTGCTTGTTACAATTGTGATGTCACACATCACTTACTGCATCCTATTCAGGCCCAATTCCTCAATCAGAATGATTAATTTCTCTATCAGTACAGTATTTACAAGCTATTTAAATGTTAACAATATCTTTGGTTTACCCTGCAAGAGCTGTGGCAAAGAGAATACATCATGTTTTGGTGCTTGAGACATGATTTTCAAAACTATGTATCATTATAGCACTTCATATGGTCCAAACGCAGCACCTACTCAGTTCCAACTGCCCTCATTTCTACATCAGGAATTCTGCAAATCAGGTTCAGGGATGTCAGCAGCAAGGAAAATACACCAGCAAGGATTGCTGGAAGAAGCTTGTCCCATACCACAAATTGAACCAGTTCTTTAAGACAGCACTTAACTACTTTAGTTAGAAATGAGAAAGTCTTCTTCCCACAGTTTTATTTTCCTGTCCAGTTTCTGCCAGAATTGGAGCACAAGATCCAAGCTCTAATTTAGCCTTCAGAAGAGTTGAATTCCATGGAACAGGAGAAAACCCGGTCTAATGGGGGAAGAGCAGCATGTAATCCTTAAAGTAAAAAAGGGCATTGGAAAACGTTTCTACAAAGGAAGTGAAGACAGACTGCACAACAGCCTCAGGCTGGACTGAGATGCACCAAATTCAGAGCTCCTGTTTCCTGGGTAATTCAAAAGGGCTGAGGTGCTCGCAAAAAGAATAAAGGTCCTTATGGAAAAAAAAGAAAGGAAAACACAAATTCTATTGTGCAACACGATATTTACACCTCCAAGGCTACTCACAGGGAGTGTTACTCTCCAGGGGCTCCACAGAGATTTCTGAACTGCCTGAGCCACACAATTCATCACCTGCTCCACAGGCTGCAGCTGAAGGAGACACAGTAGATGTTTTACCAGTGAATCTCCGCAGTGTTTGGCAGGCAGACACAGGGCAACTTTAACTGAAGGCACTTTGCCCAGAGCTACCTTTTAACACTGCACCTCTGTGCAAGTTAGGAGTACAAAACAGTACAACACATGATAGCGATTGCAAAGGTCTAGGTAATGGAAACTGGCTACGTGCCACCAGGGAACTTCAGCTTTATTTTATATGAAGACAAACATAAACAAATCTCATCTGATACACTACGTTACTGTCTCCAGATACATAAATACAGAAACAAAACCAAACCACTGCCTCTTCCTTCGACTTCTCAGAATGCAGCTGGCATTAAGTACCTAATTTTACAGAACAGAGAAGTCTAATAGCACTGACAATCCCCTCAAAGTTCTCAGGAAACCTCAAACTTCCCCCTACATAACCTCCAAGGGCAGACCTACCAAGAAATAGCCAAGAGAAGAGACAGCCATTTTAAGCAAACACCTGAGAAAAGCAGGCACCAGACCACCCGAAGTAAAGCTGCAAAACCACCACCAAGACAAACCTGCCCAGCCTTTCAGGCAGCACTTCAGTAGCAAGCTGTCTGGGACAACCCACCTCTCCCGCTGAATTCTTCCCTTAGTACTGCGAGTGTCCAATTCCGGTAAAGATGGGGGCACAGAACAGCATGCCTTCCAGGGCTTCAGCAGGAGAAGCTGAGGTAATAAAGTCAGTCCCGGGCTTAATAATATTTACATCGCTTGAGACCAGCACAGCCTGATGACCTTCAGAGGGAATGACTCCAGGAGGAGCACATCCTTTGGTGAATCGTTCCAGCAGTTATCCAATCCCAGTTTTACAAGTTTATGCTCGATTTAATCTTTGATTTGTTCGCCCATGAACATGAAGCCTCATAGCCCAAGCTACTCCCTTCACAACTTCAGGGGGAAAAATTAAATAAATAAGAATTAAAAGCCTCCTACTTCCACGACTGCACGTTAACAGCTGCGTAGAAGGTCCAGCTACCCAGGGTCCCGGGGCAAGCGGGCAGCGCTCACACAAGAAGAGCAGTCTGAGCAGGAGGTGATCCTTCGCCCGCGTTAACCTCCGCGCCGGTAACCCCTCCCAGACCACCGCGCCTGGGAGCCGCTGTGCCCCCCCGCGCCTCGCCAGCGCTCTCCAGAGCCAGCGCACGGTCCCAGCCCCACGGGTTTCACAGCTCGAAGGCGTGAGATGCGAGAAGCATTTCCTCTCGCTCCTCCACCGCCCCGTGCGTTCCCTGGTAACTCCATTCAATCGCGGGTCACCCGCCCAGCCCGACACCCTCCCCGAAACACCCGCCGGTCCCCATCCCG
>VZTU01012929.1:77726-91946 GCA_013400835.1 Zapornia atra
GGGCGGCCCCGGACGCGCAGGTCGAGGCCGGACTGTAAGGGAGCGGCCGCGGAATGGCGCTGCAGAGGCTGAGGCAGAGGAACGCCCCCTCCCGCCCGCCGCCTGCTCGCGCCCGAGGCGCGTCCCCGTAGTGCGCCCCTCCCATCCCATCAGCGCCGCAGCTCCCGCCGTGAGGAGGCAGCATGCCCCTCGCCTCGCCACCTCCGTCACCGCCGGCCGGGTCTCCGCTTCGCCAGGAGGCAGCGACCCGGGCGCTGTTGTGCTCCAACCACTCGAGCTGAGCCCGGCAAGGCGGCGGCCTCGTCTCTCGACCGCGGAGGGCGGGGAGGGTGTCCGCCCTTTGATTTTTGGGCCTCCAGCAAAATGGTGTTGCTGGGCGCCCCTAAGGGCAGGTAAAGAGCTGAAGCGCAGGTGAAGAGCTGAAGCACAGCTGGAAGGGGAAGGGAAGAGCCTGGCTGGGCCCACAGCAGGCCTGGCATCCACAGCGTGTGTTCCTGCAGCTACTGGACACTGTCCCGGAGGAGGAGGTGTCCAAAGACACCAGAACATCGTTGTAGGTAACTCATGTGACATTTAGGCCCACCTCACAGGATCTTCTAAGGTGGGTGCCACAGCATCTTCCTTCTTCCATGCCTGCACACCAGGCTGGGACCTCTTGCTGCCTCATGGCTTCCAAGGACATCTCAAAGATCTTTGCTGGAACACATCAGATTTGTCTCTTGCACCTCTGGTCTACTTCCCTCTCCTTCAAAAATACATACTGTCTCCCAGCATTTCTCTCTCGTGCCTCCCTTCTCAGCCACCCTATCCCACCCCAGAAGTTACCCGTGGATGCCTCCCTTTTGCTGTTCCTTCTTGTAGCAAAAGCCGAAAGGGCAAATACCTCCCACCCAAATGAGCCATTGGTCCCAGCCTGGTTCTTGGGACCCTTCTTTCTTGGCCTGCCGTGCAAGACAGCGTTTGCATCTGGACACTTCAGAGAAGTGCAGTCCTTTTCTTTGTAAGAGTGGACATCCAGATGTGAGACGTGCACGAGCTCATCAGGCCAAGGGACTGTGACTGCAAAGTCCCATCCTGTTGCCAAATATGGGTGAGTCATGTGGGGCAAGAGAGCTGCACTTCAGTCACACATCCTTTTTTTTTAATGGCCTTGAAGGACTGAACAAAATTACAGTAACATAGTTAAGCATTAACATGCTACTGCTTACCCTGTAAAGGGTGAGCTTCCCTTTGTGGTCTGACTGCTGTGGGGAGTCCAGAGCAGTTCTGCACAGTGAACACTCAGAGCTAAATTAGGGATGTCGAGATGCATAACAAACAGCATACAAACACCGAAATGCTACAACAGTAAAAAACCTGACAGACTTTACTGTGCGCCGGTTCACCTGGGACAAGTGGCACATGGCAGACAAGAAACAAGCCTAAGCTAACAAACCTGGGAACTGCAGTTGCAGTATGGGCTTACCTTAACTGGCAGGGCATGAATTTGGGTAGGCAGGGGAGGCATCTGATGGCCAGCCCCTGGAAGGTCCTGAGGTGGTGTATCTTCAGGGGAGGTGGGATCTTCTAGAGATTCATGAACCTTCCCTGTCTTACAGCTGCTTCCTTTCAGGAAGACAGATAAAGCAGAAACGAAAGGCTGCTGTTTGTCCCTGGAGAAGACCAAAAGCCTTTCCCAGGCAATGCACTGGACTAACAGGTCTCACACCACGCCCGGGTCAGCATCAGCAACGCTAGCAAGAGAGCTAAGTGCACCTAGGAACGCTTTTGCACATGCTTTTACTGTGAACACTTGCAGGGTTTGGAAAGCCAAAGGAACTTTCCCCTTCACTCCAGTGGCTTGGACAAGGGCCCCAAGGAACGCACAGTAACCCAACATTGTGAAATTATGGGCTGCCTCGCAGAACATGCATATTTTCTTAGTATCAAAAGAGAGACCGTTATATAATGGTTGCTGCCTTAGGGGAACAGGAAAGGCTGTTTGGTTCTGTGATTACAGGGTAAGTAGCAGCAAGTTAATGCTTAACTATGTTATTGTAATTTCGTTGTGATTCCACAAGACTAAAAAAAACCCCACCAACCACCCCCCCCCAAAAAAAAAAACCAGAAAAAAAAAAAAACCCAACCAAAAAACCAACAGTGGAAAAAGCCTGGAGCATTTTTATTACTTGACGCACAAATACCGCCCTGTGATCCAACTCATTGCCCTTCAAAACGAGGAAACCGGTGCTCGCTGACGCGGCGGGAGCGACGCCCAATTTCTCCCTGCCCCACACGCCATCGCCCCGGTAAAGTCACAGGCTGCTCCTGCCCTGGCGTGCGAGGAGGGCGCAAGAAGCCAGCGCTTGCCCGGGCCAGTTGGCTGCCGGAGCGGCGGGACAAAGGCACCGCGGGACACTCCGTCCCGTCCTTCGCGCACCCAAAACCGGCCCTTCGTCGGCACAAACGCCGGGCGGAGGAAGGGCCGCTGGCTCTGCGCCTTGCGGTCTCCGGGCCAAGCTTCTGCCGCTCCCCCGCGAGGCTGGCAGAGGCGGCGAGGGGAGGGGCGCCCGACGCTTCTGCAGCGCGGGGCTGAGCGCCATCCCCCCTGGCAGCTGTGCGCACCCCTCCGCAAACACACCCAGGAGCCCACACAGGCCCACGGTGCGGGCGTGAGACCGGCCGCTCTGACTCCCTCTGAGCCGCCGCACTAACCGCCCTGACGACTGCGCCGAGCGGGGCCACTGCGCAGGCCCCACTCATCCCCAGGGGCGTGGGGAAGAGAGGACAGGAGGAGCAGACAGCAGCCCCAGGCCCAGCTGGTGTGACGCGGTCTCGGAGCGACCGCACCAACGCGTGAACTGCGCCGCCAGTCAGGCAACCTCCAGACCTTGCTAGTGCGCAGGCGCTGCGCACACCTTTTACGTCACCACCCGCACGTACGGCGCCTGCGCCGCAGAGGAGCGGCGGCGATGAAGGTGGCGGTGGCGGGGTGCTGCCATGGTGCCCTGGATAAGATGTACGAGACGCTGGAGCTTCTGCAGCGGCGGCACAACGTGCGGCCCGATTTGCTGCTCTGCTGCGGCGATTTCCAGGCTGTACGCAACGAGGCGGACCTGCGCTGTATGGCCGTGCCCGCCAAGTACCGCGACATGCAGACCTTCTACCGGTAAGCGCTGCCCGGCCCGGCCTCGCCTCGTCCCGTCCCAGCTGGCTGCGGCCTGCTCCAACGGCTGCTGTGTCTCCGCAGGNGAGGCGTCCAACCACCTGCAGGAGCTTCCCTACGGCGGCTGGGTGGCACCCAACATCTACTATCTCGGTAGGGTTCCCCGGAGGCGTTTTCCCCTCCAGCCCTTTGTGCTGCCCCGGCCCTGCCGTGATGAGCTGCTCTCCCGTCTCCCCTAGGCTACGCGGGCGTGGTGCGGTTTCGCGGGGTGAGGATTGGCGGCATCTCTGGCATCTTCAAGTCTCACGACTACCGGAAAGGTATGGGGTGGGACAGCGCGGGCCTGGCTGGGTGGGTGGTGGGGAAGGGAGCGCAGGGCCTCAGCCTTCACAAGAGGGTCTGGCAGTTCCTCCTATTCTCTGAACTGATTCTTGTGCTGGAAACCTCTCCTGGTTCAACACCTGGATTTATCTGGAGGTGGTAAATGATTCAATAGCTAGCTGGCAACTACAGCAGGAAGCAACGTGGCGTATGAATGTACTTGTTGGAACAATCTTGTTTTTTCTATTGCACCTTTTAGCATGCAATGTAAGGCTGCTTAGTTTTCTTTGTGCAAAACAGTTTATAAGGTGATACTGTACAAAGGTACTGTACTGAGGTGAGGCCCTGTGTCACTACACCTTGAGATCAGTTCCTCTTGCTTCTGTGTATGGGCATTTAAGAGTTCTCCCTTTGAAGGGTCTCTGTCAGTGGACAGAAATCTTGTCACAGGTGGTACCAGGTGCCAGTGAATAGAAGATAGTTTAGTCTTTCTGATCTTCTCAACACTTGAAATAAGTCTCTTACCTGTGGTTACCATACAGGAATACTATCTTTAGTAACATACTGCTTCAGAGAAGTTTTGCAGATGGCTTTCAAGCTGCCAAGGACTGAACTGGTTTTCTGGAATGCCTGATTCTGTCTGATACCAATCAAAGCTAATTAAGCTTGTTGTTATCAAGGATGCAGTGTCTATGCCTGAGTGTTGCATGTGGGAGAGGGGACTCTGAGGGCAGTGATGCTAACTACTAAAAAAGTATTTTTTTTTCTGTTTGTCCTTAAGAGTACATAGGAGTTCTGCTAGGCATTCAGGTTTCTGTTCCTGGGGCAAAGCTTTGTCACTGACCCCTCAGAGGGTCTTGCTCTGGGCACTCACTAAGGCAGAGTGAGAGCTTCTGCTTGTTCCTGTCACAACTGAGTTACTGGATTCTCCATATTTATGAAAAAACCCACAAGATGGGAGAAATGCTCATTGTTGCAGACACGTTTTTACAACAGGTTTGCAGCTACTCTTTTTTTCACTGTTCCAGGCCACTTTGAGTGCCCACCATACAACCAGCAAACGATCAGGAGCGCTTACCATGTGAGGAATATCGAAGTTTTCAAACTCAAGCAGGTGAGTGAACTATTTTTTTTTAAACAGTGGTAAATAGTTTTCATTAATTTAGAAGTAAGACATTAAAACTACTCGGAACAAGTATGCCATTGGGTCTTACCAACAGCTCCCAGCTAATTTGGCCAGGCCACTTTATGCTGGGTTTTTCTGTTGTTCCTGCTGAATACCCCCTCTGGCGCTTTGTGTAGCAGTGCAAATTTGAGCTGAATCAGGTTCACTTAGGAGGAATTGTATTACTTTTTAAAATTGGATCAGATTCACAGAACAGAGGGTACTCCAGCTATACTCCTCTGTCCCACCTTTATTTTAGCTTTAGGCAGATGAATATTGCCTTGTCTGACATGCGAGCTGGTTGGTACAAAGATAACTAATCACAATTGAACCATAAGCTGATCCCAAATTTCTGTGGCTGAGGTATTTCTGACTCCAAGGTGAGGAATTCCAAGGACAGCTGAGGTTTATTTTTGAGCTGGTACCTACTCCCTGCCTTGTCACAAGGGCTGCTCCGTTTGGCTGAGGTTGTGCTGTGAGTTTATAAGCATCTTGTGAATGGTTGTTCCGGTTGCGGTGGTATGCTGAAGCGTTCAGCAGAGAGCGTTCAGGGATGCTGCACACAGGACAAAGGTTTGCTGCCACTGTAAAGGGTTTGATGCCTTTCACTGTAAGCTCCTTACTAGTTGGCCTCAGGTTCTGTCTAGAACTGTGTTCTGACACAGCTGATGGAAGCTGGTGATCCAAGGTAGAACCTGTTACACGTGTTCCATCTTGTGTTGTGTGATTTCAAAGCTTCTCTCTCCCATGTGCTTAATATATTCCATATGCAATTTCCCTTGACAGTTAAAGCGTCCGATCGATATATTTATGTCACATGACTGGCCAAGGAGCATATATCACTATGGAAACAAGAAACAACTTCTTAAAATGAAGTCCTTCTTTCGCCAAGAAGTGGAGAGCAACACTCTGGGAAGCCCTGCTGCTTCAGAGCTTCTGCAGCATCTGAAACCCACCTACTGGTTCTCAGCACATCTTCATGTTAAATTTGCAGCTTTCATGCAACACCAGGTAAAGGGGGCAGGGAATCAAGAAAGTCTGTCCCCCACACATGTTTTAGAATTCCAGTGGCCATGTCCAGAAAGGCAGCTTAATGGTTTTGTTTGGCAATTAAAACTCAGTTGAAGCCTGAAAATGTGAAGTGGTGTTAAGACTACTGGCTTGTGTAAGAGATGTAACGTATTGGTGGTGTAACTACCTGATCTTCTCCAGGGACAGTGTGAGAGAGCTGATGTTACTGCTCTCGAGATGCCTTTAATAAAGGTTATAGGAAAGCACTCTCCCATATCATCGGGGAAAGACACAGCTTCTAACCAAAGTGATAGAGAAGCAGCTGAGGAGGAAGTGGTGAACTGGAGATGGGAGGGTGCCTGTAGTAAGGCTTGGCAGGTGAAGCAGTCTGGAGGGCTGGGTAAAGCCAAAAGCTGCTCCTTGTGCCTTGAAACCTGGAAGTGGTGTGAGGTGCCATTCCTGTTGCTAAGATTTTTAGCTGTAGAAATGTAACTCTCAAACCTTCTAGACTCAGCAAGTCTGTTTCCAGTTATGTGGCAGTTCTTGCTTCAAGACTCTGTGTGCTCAGCTGCCTTGGTTAAGGATGAACTGTGACTCTTGCTTTATCTTACTGTTGTCTGCATCCAGCTTCCTGTTAGACTTCCAGTGAAGTCTGTCTTTCTCTTTGTCCCTCAATCCCTTTCTTATAATCCCATGCTGATTTTATATTTCAGGAGGACTTTTTCTTTATAAATTGTACCTTTAAATCTCTCTCTCTTGTTTAGAATGGTCAAATTTCACAGAAATTCCAATGACTCTTAACACTGTTTCCTAGGCAAACTCCAAGGAAGAGCTGCCGAAGGCAACGAAGTTCTTGGCTCTGGATAAATGCCTGCCACACAGAGACTTTCTGCAGGTGATGACCATTGCTTTTTATGTGCTTCACTTGTCTGGACTGCTAAATCCTGGGCTTAAAGATAAGCTGAATGATAACTCTGATAAATGGAGGAATTGGAGACAGACTAGGAATGGTGCACATATGAAATGGTCTTGAAATAAGCAGACTTTACCCATTGTGTGACATTTATTCCTACAGTTTCCTTACCCTTTAGAATGAGTACTTGACATAATTAAGAGTAGCTCCACCTTAACCCGAATTGAAGCTTCTCTTGTGTTTTGTCACTTGTCAAGCCAAAGAAGCAGAAACCATCTTGCGGCTCTTCTTTGCCTGTTTAGTTTGGGTCAGCTAGTCCCTGTTTCTTCAGATCTGGATTTGTGATTTCAGACAGGATTGAGGCCCAAGATGAGTATTGTCATTCCAGCAGGAGTTTGTGTGACTTCCTAGGAGAATGGTTCCACTTCTTGCTTGGTGCCTATCTTGTCTAGGAGGGGCAGTGGACAAGTAGGTCTAGGTTGTGGAAATTCTCAAGTGCCAAGAGGAAGGCAATGTTGGTGTTTCTGGTGGGTGCATGCTGCCTGGGCTGCTGTCTGTAAACTGATGAAGCTAAAACCCTTTGCTACAAGAGGGAGCTGTTGACTGCATGTTCTTCAAGTGCAGTCAAGTGGGTCAGTAGTCTTACAGTACCGTTTATTTATCACCTTAAAGGCGAGAAGGTTCATAATCCGTTTGGGGGTGTGGTGGGATCCATTTGCCCTTGTAGCTGCCTTTGTGTGAGGATAGGCTTTTGCTGTGCAAAGGTACACTGTGGTCCTAGTCCAGACTTAAAATCCCATAGCAAAACTGATCTGGAGTAGTCCTACTAGAGCATTCCAGCAGTGTGGTGATCTGCCTTTGTGTAGCTGTAGTTTAAAGTGGGGCTGTTCTGTGGGGGTTTTTTTCTCCACTTCCTGACCTACATGAGAAGGTTGAACTACTTTCTAGATTACTTCAGGTGAGAGCCTGACTAACGCAGTTTGGCTAAACCAAAGCGTTTGGTTTTGGTTAATGTCACTGCAGATCAAGTGATTGGGATTTCCTGTTAATTTCAGGAATGTTTCACATTCATTCCATCGCTGTACCAAATGTGCCTGTTTATCCAGTGGAATAATTTCTGCCATCAGTTCTTGATGTCCTTCTGCTTAGGTGGTGTGATCAACTTAAGAGTAGGCAAATTCTGGCTTCTAAGATGTGTAACTGTCCAGTAGCTGGCAGCAGGGAGGAGGGTGTTCAGCTTTTGAATTGCTGTTACCTAAAATGCAGCAATGCCTTTTCTGCCTTTGTTGAGTGACCTTTGTTACCCCCTCGTTGCTATAAACATTTACTTATGGCTAACTTGAGGGGACTTGTTTGAGACCAGTAGCTCAGTGTACTTGAAACTTAATTAAAACTCTACCGTGCAAGAAATGCTTCAAGCTTATTCAGATGCTGGTGTCAAGGGAAATAGCTCATCTTACCTGTTTTTTTTGTGTGTTTATTTTTTTAAATCAGATAATAGATGTAGAGCATGATCCTAATGCAGGTGACTCGCTGGAGTATGACGCTGAGTGGATTGCAGTCCTCAAGGCCACCAATAGTCTCATTAATGTGACTCAGAGCTCATGGAATATGCCTGAAAAGAATGGCCTCCACGCCAAGTAAGTCGTGTGCAAAGTAGAGAGGAAGGTGTGATTTTGCTGGGCAGGCAGCAAGCTTAGCTTAGAGTTGTGCTTCTTGGTCCTGCAGGCTAGGATGCCTGTAGGGCTTGCTGAACACCTTGGGGAACAAAGAGCGTGGTGAGAGGAGCTGTGCTCTAGAGCAGCACACAGCTTCTTCACCGCTCTATGCAGGCGCTTAGTTTTGTTTTGCAAACTTAAATCCACCACTTGGGCAAAATACACGCAGAGGCTGGTGATCTTACCAGTAACACCGTGAGACTGAAAATCAGGCTGGGTTATGGGATGAGCAGCTGAATGCTTATTGAGTGCAAATCCTTGGTGGGGAGAGAGGAATCTCAGTATTGACCACAGGCAATATCCGGAAAAATCCTTTGAGACCTGAGGTGTCTGTTTTAAGATGCATTTACTACCCATCTTTAAAAGTTTCTCTTTGCAGTGGGAACAGGATGTGCCTCTTGTCTAGCTGCACTTGTTTCCTTTTGTACTTCCTTAGGTGGGATTACAGTGTGACAGAAGAAGCCATCAAAGAGGTGTTAGAAGAGCTGAATCATAACCTCAGAATTCCGTGTAACTTCACATTGACAGCTGCTTGTTATGATCCCAGCAAGCCCCAAAAGCACATGGAACCTGTTCATACCATCAATCCACAGACCACGGAGTTTTGTGCTCAGTTTGGCCTCACTGACATCAATGACAGGATCCAGCAAGCTAAAGAAGAGGGTGCAGTACGAGGCTCGTATGAGGAGGAGGAGGAGGAAGAGGAGATGGACAGTACTGGGTCAGCAGAGGAACCCAGTGAATATAACACGGATAATTCTGGACTTTCATCCATTAATCCGGATGAAATAATGCTGGATGAAGAAGGGGGCGATGAGGACTTGAGTACGTGTTCTGTAGATCCTTCCCCCGACCATCCTCCTGACTTCTCTGCGAGTTTTTCTGACATCAGGATCATGCCAGATTCCATGGCGGTGTCCTCGGATGATGCGATGGATTCCACTAATGAGGAACTGGAGAAATCTGGTGTGAGTAAGCAGGGGGAAGAGAAGAGCTTAAATGAGAGACCACTAAAGCGCATTGGTGGTAATGAGAATGGAAACAGTGGTGTTAAAAAAATTAGGAGAAGGAATCAAGCTATCTATGCTGCAGAGGATGAAGATAAAACAGAATAATACTTCATATGAGGTATAAATAAGTTCTCTCTGTACCTTTTTATGGGAAGGTAG
This sequence comes from Zapornia atra, assembly GCA_013400835.1. Lineage (NCBI taxonomy): Eukaryota > Metazoa > Chordata > Aves > Gruiformes > Rallidae > Zapornia > Zapornia atra. The sequence goes on from VZTU01012929.1 coordinate 87,169, forward strand.
CGAGAACTCTGGAGGACTACTCATGCTTTTAATGTTACTTGATCTTACTCATGTTTCTTTCTTAAACCGAAGAGGCTGTGCGTACCCCTTGCAGGGAAGGTCGCTGCTGTTTAATCCGGTTAAGACTTTCCCAACAGAGCACTCTAACAAAGGATTTAAAGCTCATGTATAATCAGTTGATTTTGCTTCAGCTCTTGGTTATTCATTCATGTATACTGCATATCTTCAGCTGTACAAGATTCACCATGCTTGTTTAACGAGAACTCTTACGTTATAACTCAAGTCAAAGTGAGAGGATGCCTTGACTTACAAGACCGAATGGTTTTACTGCTTTTGTCTTGTTTTATACTGAACTTTTAATAGAAAGTAGCATATGCAATAACTGAGCACTAAGTGTGAAAATAGAATTCCTGTGATGACAGAGGAGCAATAGAAGAGTGGAGGTTTTTGTTTGTGGTGATACTCTTGTCTTTGAAAAATTTCAGGGCCATAAACCAGTGTGTAATGTGTCCATTGTTGGCTTTTCACAGAATCACAAGGTTGGAAAATCCTCTTGAAGATCATCAAGTCCAACCAATCCCATCCTAAGCTAAACCATGTCCCTAAGTACCTCATCTACCCTTTTTTTGAATACAACCAGGGAAGGTGACTCAACCCCCTCCCTGGGCAGCCTGTTCCAGGCCCTGACAACTCTTTCAGTAAAAAAATTTTTTCTAATGTCTAATCTAAACCTGCCCTGGTGCAGCTTCTTGCCATTTCCCCTTGTCCTATCTCCTGTGACCTGGCTGAAGAGACCATCACCCATTGGTCCAGTCTGTTCACATTCCTCTGAAGAGAGGAAGTTGTCTTCCAAACATTCCAGGAATCTGCTAGACTACTTCCTCCCTGCTGTGTTGTACCTCCAGGAGACATTCATTAAGTTGAAGTCCCCAATAAGGATGAGGGCTGGTGATCATGAGACTTCTCCCAGTTGTTTAAAAAAAACAACTCATCAGCTTCCTCCTCCTGGTCAGGTGGTCTATAGCAGACTCCCATCACTATATCTCCCTGATTACATGCACCTCTGATTTTTACCCAGAGACACTCAACCCAATGTTCACCATACTCCAGCTCTGGGCTGTCATAGCATTCTCTGACATACAGAGCTACCCCACCTCCTCTGCTACCCAGCCTGTCACGCCTGTATAGTTTATAACCTGCAATTGCAACATTCCAGTCATGTGAATTATCCCACCATGTTACTGTGATGGCAATCACATCATAGTCTCCTTTAATTACAAGGACTTCCAATTCCTCTTGTTTGTTACCCATACTGCGTGCACTTCAGCTGGTCTGTTGATCTCCTTATGCTCCTTAGAGAAGCCTTGCTTCCCAAGTGACAGCTGTTTAAGTTATCTAGCCTTTCAGTAGTAGTTACATCTCTACTCTGAATTGGCACACTGTCCCCCTGGTTAACTAGGGTGACTGACCAGAAGTCATTGCCAGCACACCATCCCTTGGTAACTCAACCACCACACCCAGGCTTTTTTCCATCTAGCCTGGCCCTGTCCCCCTTCCCCTTATCTAGTTTAAAGCTCTATTAATGAGCCCTGCTAGCTTCTTTGACAGTATCCTTCTGCCCCTTAGGGGTAAGGGCTCCTCATCCCTAGAAAGCCAGTCTGGTGAGGCTCAAGCTAGCCCATTGTCAAAGAACCTAAAGTTCTGTTTCTCATGCCATACTCTGAGCCAGGTATTAATTTCCTGGCTCTTCTCATTCCATCCCTCCCCATTCCCTGTAGTAGGAATGATGGAGGAAAACACTACCTGTGCTCCATATCCTTGTACCATGTGTCCCAGGGCCCTTAAATCCTTCTTAATGGTCCTCAGTTTTCTTTTATGTATTTCATTACTACCGATTTGGAAAATTAAAAGTGGGTAATAGTCTGTGTGCCGGACCAAGGTTGGGACTTGGTTTGTTAAGTCCCTAACTGAAGCTCCCTTAAGGCAGCAGACTTAATTACAGTTTTGACAGGGGAAACCAAGTCTCTTAAACTGAAGTGTGACAGTTTTATGGGGACCACAGGAGAGCGCATCTCTTCTTAAAAACTCAATCGTGTGCTGTTTAAAACTTAAGAATCATGCGTTAAACTGAAAATACAAGGAGTTAGGATGAACAGTTTCCTAAACACAGACATCATCAGCATTGGTTCTTAGCAATTAAGGCTAGGTTGTATTGTCATATAAGATGTTTAGGTTGCCTGACATGGTAACACTTACCATTAGCGTTAGTGTAAGCTTTTGCTTGCCGCTTCTTTTCAGTATTCTGTAACTTGCTGAATTCTTAGAACTGGATTTGGAATCCTGCAAAGTACCTTCATACACTTCAGCCAATGGGGAACAGGAGCTGACAGAGTGTAGATCCCTCTAGGAGGCTGGAATTTTTCTTTTTACTGTTCTAGTTTGCCCTGAATTATTAGCAAGCAAATTAAACTCCTTTGGCCTAAAAGGCTGTGAGGATAACAAAGCTTCCCAAAATCATGAGAACGAGAACTTTGGTGCATGTCATCGGACTCATCAGTCTTACAGTCAAGTTCTGCTGGTGTTCTTAGCTTTTGGAGCCCAGACAGAGCAGGATGTCCTCATGCTGCCCTGAAGAGCAGAGGTGGCTCCTCTGTGCGGTTGCCTCTGTAAGGCACAGACAGTGTGAAGAAGAAAGGCAGAGGGAGTTGGACAGGGAGCCATGAGCGAAACGGGTGGGTGAGTTTGAGTGGTGCAGCAGGGAAACACTTTTAAGGCTTTAGTCTTTAAAATCACTTCCATGTTCTGGGATTTGCCTTGGTAATTATTCAAGAGCTGGAAAAGGGCAAAACTAATGCTCTCCACAACTCTGATGAACAGCTTTATACCGGTGAGTCGGTGCTGTTAATTAACATCCTGTTAGTTTTGGCTTTGTTGTTTTGGTTTTGCATTCTTTTTTAACCACAGGACACTATCTAGTTCACTAAATGGTTGATTGGGGCCTTTTCATACTGCTCCCGTGTCACTGCACCTGCTCATCTGTCAGAATGCTCAGCAAAGAGGGCTGTGAGGGGAAACTGAAAGTGTTTGATGTAACCCTCAGGTTAGCTACAGTAGCTGCGAGCTATTGACTACAGATTACTGAAGGTAGTTCAGTATCTTTAAGGGTCCTGGGTCTGCAGTGCTTAAATCTTAAGCATGCCTTGTGATCTGAAGACTGTAATGGAAATAAAATATTTTAAGTATGAATTGTGTTAATGAACTTGAGAAGTCTCCTGAGAAATCTGAGCATGGTCACGTTCTACATGACCTGAAGTTGGAAGATGTATGTTACACGTCATGGGTGCTCTAGGCTAGAGCAAATTATTCTGTTGTGTGTCATCCTCACCCTCTCTTACAGGTCCCTGCGTCTTGTCAGTCTCCTGCTTCCTAGAAAGCTAAGATATAGATATATATTTTTTAAAAATCTTTAATGATGTTTTATTTTCAATGAAGTGTTTTGGCATCCATTGAACAGAGCGCAGCTGGTGAATATGCTTAACCTAAAGGGGGTTTTAAGTACAGACTGTGATCTATACAGCATTACTATGCCCTTTCTTGTAGTGTCCACACCCTCTCTGCAGTGTGAAGCATCCAGCTCCACTGTGTTCTCTTCCATCCAATCCTCTGCTGCACATAGAGCTCAAGCAAAGCTCTCAACTTGAAGCTTCCCTGGTAAAGATGACCAAATACTCCAGAAAGTGTGTAAAACATGGGAAGGCTGACAAAGTCTGATCTGTTCTTAAGACCCAGAAGCTTCATTCCTCTTTCAAAGGAAGCTTTGAAGTCTTTCTGAAAACATTTCGACTTCTTAAATTTGGTGAGAAGCATCTGACAGCGTTTCTCTGTCAGACCTTTGCACAAGTTAGTTTTTCAGTCGATGAGAGGCTTGCACTGTAAAGTGCTTGAGAAGAGTGCTCACCCCTTTCATTCCAGGCCAGGTACTTTGTTCAAAGCATAGCTTTTTGGTTTCATGAGGAGTATTTTTTTTTTTTTTAAATAAAAGATGTTAAGTAAACTTGTAGCCACATCCCAAAATATAATTATTGTGCTCTGTATGTTCTCACAGGTGCAAACCTGTATTTAGTAGCAAAAGGTGACAGGGTCAATCCTGACAGATGATGTTTTTACTGCCCTCTCCCCTTTTCACTCTGTCTCTGGGAGCAATGAGTTCACAGGAACGGGCACACCTTTGCCTCAGAACATGCAATACCGGGAGGTTAATGCCAAGGCAGCAGGTCCTACAGCTGCCTATAGCCAAACTCAGCCCAGTCCGGGTATTGGGAGTGTGTTCTGCAAAATAAAACCCCAACCTGAGAGCAATGCAACCAGCGCCCGGCCCGGGGAGCCGAAGCCAGCTGCGGTGTGTGCAGCGAGGCGCAGGGGAGGCAGTGGCGGGCTGCGCCTCCGCCCCGGCTGAAGGCAGTGCCGGGTAACCCCGGGCAGCTCTCCCTGCGCCCGGGGCGAGCGCTCAGGAGCTCCGCAGGCGGGTCAGGACCCGGGCCGAGGGTACGGCCAAGGGAGCCGGATTGCTCCGCGCGGTTCCGCGGGCGGAAGGCAGTAAGGAAAGGTCAGGCTCTTGGCCAGCTGCCTCGAGAGCGGCGGCGGCGATGTCGATGTCCCTGTGCCGCCGCAGGCAGATGAAGTCAGTCATCCACTCCGGAGGGCCGGGGGTAAGCTGGGAGCTGGGGCAGCTGAGGGGAAGGCCACGGGCTGAGCCGGCTCCCCGAGCTGCCTACGCA
>VZTU01012929.1:92231-178922 GCA_013400835.1 Zapornia atra
TGAGCGTCCTCTCGGTGAGTGCCGCGGCCCCAGCGCTGCCCCTGCCGCCCGGTAGCGCGGCCGCCGCGGGGGCACCCGCCTTGGTGCTGGACTCGGCCTGACCTTGGCCTTGGTGGGAGCCGGGCCGCGGGGCGGGGGGGTGGCGGCGTGCCTGTGCGTGCGGGGTGTGTGCGCGTGTGTGCGGGGTGTGTGTGTGAGGGCTCACCGGCACCTGCCGGGCCCTTTGTGTGATGGTGGGGGCCGGGCCCGGGAGCGGGCCTGGCGGGCTGGGGCGGCCCGCGGGGGTGACGCGGGCGTCGGTAGGGTTGCTCGTTCCCTTGCACTTCCCCCGCCGCAACAACTTCTTACCCGGGAATGGGGCTTTCGCATGGAAACGGCGTTGCCCCGTTCCTGGGGAGCCCGTGCCCGTTCCCTGAGAGGCGCTGGCTCTGCCGAGCGTGCTTTCATCTCGAGGGGCGACTTCGGGGCGCCTCGGCCGCCCTCACGTGAGTGTTTCCGGCCCTTCCGACACCCCCGTCCCGCTTAGCGATCGGGAGCTGCGGCGGGTGAGAGTGGGCTGCCCCCCTCAGCGCGCCGGGCTGCCCCGGCGGCGGGAGCACGCTCTCCCGGCCTCGGTTAGCGAGGGGGCGGCGTTTCGGGCGGCGAAACGCTCCCGCTTCTCGCAAGAGCTCTCCCGCCTCGGCCCCTGTTGGCTTTTGCTGCGGGGTGGAGGCTGGCGGCTGGGGCGGGCAGGGCGCCGGGGTTGCGGGAGAGGGCTCCGGCAACCCCCGCTGGTTTCCTTCCCTTGAGTAGGGTGAGGAGAGCGGCTGGTGCTGGTTGCCCAGTCCCGCTGGTTCATCGGAGCCCTACGCTGGGAATAACAGTGTCGGGGGTATTGCGGGGATACAGCCTCAAAGAGCCAAGGTTCGGGGGGCTTTTCCTTCCTTTGGTTTTCCCCGTAGAGTTTGTCGCAGGGTAAGAGAACCGTGGAACCGGTGATGCTGATAAATGTCTTACTTCTGGGGGCTCTCTGAAAGACTTGCTTGCCTGAGTGTGAATGCCCCTCCTCTGTGTGTTGGAAGCCTCCTCGCTGGTAGGGCGAGAGCCAGGGTGTTTTAGGAACAGAAAGCAGTGGGATTGCTGAAGTCCAGAAGACCCTTGCTTAAGAAACACTTAGATTGGGCAGGTGAAATGCTATTGCTGTTCTCAGATACACTGTGTCTCGTTACGCGGTGGAAGCTTCTACGTTGGATTTATTTGATGTGATTTAATAGTAGTCCTGAGTCGAAGGAGTCTTTGCTGCCTCTAGATGATTCTCCTCTCCAGCTATGTGAGACCGCAGTCAAGAATCTGCTGGTGCTTCTGACATCTGGCTGGGGCAGCAGGAGCAGGTTCAGCCCACGAGTAGGTACTTGCAAAAGTGAGGGAGAGTTTTCAGTTCCCTTACTTTGAAGGAAAACTCATAAGGGGGGGAAAAAGTGGAAAAAGCGTAATAAAAAGTTGAGCTGCTGCCCCCCCACCTCCCAAAAAGCAGCGATATAATGGAATCACACCCTGACACGTGCTTGTGAGAACCTGGAGGGAAAATTCCCTTCCCATTTCCCACCCTTGTTTTTTGGAATGCTTGCTGTCTCCAACTTTGGATCTCCTCAAAGGGAATAACAAATCATTGGTGCATAAATATTTAGCTTACAAGCATGGTCCTGTTGCTGAGAAGAGAGTTTGCTTTGTTGTATAAAGTAGCTATGGGAATGTTATGGAGAATATTGCGCTGCTCTCCCCGTTGAGCAGTGTGTTGGAGGAGTATCTCCAGAATGCCTAGATATGTTACGACAAAGAATAATGTCTTGATACAAGCTTCCCTATTTCTAAGAGCTTGTTTGTGGGCACGCTCCTTGAGCAACTTTAACTGCTCTTACAAACTTTTTCTTTCAGGATTCGTGGGGTGGGGTTTTTTTTCTTTTTTTTTTTCCCCTGTAATTATACATAATAATGTTGGGGTTTAAGGCAGTGCTGATAACTGGAGGAGACCCCTTTGCACACCCTGCTCCTAAACAGCTCTCTTAACTTGCTTTGACTTGTAATGCGTTGTTCCTACATTAAGTACATCATCATCTTTAAATCAGGCTTGAACATAGGGTTAATTGTTTGTATGGATGTTGCCCAGCAGTAACATGCTGCCTATTTAAATATGATTCTGTGGCTTTGCTGCTGTGTTGCCTGATAAGTTTTGTAGGCTTGCTGCTGCTTTAGCTCTGCCTGTTTGGGGGTATATGACTCGATACAAACTATTACAACTGTCCTGTTCTTTCTCCACAGGAGGTAACGGCTAGCAGCCGCCACTATGTTGACAGATTGTTTGACCTCGATCCTCAGAAAGTCCTGCAAGGTGTCATGTAAGTCATCTGAAATGCACTTGGGCTGTTGGTTGTGCATAGGCTAGGTTTCCTTGGCTTCCAGGAGAGCTGTATGTTAAGGGCAAGCAGCCCTTCCTATACTCTTTTGAGAAATCTCATGGAAAGTTTTCATGCAGGCATAGTAGGGTTGTTTCAGCAGACTATCATGCTGTAGCACATGCTTTATCAGACAGCTTCCCAGTTGCCAGAGAAGAGGTTAAACATTCTGTGAGCATTCAGATTTTATTTTTTTCTAATACATTTCTTCCTGCTGGCCACTTTTTGCTCCTTCTCCAGGTCTGTTGAGGCTCTTTTCTCTTGCTCCACTGCCAAGTCAGTGTACCTGCCTCTTTTTCCCCTGCTGCTGTGCTTGAGTGTTGGCTTTCTTTTTTTTCATGCATGGCTTCTGTCTCACCCATGGGAACTGTGAACTGCAAGGAAATGCTACCACAGAAATTAATTTGGATGCAAATTGTATTTCAGTACTTCTGTTGCATGCCAGTGATATGAGGTAGTGACTGAAAGAGTAGAAGGCTGCCCAGCTGAGTAGGTAGTAAAACTGATGCAAAGATCTGGTTATTTTCATGCTGTCCTGGGGCTATAAGCTTTCCATTAAACCCACACAAGCAACATGGCAAACAAGTCTTTGCCTAGGACTGATTTTTGGTGGTGAAACCAGACCTTTTCAGGCTTACTAGCAGCTTTGTTGGTTGTTGCTACCTTGCAAAACACCAGAATACACAGAAGGGTCAAATGAGTCAAAAAGCCAAGGATGTTGGTTGTGTTGTTAGGGCAGCTTGAGGTGTTTTCTGGTAAATTATCCCAGAAGGTGTCCCAGGGGCAACGTATCAGAATTGGTGTCCCTTTGAAATCCATGGAAAGCACAGCACACATGGAATGCTGGAAGTCTGGGAAGCTTTTTTGGTTGAAGTACCCCCGACCCGTATAAAGAAGTGGGAGACCACTGTAACTATGCGCAGGCTCTTAACTCTGCCCTGCTGAAGAGGCTGGTTTTGTTTCCATCTCTGCCTTCTTAGTCCACTACTCATAAGTCTGGTGTGGTGGTCCCAAGGGCAAGGATGTGCCTCACCCAGTGTCCAGTTGTGGTTGAGCCCCTCTTTTTCTCCTCAGCACATGCTCTGAGCCCTGCTGGTGCTCCCTGCTCTCCTTTCTTTTAAAAGGACTGGAACCCACAGCCCCTGGTAATCCCTATCTTTTGAGATGCTATTCATTTCTTTTGAAGTGTAACTGGTTTTCCAGAAGCAGAAGTTTTAGGCAGTGTCATTGTATCAGCTAACTCCTGAAATTCTTCACCTTGTCCCTGGGTGTCAGTGGATTCTACGCAGAGATGGCTTTTCTTGCATTTAAGGACAGTTTACTATGTTATAACTGTACCGTTTTATTTCACAAGAGCTTTCAAAGGGCAGAAGAAGCTGTATTTGTGATGCTCTGGTTAAATTCCTACTTCTGAGAGTGTATCTTGCCCAACACTGAGCTGATCCGATGTGGTGGGTTTGTTGTTTTCTGGATGCTGGTAGATTGGTGTGAAACAGTGTGAATTATAAAAGTGTACATATAAAATAGATTTTAGAATAGTCTATATATAAAAGAAAAAAAAACCCCTGCTGTCAGCCCAAGATTCTCTTTGGGCAGAAAAGGACTTGCGTTGCCCTTCTTCCTTTGACTTAAGGGTGTCTGAAGAGATACTGAAGTTGGAATGAACTGGTACTTAAAGTGGAGCAGAAGAGGATTAAAGTTCTACTGAAAGTGTGTTTCAGAAGCTTTACCAGTTATTCTGCAAGCTTTGCTGAAAATCTTTGGCTCCTAGGATGTGCTGGGTTATCTTTTTTTACTCCTTGCACCCTGTCTGAAAATACCGATGCCCTAGGTCTTAATTTCAATTGATGGAGCTGTATGAGTATCAAAGGTCAGAAGATAGGCTGTCTTAAGGGGCTTTGTTTCTCCAGATTGTCTTCAGTTGCAACAGCCCAGTTCTTCACATGCTTTGATGCTTGAGTGAATAACTTGAGTTTGGGGCTGCTTTTAATTGCATGCTTTTCATTTTAATGAAAACCAACTTCTGAATGAGGCTTGATAAAGGGAAGATACAGCTGAATGCTTCTTAAACTTGAAAATCATGCCGGTCAAGTTGTCAGCTTGTAACTTGATAAAGCTTTTAATTATTTAAATTCTTTTGAAAGTATTTAAATGGTCAAATCTTTTCCTTTTGTTCCCATGCATTGTCAGGAGAGGTTGTGGTCAGAGTCTTCTTTTGTCCAGACAGTGAAGTTGTCTTACCTGGCTAGGAGCTGTGTCCTTTTCCTCTTCCTGGGAGCGCTTCCCGTGCTCTGCTGTTCTGCTCTGTGAGGTTCTGTTGGTCTCACTTCAGAATACCAAGTTTTCTGCAGAACTTCTGTTCACACCGTTTCTGTGGCACTCACCTGCCTGTTAATAGTAGGTAGAAAGGGGAGAGCTGTATGTACCTGCCAGTACATTTCGGTTCAGGCCCACATCTTCATACCTGTGCTCTGTCTGGCAGCATACACAGTTACCTTTCTATTTACTGCCTTAATACAGCTGTTTCTTTCTGTAAGCATCAGCTCTACCTTGTGGTCATGCTTAGGGCTTGAGAGGACCAGCAGGTTTGTTTTGTGTCTGCTTAGGTGCTCCTCTTCTGAACCTTTCATCTGCTACGTAGTGTTCTACAGTTCAGCTGTCCTGAGAGAGGCTGTGATGACTGGGTTCTGCAAGGTCAACACTAATGTCAGGTGTTGACAGCGCACAGCCTGCCTCAAACAGATACGGTAGCGGATTAAATACTGTGTTCTCTCAGGAGTTCTGGTCAGTGTTCTGCTGTTACTGGCAGAGGAGCTGAAGGTAGATAGCTCTGTAAATTTCAGCAGTGTTATGAGGGCTGCATTTGTCCCAGATGGTTGCTGCAGCATCATCCTCTTGCTTTGCAGCACTGGCACTGTTTTATTTTTTTTAAAAACAATTCTGGGTGGCGATCCCAAGACTCGTTTGCTTTTCACCTGCTCTTAACCTCAGGACAACATTATTCAGATGCAAGACTGATGACTATTTTTGTCCTTTAATTTATTTGCTGGTCGGGGGGGAGCTTCTTTGAGGGATGTTTTCTCATGCTTACATTTAGCCTGGTGTCTTCAAAGAGGCGATCTATCATTTTTACAGAGAGCTATGTAATTCCATCTCAAGCATTCCTTCTGACAGATCTGACTTAGCCAAGGTCCCAACTGTTTCTCATCAGGCTGTTCCTCAGCAGTCAGAGAGGGACATCTCTTACAGCTTGTAAATAACCATCTTTGTGGTGCACTGGGAAGTCCTGCACTACTGCTCTTTCTGTCCTTTGTGGCTGTGCTTTTGCAGTCAGCTGGAGTTACTAGACAAGCACTTTCCAAAACTTGTGAGAACCTTTTGTTTCTCAGGAGAGTCACAGAACGCTCTGGGTTGGAAGGGACGTCAAAGATCATCTAGTCCCACCCCCCTGCCATAGGCAGGGACACCCTCACTAGCCCAGGCTGCCCAAAGCCCCATCCAGCCCTACCTTGAACACCTCCAGGGATGGGGCTCCCACAGCCTCTCTGTGCACCCTGTGCCAGGGCCTCACCACCCTCAGAGCAAAGAATTCCTTCCTCACGTCTCACCTAACCCTGCCCTCTTCCAGCCCGAAGCCATCGCCCCTTGGCCTGTCCCTGCACTCCCTGGGGAACAGCCCCTCTCCCGCTTTCCTGTGGGACCCCTTTAAGTGTTGGTAGGCCACGATTAGGTGTCCCTGGAGCCTTCTCTTCTCCAGGCTGAACCAGCCCAACTCTCTCAGCCTGTCTTCATAGGAGAGGTGCTCCAGCCCCTCAGTCATCTTTGTGGCCTCCCCTGGACTCGCTGCAAGAGCTCTACGTCTTTCCTGTACTGGGGACCCCAGAGCTGGATGCAGTACTCCAGGTGGGGTCTCAGCAGAGCAGAGGAGCAGAATCACCTTCCTCAACCTACTGGCCACAGAAACATCCTACAGAAATGGTACTTGGTGCTGAAGAACCAATTTCAAAGTTTACATCTACAGTGTTTCCTTCTTCCCAGGGAGTGTGTCTAGTGCTGAGATGAGAAGGCTGGCACAGAGCCATGCGAGGTTTGAGGTGTCCATGCTTTTCTCATTTTGAGTGTTTGAGAGCTGATACTGCTGATAAGGAAAGTACAAGGGTTGGCATATAGGTGAGAACGTGGGGCCTGCTTTGGCTCTGCCAGTTATGTTTTCAGGGTCCTTGCAGACTTGGGCTTGAGAGGGCTGTGGTGGTTCGTGGTTATGCTCAGTGTTTTGAAGACTCTGCCACTGACACTTTGGTACAACCAAGATGTGGTTGGGTTTACCTGTGTGGTAGGTTCTTGGGTGCAAAATTAGGTACATGTTAAAAGCTCCTGTAAGGGACAATGGACTTGTGCTTACCTTTGATTGGAGATGTTTTGTGCTGCTTGCTGGTTTCTGCGGCCTTCGAGGCACGGGACCTATCTTGTATCTCTTTTGTGGTCAGCTGCTTTGAAATGAATTGGAAACCCCTCAAACCATGTGTGTTTCTTCCATCCAACTTTTCATTTGTGTATTCTTGGATTTGAAAAAAACCCACAACCCTAAATGTTCCAGGCATGTGTTGGGATGACTGTATAGTAGTGTCTTGTGTTTCTCAGCTGTGGCAATTGGAATGAGAGCATCAGTGCAGTGTTCCACACATGCCTGCAGGGAAAGCTGTGTGAACTGTAAGAGGCAGCTTCATGGAGTGGGAAGAGAAGAAATTCCCATCTCAACTCTAATGGAGCAACAGGTACCCCCTTTCAGACAATTATGAAGAGGCTACTTCTGCCTCTTGTTCTTTGTGTCCTGTTAAACAAACTAAAGACTTGTTTCCACATTGTGCATCCTGGATGTCTGCCATCCCATTTTCTGTCCCTTGATGGGCACTTCTCAACCCAAGCTTTCTGTGGGAACCACATTTTGTCCTCCACATATCTTCTTGCTTTGGTTTTCACCAGAATGGCCCTGTGAAACAGCAGTCCTTACAGGCTTGTTCCTGTGTCGCTTTGCCTCCACGCGTTCTTGATCGGTTCCGTTACCTCCTACGCAGTGCTCTGTAGTAAGCATCTCAGATGCAGCTGGGAGCTTTGAAGTCTATTTGGCTAAGAACAAGTGATACAATTGTTTTTTGACCTGGTGTTTTTGTGTAGTGTCATTCAGGTGCAGAGGGAAGAGGCTCCTGAGTCTCTCCTGTTGATACTTTGTGAACTGCAGGAAACTTGGGAATGGAAAGCAGCTCTCTTAGGTTGCAGAATCAGACAGAAACTCGAGCGTGTTTAGGTGAGGCTGAGAGGGGCGCTCCATTTGATTTCTCCCTTTCAGGAGGTAAGCTGAGGAAGCTGATGGCTAGGCAAGCTTTTCACAGTGATAGAAGTTGAAATTTAAAGGCCTCAAACATCTTTTGGGAACCAAGGAGTGCTCTGTGAAGAGTGACTTTCAGTGTAATAGGCTTTGGAGAGTGAGGTGGAAGAACAGTGTAGATAACAGAGGGAAGAGAAGAAGGTGCAGTAGGGAAAAAGTGTGTTTCTGTCACAGAAGAAGACACCCTTTTGCTTTTGTGCTTTCTTTGTGATGCAGCAAAAGGTACAGGAGCGCAACACAGTACATAAGTTGCTTTCGGAAGATAGTGACTCCTGGGCTGACACTCAGAGGTGGGCTGAGCTTCAGGGAATTAGGTACCCCTATTACATTTGGCAAGCAGCCTTCAGCCTGAGAGGGCTGTTTAATATTTCAGGCTTTGCAGTTGCCACTCTGAGCGAGAACTGATGATTAATGAAGCTGTTACAGTGCTGCCTTTCAGAAGGGCACGAAGCCACTCTTCTCCAGAGCTTTCTTGAGGGAGTACCCTCAGAGCAGCGATACTCTGCCATGACGATTTCCCCAAGGAGGGGAGAGGAGTAACAACTCGGGAGGTCAGAGTGTGAGGTGGCAAACATCAGGCTCAGCACACTTGAATACTTTGAGGCCACTCAGATTTTAACTTTATTAATCTTTTAGACAAATGGAGAGAAGAGGTGATTGCCTCTGAGCTGGGGTGGGGGGAAGTAGCAGGCAATAGAGGGAGAAAGAGTTGTTGTGCCCTTGGGGGGTTGTCTGTGGGATTCCTAAAACTGAACTAGAGGTTGGGCCTGAGGGATGTGTGCCACAAAATCAGCAGTGCTACCTAGTTTGTGACTCTTAATATTTGAGGTTTGACTTTTGTTGTTGTTTTCTTTGTTCTAAGCTTCCAGTTCAAATTGATGGGAATCAATATTAAAAGAATTGAATTTACTTACTCTCCCAAATGAGCTCGTCACTTTGCAGCAGGAACTCACTATCTCCCTGTTACAGTTCAGCATTTCTAGTAACACCTGAAGGACAGAAATCTGTTTACTGGTGAATTTGTTTAGCAGATGACTAAAATTATTCCAGTATATGAAATGCATTGTTTCAGTAGTGCTGAGTACGTATTATTTCAGTAGCACTGAGCTGATAATTTCAATGTGTTGAGATATTTTTGTCTCTTCTTCGGGAATGGGAAAGTAACAGGAGGGCTAGCTGGTTAATTGACTTGCTAAAACATACCTCAGACATGCACTGCCTGAAATGCCCAGGGACTCCCCCGCCCATAGAATGAGAAGGTTTATTTGGATGTAGGTAAATGACAATGTTTCTGTCCTAGTGAGTGTCACTGACGCCCATTTGAAAAAGGAAATTCAGACATAATCAAAGCATACATTGGGGGAATGGATTAAAGCTAAAGGAAGGACGGTTTAAGTTGGATATTAGGGGGAAGTTTCCTTACAGAGAGTGGGGAGGGGCTGGAACAGGCTGCCCAGAGAGTTGGTGGATGCTGCGTCCGTGGGGGTGTTCAGGGCCAGGTTGGATGGGGCCCTGGGCAGCCTTATGGAGCTCCAGGCCTGGAGGTTGGTGGCTCTGCCTGTGGCAGGGGGGTTGGAGCTCTGTGTTCCTTGGGGTCCCTTCCAACCCAGACCGTTCTATGATTCTATGATACAGAGGCCAGTGCATCATCTCACCTAATAACTATTTGGAGATAAAAAACCCAGGCTCTATTTTCATATCAGGAAGAGTTTAGATTATAATCTGACTGTTAGTGGCTGTGTCAAATAAGGAGCTTTTGGTGATCCTTCAGTGGCCACTGGTCTAAACTGGAGCGGGCAGTGCCGTGCAGGATTGTGAGCTCGCATCTGGGAACAGCTCAGCAGGTGCTGGAAAGCCGTTTCAAGGTATTTTCTTGTGCTGAATGAAACCTAAGTGTTCTTGACATGAATAATTTACAGTGGGCAAAATTATTCTGATGATGAGTGGTGGGCTTAGAGTGGGCAAAATAATTGTAAATCAAAAGGCAGTGGCTGAAAAGCAGTGCTAGAAGAATGGAGTGCTATGGGATGCCTCCTTGCTTAATGAAATTCTATGTAATTTTTGCTTTGCCTGTGGGATATACTGCTGTATGCTGAAGGCACTACTTTATCTTGGGGACAGGGAATATCTTGGTGAGAGGGGAATGGTGATATTAAGAAAAATAGTAACAGTTACTTCTGTTTGGTGGTTTGGGCCTTTCTTGTGAAGCGCCCACAACAAAGGCCATTCTTTTTATGCGGTTTGGCTGGTTTGGGATAGCTGTGAAAAAAGCATTTTGCTGATCTGGTGGCTCTTGTCACAGAGAGGCAGATCTCCCAGTTTCCAGGAGTTCTGCTGAACTGCAGCTGTTCCCCCCACACCTCTGGATAATTCATTGCTGTTATGACCTAGTTTATTTAAATAGCAGAGATTGATGCTGAAATTGAAACATTGATGATGCCAAGCTCTAGCTGTGATTTGTGTGGGGGTTTGTTTTTGTTTGGGTGTTTTAGTTTAAAAGGCTTACGTAATAAAAGCTAGCTAAAATCCCATTCTCCACTGACACCAAGTATTTGAAATTTGAACTACATCATTCTTATGGTTGAATGGGCAAATTTTCTATTTTTTTAGTGATCTCATGCAACTTGTACAATTTCTAGATTCTGTGCAAAGGATGAGGAAATAAAACGTGCTTGAGAGGTGAGACGAGCAGCATCTCCAGTTCTGTCAGTTGGGCTAGAGATTTGAAAGGAGCTTGAGTTGAAACTGCAGCCAAAGACATGGAGAGCTTCAGTTGCTAAAGCCTGGTAAGGAAGGCTAGCTTGTGAATTGACTGATGTAAGCTCTTATATGGAAGTAAAGGTTTGATGTGAGAGGCTTCTTCAGTCTGTCACACACACACAGAGCAAGGAAACTGGGAAAGGTTCAGGGAGGAATGAGGTGTATTTCAAACTACAGGTGTGGGTCATTGAAACAGCTTGCCTTTCTATTTGGTAGACTTTCCTTGGCAAGAAAACATGTGACATGGTAAGTTCCCTCTCCACAGAGGATACTTCAGAGAGGAGTTGGAGTGGTTTCTGTGGCCTTGTGATACAGTGAAGTCAGTTTAGCCGATCCCATTTAGCACTGTGCACGTTAAATCCTGCTGTTCACAGCTGTAGTTGTAGCCATGTGCTGTTTCTGTACAGCACTTGGATTGTATGCAGTGTCTCAGAGTACAGAATTAAGGTTGGGAGCAACTGTGCATTGAGGGCTGCCTTGATTAGATGTTGAGTTTGCTTAGTTTGTGCTGTATGTTAATTGCATTGCAGTTTCTACGTGCTAAAACTCAGACAAGTCCAGTAACAGTATTTCTATGTCCTGCTTTGTTCTTGCCTGTAAAGCCATCTTTTTCTTTACAAATGGGATTAGAAATCTTGAAAGTTTTCTTCCCATCCCAATGATTAACCTTAAAAATAAGTTGATTTATGGTTTTGGTGGCTTGCTTGAGTTGGCAGGAGTTTTTAACTCTTATTCACTTGGTTGGACTAATAATCATATTAGTACAAACACGGTCCCTGCTAAAGGTGTAGAAAACAATTCACATGTTGGGATATCTGAGCCTTAGTAGTGTCCATCTTAACAATTAATTCCGTCAAAATAGCAATGGACATATTTTAATGTGCAAAATTTGTCATAAATTCCTGTTGTTGGTTGCATCTGTCCATAAAAAACCTGGAAGAGAGAAGGAAGAGGAGGCAAAAGCTTCAGAAAACATACTGTCCGAACTTCAGCTCCACTGTTAGCTTCTGACTCGAGTGCAGGTACCATTTGCTTATATGATGGGGAAATGTAGAAACTCTCTTGAAGCTGGTTTTTATTAATGTCCTTGAATTGGCTACCAGTACCTCAGCTTTTTCGATACTTGCCTTCTGAGTTTTTGAAAACCTCTGAAAGGTGCTTTGCATCATTCTATTGTTGGTAATTTTGATCAGCCCTGGCAGATAACTCGCCTTGCCTGACAAGGCGTTGTTTGGATGCTTCCTCTGGGCGTGCAGTTGTCTGAGTCCCTTCTAACTATTTCATACTAGAAGTGAAAGCGTTGGCTGGAAGTGTCTAGGGCTACTTTTCCTTCTACGATCGGTCAGCTCATGTTTGATATCCCTCTCTGCTTAGGAGTCTCTTAAATACGGCTCCCTGCTCTATTTTCTAAAGGCATAAGATGAGAAAATATTACGCGGGTTGTTTATTTCCTCCTCCTCTGTGTAGTTCCTATTGCTGCTTCCTCAGCAAGTCACCCCAGCTTGTTTCAAGAGCTTTTGTGTTGCTTTGCAGGAAGCTGACATGGGAAAGCTCCAGGCTTCCTATCGGAATTGTAAAACTTCTTACGTTTGTGCCTGATTTACTGTGTTTAAAAATGCAGCAAAATGAATTCTCACTGGGGAGTCTGCATGTCTCCAGGTTGCTGTCTCAGGAACTCTTTCACAGAAGAGGTGCAGGTTTTGGGGCTCACTGGGAATGCTGTAGAGATCTCTACTTCCTCAGCTGGGAGGTTAGTTTGTGCTGGTTCAGAGAACTGTCCGCTAACAGCTGGATACTTCTGGTGCTTTTGTGGGAGGAGTCCTGGGCTTAGAATCAACTTCATGAAGATGTTGAACTTCAATAATTCCTCTTAGGACAAAGTTCAGCTCCTTAAGTTGCTTCTGCAAGAACAGTTTACGTTGGCTTTTCATGATACTCATTTTTATTGGCTAGGAATCATTAAAACATATAAAGCCTGGATTTCACTTGCGAATTGTTCTATTTAATATTGCCTCTCGCTTATCTGAAGCGGGCTGTATCTGGTGCCTCCAAACAGTCACACGTTGGTGTAAATAGAAGCTATCAGATTTTAAGTCTATGCATTAAAATTATTGTCTTTCAGGTTATGTTGTTAAATTAGTTTTCTTTTAGTTTGGATCCAAATTCTTAAAATTTAGTACACAGAATATTAACAAAAAACCCAAAAAATGAATCACAACCATGAAACACACACAACATCATGTATCTTGATCATGTGAAAGCTTCAGTCTCTTTTGGCTCTACAGAAGGGTACATTTGTGAGGCTGAGAGACTAACTGGTGCTGGTGTGTGCTATGTACATGTGTAAGGTCTGCATCCTTTGGAAGCCGCTCATGCTGTGCTGTTGCCTGGCAGTGGGGTTGATAACCTACACCAAAGCTTGGACGTGATTATTGGAAAGCCTGCATATCTCATCTTCTGGATCGTGGCTGCCTCAGAGGTTAGGCCTCGGATCACCAGAGACTAGTTATCTTCTGAAGTTCTCATCTTTGTGTTTTTGCTGCTGTTTCCTCCTTCGTTGTTTCAAGGACTCCTCCTCACAGTAGGAAGTGCAAGCTGTGCGTACAATGTTCGGAAACGAAGTGGGTATCTAGTTTTGGCCTACATGTTTCTGAGGTTTCTTTGTTACCTTTTGTAGAAGATAGTGATCTTTACTGCTTTATTCTCCTCACATGAATCTCACGTTGTCTTGGATCTGAAATTAGTCAAGCTCAGACTTGTTAGAGATGATGTTTTCAAATACAAGGGAGTTGCCCTCAGTTTTCCCAATGCTCATGATTCACCAAGGACCCAGTAGACTAGGACAGCATGTGGGACTGCTTTACTTTTAGCTTCCTGATCGGGAAGATCTCCATAAAATGTGATGTGGATTTGCAAAATTTTTTTGATAGTCAATGGAAAACAAACAAAAAAGAGCCTTCTATTATTCAACACTGGCTTATGGCACTTTAAGGGTGTTCTTGGTCTCCATATCCACTCACTTCCTGTGTATTGAAGAAGTTCGTTACTGTAGGTGGCGAGTTTGAAGAGCTAAGTGTGGCACTGAGCTTGGGAGTGCCAAAGCTTTATGCACACAAACCTGGGGATCTTTGCTCAGTCCTGTGTGTCAGTTTTTGGTCACCTTACCAATTTTGAAGGTATTTTACCAGCCAGTTGAAGTGGTTGAATATACACATCTTGAAATTGTCGGAAGTCTCAAGCCTTGTGATGTATTTCTTGTCTATCTGCTGTGGCCTTTCCAAGGAACTTTATGAACTAGGATGGAGAGACTCATCTGAATGACTTGCAGATCAGGACTGTGACCTTGCTAAAACTCTCTGTTTGGGCATTATGGAACTTTGCCGTGTTCCTGTGGCTCTGGAAAGGGTCTCTAAATCAAATTCTAATTGGCAACACTTATTAAATGTTTGTAAGGTTAGCAAGCCATTCGATTGCGGGGTTGGTGCAGGAGTCACAAAAGCGTGTTGTTGGTGTGGCTTTGGATTTGTTGTTCTTTTTTTTTGTTTAAAAAGCTCAAAATAATGTGTGAAATGACCTGAGCAGAGCATTACATGTCACCTGAATCTGTCTGTTAATTCTTCAGTGTGCTTGGGAAGTGCCTTTTGT
Organism: Zapornia atra; assembly: GCA_013400835.1. Taxonomy (NCBI): domain Eukaryota; kingdom Metazoa; phylum Chordata; class Aves; order Gruiformes; family Rallidae; genus Zapornia; species Zapornia atra. Next base: position 106,455 of record VZTU01012929.1, read on the forward strand.
CTTTAGCTTCTCAAGCTGCCTTTGCAGATATGTGGTAAGGTGCAGCCTTTCTGATAACAGGGAGCAGTGGCCTTTTTAGAAGGCCTCAAATGGCCTGTGCAGTTCCCATTCCTTTGAGACATCCGAAGGCTGCTTTTGCCACTGTTTTGGACAAACTCTTGTATTTTAGAAACCTGTAAAAATGACCAGGATACTTTCATGCCAGCGTTCAGTATGGAACCACAGAAGTACTGTGTCTGAGTTCAGTGAACTCAGTCCATTCCTTAAATTTTCTTGGGCTCCCAGCTTCGCCTGTCTTCTGATCTTGCTCTTTCTCCTTCACCTCCTGCCTTGCGGTGTGCAGTTACCAAACTTAAGGGAGACGGAATGGAAAGGTCCAGCTCTTTCTGCTGGTGCTCAGCTGTGTAGAACTGCGTGCTGAGTAGGCACGTTCCTGTCAAGTGATGGCTTAGTTGACAAGTCAGCTTCCTGATTCTGCCTGTGGGAAGAGATACAGCACTACAGTTCAGCGTTCAGCTGCTTCTTGTGCTGCTCCCTCATTGGAGCTCCAAGATCACTAGTGAAACACAAGGAATTAGCCAGCCTCCATTGACTTAAAATTCTTCACACACTCTTCTGTGGCCATGTAACTGTATGCAGCAGGAGGCTGAGTTGCAAGGAGAAACACCCAATTACCTTTTCCGAATTGGGGTTTGGAGAGGGTCTGTTTATGACAGTCCAGGTATTGCCTGCCTTGTCTAAGAAGTGGGTTTTTTATAACTCTTAACAAAGTGACTTTAATACGCAGGACAACTGCTTGTTGGGGTGGGATTTCCACATTCAGTGGGTACATGAGGAACATGTAGTGTTTGTGCAGGCATGGGGGCATCTTAAAAGAGCAGAGCAGGGCTACTCTATGTCTCTTTAACATTGGCAGATAGTAGGTGAGTGTGATACTGTGGCAAGAAAGTACACTAACTTTAAGCAACCACTAAGGCTCCCAAATTATTAGAATGAATTACGGGCACAGGTAGGCAGTGATTAATTTATCAGTTTGGCAGCTGCTAACTCTATAATTGACCTAGATGTGGGTTTTGTTGATAAATATTTATTTTAATTCAGACTGCTTTTGTTTTCTGCTTTTAAAAAGGTCCCTAAAACTAGAAAGTTTCCTAGGAAACTGTCATCTTGATTTTCTGATCCTAAGTTGTTAGCTTTCTCCAGATTCTCTGGATGTTCATATATGTTCATCTGAAGAAAAAAAAGGGATGTCTTAAATGTGGTGATGTTTTTTTAGGATACAGTAGCAAAAACAAGGTATCAGACCACACGCTCAGTGTGTGGAACCAGTGTCCTCTTTCCAGAATGCTTCCCATGTTCCTTTGCCATTGTGTGAATGCCTTCGGTGTATTTAACCTTGCAGTAGCTCTCAGCCAGGAAAACGCTGTTGGTTCCACCTTACTCCTGGGATTTTCATGTACAGATGTCTAGGTGCCCTGCTGAAACTCACAAAGGAAGCCTGTGGTGAAGAGGAGAGTGAAAGCCTGGTCTCTGGAGACTGGTGATAGTTCCTTGGTCCTTCTTTGTGTTGTTTCCCCAGCTTGTCTTTTCCTGCACCCAGTATAGAATATACATTTAATACTTTAAATTACCAATATTTGATGTCCCAACCAATAGTGTTTGTTTTGTTTTCTTTTAAGAAGTCTAGTGAATATATGGGCACAAAGAACAAGTGTATCTGCTTTTCCTCAGGAGTGAGACTTCATGTCTGGTGTGCATGTGAGAGAGATTGGGTTTTTGCTTACTTGCCTCAGCTGGGATGTAATGGAACCCCAGAGCTTTGGGGCATTTACCTGTGGGCTGTAGCCGCTGTGCCCCCAAGCACTGCTCGGTCCCGTAGCGCAGCATGGACACGTGGAAGACTGCTTGATAAGCCTTCATGGAAATAGTAAATTCTATAGATTAAGCCCTCAGTACCTCAGCATAATTTACCAGGGTTTGTTTTTCTTTCTGGATTTACAGAGATATGAAAAATGCTGTAATTGGAAACAACAAACAAAAAGCCAACTTGATTGTTTTGGGAGCAGTTCCAAGGTATGTCCTTTGCTACTCTCCTTTTCACTGATTCACAGTAGGTCTGGAATAATGATCCATAGCTCACAGGCACTTTTTATTTTAACTTTATTTGTAGTTGACTGTATACTTTATTGTAACTGAGAGATGCTTGAAATATCTGTTAAACTCATGTATTACAGAACAGGCTGTTGAGTAATGCTTTTAATTTAGAATTTCATAGAATTCTCTAAAGTAGCCTTGGTGATTTTTAATATACTTTACCAGCTCAGCAATCAAATCTAATTTCTGACATTGATGATATTAATGATGGATGAAAGTGGTTGTATCTTTATCCTGTTCGTAAACCAATTGCCTGGTGACTTCACAAGTGAAAATATGTAAGATTATGTTAAAAATATAATTTTAAAATATTAAAAAAAAACCCAAACAAGTCCATCTGGAGATAATTTGCTTGTCTTCTCCACCTGCTTCAGAGGATTAAAAACCATTGATCATACTTTATTGCTGAATTACTGCTTCAGCCAATGTTAACTTTTTCTGGATCCTGATCCCACTAGTACAAATTTACCAGGTAACTTGAGCTACTGGAATGCTCGCTGCAGCTTTCATTTCACCCCTCTTCTCCTCCAGCTTTTTTTCAGCCACAGTTTGCTCCAGTGGAGAAGGAAAACTTTGAGAGCACAGCTTTACTTGTGCTAGCAGTGCTGGGGACACCTGTGATCCTTTTCCTTGGGTCCCAAATTGTCCTGCTTGAGAAAGCTGCTTCTGGCTTGTCAAAAATGCTTTTTATTTCCAGGGAATATCTTCTCATTTACAGATTGAGTTTGTGTCAGGACTAGTCCTTTCAATTCCCTAAGGATTAGCTGTGGGGAAGTCCCCTCTCCAAACCTGCTGAGATATCTTCCGTTTTGACTGGATACAAACAGGTGAAGAGCAGACTTCACGTGAGGAGGGAAGATTGAAGCAGGCATTTGCTGAAGGCTATACAGAGCTTAAGGAACACTTTTCAGCAACAGGCCCCGAGGGATTCTTGCAACTACCATTGATTCTGTGGTTCCCATTTTAAAAAGCCATACAAGATCTCCAAATCCCAAACTGAAAGCCTGCCTTTTCTTCAGTTTTGTAGGACCTCATGTTCCTTCCCTTACACTGCTTTCTGCTGTTACTTGTACTGTGCCTGGTATTGGAAATCCTGTGAAACTTTTTTCTGTTGCTAATGCCTTCTGGCTGTCCAAGGAAATTATATGGTTAACCTGTAACTGCAAATAAGCCATGGGGTTTAGAAAATTCTAAAAGATAAACTAGCATACTTGTCCTCACTTCAGCACGAGTTATCCTCAAATGACAGGAAATCTCATCTCAAGGTGTTTTAGACTACAGGTGTAGATGAAGGTAAAGTGGCTGTCTTATTATATGAAAAGACAGTTCTTGCTGGCTAAAACTTAAGTGGCATCATCTACCTCCAGGTGCCTTTCTGAAGACTTCAAAATTTCCTCAAAGTGTTGTAGACAGACTTCAATAGATTATAGACCGTTTGGATTCGAGGACTCCTACCCAACGACGTGATGGGAATTCATTGGTGTTTTTGACTGCCTTCTAGTTTGTCAGATAGCCCACTGAAGCTCTTAGATGTATGGGAGCCTTTGGATTTCCAATCTGCAAAGCCCAACCTTTCCCTCAGTAGGAACAGGACCAAGCAAGCTAGCATTCTTTGGTTTACATCTCCCTTGCAAATTGAAGGAGTTCTCTTTTCAGAGTCAGATTGCAGTCTCCCAAGGGAAGCTGATTCTTTTTCTGGCATATGGGGATTGTTAGAATTCTGGTGCTGCTTTGTCCTGAGGTTCAAATTCTGTACTCGCTTCTTGCTTCTCTCTTCCTCCTCAGGTATTCCTCCAGGACGCTTTCAGAAGGGACCCTTTAGACCCAAAGAACCCTTTCAGGTTTCTGTCACTTAGTGGAAAAGCAAACACTATGTTCAGATATTAAAACAGACTCGTAGGAGCTTTTGGATAAAAGTTGAGGAAGTATCATTTTGAAAATGGGCCAAATGCTACGAAGTATCCCTGTTATTTTAAAATATTAGACTGCTGTTGGGTTAGAAACGCAAAGTCCTGTGAAGATCTCCATACAGGAAGAAAATGCCAGGACAGATAATGGCTGAGTTGCTGTTATTTCTAGGCCAGTGGCCTCCTGAGTCCATGAGCTGACAGCTTAGTGGTGTCACCTTTACCTTAAATGAATTTTATTTTGTCCCCTTGAAGTTCAGTCTGACCCATGGTCACTTCTTGATCACTTGTTCTAAAGGGGGTGCTAAGAAAACACAGTTGATGGAAGAAAGCTTGTGGGCTCACCATGCCTGGATCTAAGAACTGAGAAGTGTTAAGGACTGTGCAGATATGTACACAAACATGATCCTAGGCCTGCACTTCTTGCTTCTGAAGAGATGACTTGTTTTATACCTCTTCTTCTCCACAGAATGAGAGTTACTCCTTCGCTTTCTCATGAATTGCTGGCCTTGGGCACCTTTACCAGGACTGCAGAAATTTTACTTTTTAAAACGTGCTTTTTAGTAGCAGTCCCAGAAAATAGAATTTCTAAAGTTCAGGTGGTAAAAATAAACCAGAGTCAGCCTTGTCTCAAAATGGTTTGCTGCTTTTCCTAGCATTCAACCTTCTTTTTTTTTTCCTTCTACCCAACGTAAGTGGGCAGAGAATGAAGAAGTCCTCAGTAATTATGGGGTGTGCTCCTTCACTTCGCAGTTTTATAAGAACAAATACAGCAGCTCTGGTGCTTATCAGCATGTCAGACACCTCTTTCAAGTTCAGTATTTAAAGGTTTTTGTCAGTTGCTCTTTACCTTCTGAATCTCAGGAAAATGATTGAGGCCTCAGTTCAAATGTAAATTGGGCTTTTCCAAGTCATCGAGGTAGGACTTCTGGCTCCCAGTCATCCGAGTTGTGATCAAAGCCCCTTTCTGCTGAGGTTTATAATAGAGGCTAGAAAAAAGTTCCTTTATTGTGGAGTCCGGGCTGACAATCTTTGTGTCATCATATTCTTTGCCACTTAATAACACCTAAGGCACAGGGGAACTAAAGGCTCTCATTAACGGGGTTAGCCCAGATACCTTGCTGTGCTTTCACTTCAGAAGCTGGGTAGCTTTCCCTCCCTGCTCCGTGGTACCTCCTTTACATGCTTTCCCACAGACTCCTCAACAGCTACATTTTAAGGCCTCTGAATTAGCGAGTGGGTTTGAGTTCTAATGTAGGCAAAAGTTTACTGCTCTTACGTAATTCTTCAGTAAATGGTCTAAAGCCTCTGGCTTTCAGAGCTGCAGCGGGGAAATAAAAACTTCCAGTGCAATGAACATGTGAGTGAGTTCTTGATAACTCTGTTCCGCAAGCCTGTGGACTGCTTCCTGGCACCCTGAAGGATACGGCGTTCAGTGGTCCGTAATCCAGCTGACAGTTGGGCATTTCCAGGTCTGTGACGTATTTCCTCTCCTCCTCTTCCTTCATCTGGTGGATGGCAGAACAGAGAGAAGGTGATACTCAGTTCAAGTCAGTGGAGCACTGCTTTGTGTTCTGCAGGTTCTGGCTACCTGATGAAGCCTTGGCCTCTGCCATTTTATCAGAAGTGTTAGCTGAGGCATTGTTACCTACCTAATTGTTACTGAGAGCTTAATATTAAAAGTCTAATCCACTTCAGAGCTAGTTTCTGAAGAGCTTCAGATACTCCTTTACTCTAAAATGAATGGAGGTTTTTTTTTAAAACACATGTTAAATCTGACCATCAAGGTCTTTTAATAAAGCCACTGAGTTGTCCTTACCAAAATGATTTTCAGCCTGCCAGCAGATTGCTCTTCAGAGCCTTAAGGCACGAACTCAGTTGTTTGGAGCTGTGTATGTGGTAGAGTACTTCTTCCCAAAGCTAAAGGTCTATCTCTAGGTAGGTGCACCTTGGAGTACTTTATATAGTTAATTTTCCCCTTTCCCTAAATATGTATGTGATTCTGTTTAACTGTTGGGTTGTTTTAATATTTTTCCATTTCTCTGGAGCACATTTGCAATGACCCTTATAACAGCTGGTGAACTCGTTCCCATTCCATCGGTGACAGTTTGGGTTCTGCACAGCATTCTCCCAGGTTGTCCACAGAAGTGAAAACTAGTACCAAGTTGTTGCGGTTTTAACTGGTTTCTAGGGTTGTGAACACACCAACATGGACACCCAGGAAATTTGGTTTCAATCGATTGTTACATATAATCACATTCCTTCAGGCAGCATTCTGTTAAGAGTTTGCCAGAAAATAAGAGTGCTGCTTTGATAACTGTGTAACCTACTAGTAAGGTGAGAAATAGGTTTGCTAACTGCAAGGTTCTGTTACATCCCAAAGTCTGTCAGCTAAGGAGAAGGACTTCATACATGCTAGTGTCTTCATTAAACACAAGAAAAGTGTCTGTAAAGATTTTGCATGCAAACACTAGACAAAAATCAACCTGATGTGCTAATAAGCAAGTAGAGGACTTGACATATCTCTGAGAGTATTTGAAATGTTCGTGTGTTCCTTTTGTTTTGGGATTTAAAAAGAGAACTTGGGCAGGGTGGTTTTGCATAGCTTACAAGTATCCCGATCAGTTCTTTGTTTAAATGCATGGTAATTACAAACTCATAGCTGACCCGTGATGCCGATGCTTGATCCTGTGTAGAGCTTAGCAGAAGAGCACTCCCTGTGCATTGAGTACTCTCATACTGGGGTGCTGACTGCTGTGAGAGCAGCTGCAGGGTGAAAACCCACCCTGTTGCTTTCAGCTTTTCTTGGAGTCGCTCAGATAAATGTCAGATAAATTTCTTGGTTAAACATTTCATTTGCTGTTGCAGTGGGAGAGCAGCTAACTCCATATGTTCTGTGTTTAGGAATAAAGAGGTTTGTGCATATAGCAAGTATGACTTCAGTTTAATGCCAAGAAAGTGTGCCTGTTAGCTTGTGTCCTGGAAAGCTTGGCCTCGTGGCTGGAATATTGAGCACCTTGCTCTAACTGATCCTGCTTTGAGCAGTGGGTTGGACTAGATGACCTCCAGAGGTTCCTTCCAGCATCACCTATTCTGTGAGTCTGCAATCTGATTTAATGAAGAACTGCCTTTATACATCTAGTTTTACCTTGGGGTTATTCAGGCACTCAGTCTAGAAAGTTCTTTTAATTAGTGCCTTTTATAATGGCTCTCCTAAAGGCCTGGCCATCCTTTACCTGTTGGAACAGAAGTATCTGCGTGACAGAACCATCTCCTGTACAGATGGGATGTGTTAGCACTTCCCTGAGTACTGGGCTCTAAATCCATTATTGGCTAAAGTAAGGAGACACTTCCTTATGAGTGAGAGATCGGTTTCAATGAAAGTCTTAATTTATCTGCTTACATTATGCATGAAAGATGTATTTGTGCAAATTCTGTTGTGCTAGATGCATGTGGTCGTGCAAATCTCTGATTACTGGCTGGTTAGGGTTAGACATAGCAGTGGTGACACCATCACTTATCCCCAAATGGCTTTAGATGGAGCAGCTCTAAACCACTTTTGGAGGCATGCACTGATCTGTGGATCTGATACTGGATTTTGGTGAAGAAGGAACAGCCCAGTAAGGGATTAGGAGTTAGCCTGCATAGATCTGACATGGCTTTTTCTGCTTCGTACCTGGGGCAGTAAAACCATTCAGCTGCTTCAGAGAACAAACTTCGCCATCTGTTTTCATCACAGTCTGAGGCAGGGCTACCAGACAGTTGTGACTAGGTTTAGTGATGACAGCAGATAATTTTTTGGAATGCTTTTTAGTTTCTAGCCTTAAAGTAACCACCACAAGAGCTCTCTTGCTGGAAGAGTTCTGTTATTGTAAAGTGGAAAAGGCTGATGAATGGTGGAAATAGGCATGAGAAATATTTATCCTCTGTGTGTTTTTCTCTGTTATCTGAGTCACTGATGGTAAATGATGTCTCCTGTTGACTTGTGTCCCTTGGTTTATTTTCTCAGTTCCTTTGTTAAATGATTAAAAAGGATAAAAGATTCTTAGGAGCTGGGGATTTTGTCATTTCCTGATAAAGGATGAAGGATATTGGAGAGTTGCTGGCTTCGATGAATCATAAGATTCAATACAGTAATGAAAATACGAAGAACTCCACCTTTGGGGGGTTTCTGGATTCCCCACACATGCTGTGTGAGGAAGAGGGAGCAGGCAATTACTTGAATCAAATGGAAGAGGGACAAGAATCCTCATCATGGAGAGGAACTCCATTTGTTACAGAGAGAATAAAACCCGAACCCTTCTTAAGCATGAAGAAAGATTTCTAGTTTGAGCTCTAGATGCTAGAAATTTTAGTGAGGTGACAGATAGAAAGCTGAAAATCATAATATTTGTTGTGTTTTGGATGTAAACTGGACTTTAATATACCAAAGAGCTTTTCTCAACATGTGTGGTAGGACCTTTGTTTCTGACAGGCATGAACAGTGTTCAGAAGTCAAGCTGGGAGGAACAAAAGAAAGGCATAAAGAACTTAAGCTCCAAAAAAAAAAAAGTGTCAGTTTTAAGTATTAGGTTTGGGTGTTCTCTTTTTTTTTTTTTTTCCTAGAATTAAGAAACTTAACCAATAAAGGAATCAGTCTTTTTTAGGGTAGTGAAATTGTGTTTTACAGAAGGCTGGGAATCCTTTAAGTTTCACTTGCTCAGTGGATAATCTGAGGAACAAAAACCCATTTTAAAACGGGAAGCTAGTATTTCCCCAGAAGAGCTGGCTTGGGCTGACTGAGCCATAGATTATTATTCTGCGAATTGTTTTGGCCCAAAAAACTTCTTGAACTGCAGAAGAAAGTGTGTTGTGTATCTCTTCTCCCAAAAAGAGATCTGGTGTGCTTAGTGATGCACAAAATAATGATGGTGATCTTCTTTACAAAGTACTTTTTGGCAAGATCCTGCCCAAAGACAGAAGATACTGGTATCTACTCAAGCTCCAGTCTCCGGTTTGCTTTCCAATGTTGGTACCCATTCAACTTGGAAACAACCTGGGTGCATAGCACAAACATGAGATGGAGTGGGGTCTTTTCTTGTTTTCTTAAAATAGGGTTGCTCAGTGTGCAGTGTGCTAACGCCTTGTCCTGATGCTACCTTCTGGTTTAAACATAATCTGATGAAGTGGTGAATTAGGTTCAAATGGGCCCTGAAAGCTTCATGTCTGTGTGTTGAGCTTTTTTCTCTATTTTTGCTTGGTGTTTTTCTCTGAAATCAATATTTCTTGAGTAATCTCATCCCTAATCCCTCAGTGCTCAGTAGCCAACTCCTTCCTTGCCTTTCTTTGAAGACTTTTGCTGTTAGAAGCGCAGCTTTTGTCTTGTGTCTCCTTCCTCTGTTGCCTCAGGATTCATGAAGATGCCTTTGGTGGCTCCAGCCCAGGCAACATATGTAAAGAACAAGTTAAAAGCTGGGTTGATGTAATAAATCTCTTCTGACAGAGGGGTATCTCACAAAACCACCCCTCTGTGCTTCTGATCCTGCTACCACTCTCGTGTTGATGTTTGCATGACTGCCTTCAGCATAGTTGTCCCAGAAAACTTAATTGGCAAAGGAGTAAGTATTGTTCTCCTGAGCTTAAGAAAACCCAGACAGATGGGCACAGACACCGGAGAGAGCAAAGGCTGCTGCATGGTAGTAGGGAAATGTGTGTACATCTGCACCTTGCAGGCCTGAGAGGCTGCTGGTGGGGGCAATGTGACAAATTTCCACCAGTGGAAGTATGGAAGAAGGAGGAAGGCAGTAATTTAAACGATGTCCTGATGGATCCTGCCTTGGAGCAAGGTCAGTGACGAGAGGTTCTCTTGGTATGCCTTACAGCTCTGGTTCTGTGATCCTCAGTTCCCCCCTGATTGACCTGCTCACTGCAGAAATCGTAAGGTGGTGCAGTTAAGGAGTGAATGGTTGTCAGGTGGGTGCATCTTGTGAAACATTCATGATCTTTGGTATGTTTTCCTTCCAGAACTCAGGCAGGATGTTTGGACATAGCATTACCAGCTCTGTCGTGCAAAAGTGTTTTGTCCAAACTTCTTGACAATCCTTATGAGGTCAAAGCGCCGTTGTTTCCCAGTGCAGCCTAGAACAGAACAAGGTGCTGTGGGATATTTTTGGGCCATGTGCTTTGTAGGGAAGAGATCTGTGCCTAAACCTAGTGGTTTGTGCCTTCGGTGAAGGAGCTTCATCTGCCATGCTCCTTAAAGGCTTCCTTTGCTCTAGAGCGGTGAAAGAGGTGGAGAACGGGAGGCTGTAATGGGCCTTCTGTGGCTGTCCTTGTTTTTTTTCTTGAAAGCATGTCAAGAGTCAGGGGCTGTTTACATAATTATATGTCTCTTTATGAGGAATAACCCTCACCATGCGGGCTATGTATAACTGGAGCAAGGTATTCTTCTAACCCAGCTATGAAACCCATGTGAGTCAAGGCAAATATTTGCAGTCAGCAGAGTTGCTAGAGCTGGTTTTGTTTAAAAGCTGTACAGTGCTTTGTCTCTGAAGTGCCTTTTCTATTAGCAAAAAAGTAAGCTGTTAATATAAGCTGTACTTCTAATGGCATCACTTAAACTGCATGTTTTCATGAGAATTTGAAGTTTCAGGTTTAAAAATACCATGTAAAGGGTAGCTTTATCTCATGATAACTGTTATAAGGAGCTGTAAGAGCCAAATCTCCACAAACAGCATTAAAAATGTATTCTCTACATCATCTTTCATGTGCAAACACTGACTGTTGGGCAGCAGTATCAGATAGGGTGGGAATATAGCAGAGCCATTTTGTATATGATGGAGAACTTCCAAATGCAGGTGAATGGAAGTCAAAACCCAGCTTAATTCTTGTCCTACGGTTGCTTAGCATCCTCAGACAAAAACCTTTTAAAATTGGGTTTCCTGGACAAACCATTGTTTTCCCATGGTGGTCACAGGCTGTGAGAGACTCTGATGCTTCAACATGGAAAAATATTTCCACGCAGGAATTTCTGGAAGACTTGGAATAGAGCTTGTGTGTTGGTGGTGTGTAGCAGTAAAGGGAATGAGCAGTTCAGCGAGGAACTTACTCATTGACATCAGTCTTGAGCACAGTGGTAAGATGGTCGAAGCAAGACCAGATAAAGATGTTGCTTTTTATAATGACTATTAACACAGTTCTGGTAAAGCACAAAGCTTCTGTCATCTTAAAAATAGTCTTGCTCTGATGAAGGCAACTGCCCTAGTCCTATAAAACATTTGAACCTTTGCCATGCTGTAGAATAACACCAGCCTGAAGCAGTGTAATTCACTGTGCAAGTCAAAAGGGTCTGAGTGCCCTTAGTGTGAACTGACCTCTGTCTGTCTCCAGGGGCTGCATGGTGATACCACATATTCTAGTGCAAAGAAAGAATGTGTTTGTTGCTGGATGGCTTGGGGGGGTGGATAGAATCATTTTAGCTCACACAGACTGCAGATTTGACAACACTAATTAACACACTTGGATGTGAGCTCTTTCTCCATCTAGTAGCAGCAAGGAGAGTCCACACTGTGGCAACTCCTGTGTCCTTCCAGAAACTCTGAAAGTGTGCATGTGTGAAGGACCTCAGGGAGCTGGTAGTGTCCTGGGGTAAGAACTAGGGAGAGGGTGAGCAGGGTGCTGTATGCTGAGTGAAAGGGTTCAGGTTGTAAAGGTGAACCAGACTGCCCTGGCTCAGCACAGGGCAGCAAAGGAAGCTGATCATTACAGAGAAATGTGAGGAAAAGCTTGCTCTTGGTCCTTATTTACTTGTGCACAAAAAAAGTGGGGTTTTTTTGTTTAATTCAGACTTACAGCTCATTAGATACAATAATATTCCAACACTGGCTTTAGCAAATTAGCAGAAATCAGACTGGATCCAAGTTGTGATGTATAAAGAGCAAATCATAAAATATTAATGTAAATGAAGATGTCTGAATGTTGCAATAAATGACTCGAGCTGTAAGCTGAGCTCCTTTGTCCCTGAAGCAAAGCTTTCCTCACAGCTTGCTTCCCTGGTGCCTGCAGCAGGATAATGCTGTGGGAGTAGAAGGGTGGGTTTTCTCTGTAGTCAGTGGGGTGTTTGTGTTACTCTCTGCAGCCAGTTAAGTAGTAAGAACGTTTTCAGTAGTACAGTTTGAAGCTGAGCCTACCATCACATTTCCTGACTTGGCTGGTTTAAAAACCTGCAGGTACTATTTGGTATGGAAGTTTTCAGGAGCAGTTCTCTTTGCTTTGAAGGGCTCTTTTAGTTTAGTAGTAGAGATAGCCCATGCCCTTTGGATGTAACTTGTGAATTGAGGACTGGCTTCCAGAAATGAGACTGTGACATCTCAGCTTAGGACACATTCCTTTTGAGTAACAATCACAAAAATAGCTCATGTTTTTTGAGTTCTTGCATGTAAGAGTCTGTAATTATTTGTCACCTGAGATTTTACAGAAATCATTCTGTCTGTACTTTTAAAATGATACTTAGTTCTTGCTTTGAAAAATGCCATGGCCAGTGATTGCCTCCTGTTCCACTGTTTGAAAAGGAGTGCTTAGGATGCATCGAAAGGAGCAGCTTTATAAACACTTGTATGTTGTCCTGCCTTGTTGGCTTTATTTTCATGCTTATTTTAAGTTCATGTTTATTTTGGATTTTTTTTGAGGGGGACTAATAATAAATATTCAGATAATCATGATAGAATTAAATCTGAAGATTCACAGTACTATAACTCGAGTTCAGAGTTTGGGGTTGATGCTCACTGTTCAGAGGTCAGCCTCTACACATGCATTAACTTTTTATTCAGTATTCTTAGAGCCATCATTAAATAACATGCCTCAGTAGTACCTTTGTATGTTCATCACTTCTGGTTCCATGTTTTCAGGCTGCCTTGCAATGGACTGGAAGGTAAGCATCTTCCAAGACAGAACAAGAAATCATGGCCATTCCAGCAAATCATGCATTCATCTGTTTGTTTTGGGGTTTTTTTGAGGGGGACTAATAACAAATATTCAGATAATCATGATGGAATTAAATCTGAAGATTCACATTACTATAACTCAAACTGTTGCCCTGAGCTCTTTCTCCATGTGCCTGCTTACAGGGCTTGATGGAGTGCTGAAAATGTACTAACAGCTGAGTTTCACCCCCTTCCTGGGTATTTTAAGAACTTCAGAGATTTTTGTGACAACTTGTAAGTGGGATGTAATGTCAAAGAGCAAGTGCCTGTTAAATTTAGTTAACTGTGAGGCCTGCATTCAGACCGGTTTGATGGGGTCTATGTGTGAGTCTGTCTAACAGTGCACAGCTCTGATAATTTTGGCAATCTGAACTGTTCATCTTCCTTGCTAAGCCAGCACACTTACCATTTGTTTAGCTGCTACTTTGCTTGAAAGATTTCTACTTTATCTAGAATACCCTGTGTTTTTCCTGGATGGATCCCTGTCAGTTGTTCAAAATACATCGTGCCTCTGAGCTGACCTTGGTTTTGGTTTCGAGGCCATAGTTGTTCATGGAGTTCACTGGAGTGTCTCTCCAGATGGATTTACTGTTGTACTTCGTTTGGATGTGATTGCCTGGATACCATTATTGAAAGAAGCCCTCAACAGTTAATTGCTCTTAGAAGTGCAAGGACAAATGGAAGAAATTGCATTCTATATAAACATGAGAGGAAAGTATCTTAGGGAAGCCTTGTAGAAGTTTGAAGAAGTCCAAATGTTGCATTTTAAACTACTTAGGATCAAAGCTTTGATTAATATTCATGAAGATGTTGCAAGACCTTTCCATTAGCTTTGTTTCATTTCCTGTCTTGTTGTAATGAGCTTTAGCAGGATCACGGGCTGAAGAGTCGATCAACAAGCATGTTAGCACCTTTTTATTGTTTTCCAGTATCTGTTCTGGGCTTTGGTTTTCTCTTGGAGCTCTCAGACCCCTACAAGAGTGAGTTATGGTAGTTCTGGCAGAGCCTTCTTCTGGGATTTCTGCAGGTTTAGTAGAAGTCAAATGCCTGGCAGATAAGGGATAAGGCTGGAGATGAGGGATTACAGGTCAAGCAGGGATGTGGTGTTCTTAAAATGCAGACTGTGAAAAAGTACCTTTTTTTTTAAACTCCAAAATCCAAATCATGACCACCTTCCCTTTTATCCCCTACATGTGTATGCAATCAGGTTTTTCCTTTTTGTCTGTTTCCTATTCATACAGGAGAGGAACGTATGGCGAACGTCTCTGCTGAACTTGTCTGTTAACAGCAAACCAGGATCTACCTTAGTGTGCTGCATTGCTGCGCTGTCCCTGGCTCTCCTGAGACAGGAGAAGGATATGGTCTTTGTCCTTAATGCTTATCCGTAGTTGTTTAATGGACAGTTTCATCTTTATCAGTTCTGTGGGTTCTCCTCACCTGAAACTTTTCCTAATTTTACAGTTTGTCATTTAATGACTTAATTTTATGCTCCGTGTCAGTTTTCTCTTGAAAGACCGAACCAGAAAATGTTGTAATAGGGATTCAGCCCAGCTTGAGGTTTGTATCCAGCTCTGGAAAACCTTGAAGATCTAGAAAAGGACATTGTTAATGTTTTAAAAGCTTGCTGTAAGTAAAATCTGAACTCAGCTTTATAGTTAGTGAAGATTATGATTTTAGTTAGGGATTTCTGTGTTAATGTGCAGAGAAAGTATTGATCATAGTCTGAACATGTTTCATTTTCACTCTTCATGGAGCTGTAACATCTGTTCCAAGTGCAGAGTGTTAATGGGAAAGAGAATAACAAGTATTTCCTTTGGAAGACAACCACCTTCAGAACTTAGGCTGCTTCTGGATTTTGTCTAAATTTCTCTTTTTTTAAAAAAAAATATTTTTAGAACATGCCAACCCTTGTGATACAAGGAAAATAGTATTTGTCAAAGGTCTCAGTAATCAGAGAAGTCTGTTGGTGTGGTCTGTGAGGGAAAGGTGAATCTCAGAGCAAGCTTTTAGGACTTCATAGTGAAAATGGAAGGAAAGATTCTTGCATTTCTAAATTGATATCTAGGTTATTTGAAGGTACTTAGAAAAAGTGGCTGTTGCTGAGATTAGGTTACTAATTAGATCCATATTTACAAAACTGACATGAGAGGAGTCCCCTGAGATTCCCCAGATAGCCCCGTGCCTGCAGAGCTGGGTGAAGGGCTTGCTAAGCTGCCTAGAAAATAGTCGGCGAAAGGCTTGGTTTGGTCTTGAGTCTTGCTTTTGGGGTTTTTACTGGGGGAGAGGGACACGATGGACAGAGATGGGGGGCTTGGGGATCTTAAATAATTCAAGAATAGGTATTTTTTGGTAACACTCCTTCAGACACTTCCAAAATGAAGCTTAGCCCATCTCCAGGTTAGCAGTGGTCGGTGACAGCGTGCCAGTAAAGCCTCTCTCACAGGAAGGGGATGGATGGATGGATGGATGTGACTGTCCAGTTGTCTTTGCCCTCCAGTCCTCTGAACCGCATTTCCCAGTTTAGTGCCCACTTAGAGCACGCTGCAGAATCGCTCGTTTTGGGGTGGGGTTGAGGTTCTGGGGACCGTGGAGCCTTTTATGCCCACTTTGAAAGTTGGTTTGTGTTGCTTGGTGGCCTGTTTGTTCTGTGTACTGAATTAAACTACATGAGTCAGTTTTATGGCCCTGCATCTTAGGTGTATTTGCGTACTGGTGTAAGTTGGTGTAAGCTGTGAGTGGGCCAGGTCTGGCCGCTGAAGGGATCTAACACATGTTTGAAGGAGCAGGATGGGAGACCACAGCAAAAACAGTAGGAACCAAGTGTCTGAAGTCATACTAAAACTGCTATATCACATACAGTCTTATTTAAAATATTTGTAACAAGTAGAATAAATCAAGTCAGTAACAGAGAGAGTTTTTTGTTCTTTGCTCCTTGTGCAGAGATGGGAAATTGTGTGTATGTCGCTGCTGATTTCTGTTCTCAACTGCTCTGGGTTGTTCTCAGTATGTTTCCTAGATTTCCCACCATTAAAGTCCAATCTTTAAGCTTACTCTTTGAATACTGGGGGGGGAAATTAATTTTTGCCCTGTAATAGTGAAACTGTTTCATAGAGGATCCGTACCTGTTTCATAGAGGATACGTAACTGTTTCTAGCAGGGGTGTTACAGATAGAATATGTTGAAAACTGTCCTGCAGCATCAGCTCACACATAATGTGTGTGTGTAGGTTGGAAGGGTTGAGCAAAGTGGAGTCTTTGGTGTGAAGATAACACAGCTGTGGAGGTTACTGCAGTGAATTAGTTCATCTTCTGCTCTGCTCATAGTCATTCCTTTTAAATTATTTTCTACAGTAAGGGGTTTTTCTTGGCAGTTAGTGAATGTCAATCAGAGTTAGGGCAGTAGATGGGATTACCCTTTCCATATAGTAGCTCAGTGTCCAGAAAAAACTTTTACCATCTTTTGAAGGATGACGTTTAGCCAGGATCACTCAGTGAAGCTCCTGCTTCCCGTCTGTCCTTACCTGATCTGGAAGGCAGAGAACAGAACCAGCTGGCTCTGAAGAAGGAATAGTCATGCGAGGTTATTTTGTCTCATTCAGAGAGTACATCCAGCACAGCATGGCCAGCTGGGCCAGGGAGGGGATTGTCCTGCTCTGCCCTGTGCTGGGGCGGCCTCACCTCGAGTCCTGGGGACAGGTTTGGGTGACACAGTACAAGAGGGACACAAAACTATTGAAGAGTGTTCAGAGGAGGGTAACGAGGATGGGGAAGGGTCTGGAGTGGAAGGCTTATGATGAGAGGCTGAAGTCCCTGAGATTGTTCAGCCTGGAGAAGAAGAAGCTGAGGGGAGACCTCATGGAGGTCTGTGGCTTCCTGAAGAGGGGAGCGAAGGGGCAGTGCTGATCTCCTCTCTTTGGTGACAGGGAGAGAACCATAGAATCATAGAATGGCATGGGTTGGAAGGGACCCCAAGGATCATAGAGCTCCAAACCCCTTCCACAGGCAGGGCCACCAACCTCCAGGCCTGGATCTACACAAGGTTGCCCAGAGCCTCATCCAACCTGGCCTTAAACACTTCCAGGGACGGGAAGTGATCCTGTTTAGCTGTGATTCACCTGCTTTCCTGTACACAAAACTTTCCTGGGCTTTCTTTACGTTCATGTACAATCACTTCTCAGTGTTCAAAAATTCAGATTGCTCTCATCAAGCAGAAGCACAGGGGCTGATGGAATTATTTTACAGCAGTGACCCGGAAGAGGTCACTGCCCAAGATAATAACCATGATGATAGTGGTTCTCATAACCCCTAGGTGTTAGGGAGGTGTGTGAGGTTCCCTTTCTCATTGGCGTCAAACTGCACACTCGTTTCCTTTAATTGAAATTTGGTATCTTCCTGGTGTCCTGAAAGACCTCATCCCAGGGATTAATACTGTGGCACTACAGTTTTAGGAAAAAACCGATGTGATGTCTTTCTGCCATAACCAGTAAAACCTCTTTCTGCTGCTGCAAGGGAAGCCTGTGTGGGAACACACAGCATGAAGAGGATCCTATGAATGAAGGGTCCATCATGCTCTTGTTCAGCCTCCATCTCTTTCTTAAGGACTTGATCTCCTTAACATAGGAGGATTTGTGTATATATATATTTTTGTTTGTTTTAAACTAGAACTTCAAAGTTCTCTCCAGTCTAAATTTCCCTCTGAAAATAATTCTTATTTCCAGGTTGCTGTATTTACTTCAGCAAGAAACCTCCAGCACAGAGCTGAGAACAGAGTGCGCAGTGGTCCTCGGAAGCCTTGCAATGGGTACAGAGAATAACGTCAAATCCCTACTAGACTGCCATATTATCCCAGCCTTATTGCAAGGTACTTTTCCCTTAATGGATTTTTTATTAGTAAACATTCCTAGAGCACTCAAATAAGCAAAGATAATGAAACTGAATAGTAGTTTTTGTCTGTATTTGTAGGACTACTGTCGCCAGACCTGAAGTTTATTGAAGCTTGCCTGCGATGTCTCCGTACCATTTTCATCAGCCCTGTAACTCCAGAGGATCTCCTATACACAGTAAGTAGTAAGCAGATTCTTATGACCTTTTAAAACCCATAATGCTGATGAGAGTGAAAGGTCGTCTTGTCTGCAGCAGTAGTCAGGACTTGTTTGACCAACAGCATTAGAATCTCTCACCTATGTTTAAGACATCTGGTTCCCTTAACGTTTATAGCAATGTTTGATATGAGATAGCTGACAAAGTAGCACACTGATAAAGAAAACCCTAAAATTTTCAGGTTTACTTGCAATCTTAGGGAATAAAAGCTGTCTGTAAATGATACAGGTGCCATTATCACAGCTGTATTGGCAAAAGCTAGTTTCTGAAGCTTAAAACTTTATCTGATGCTGGCCTCCTGCTCCAGATGCGAGGGTGCTTCCTTAGTTCTTGCTCTTCACCTCCAAAATTTCTCAGCTTTCAGTTAATCTATGTGCAGTTTACATTTAACTGACAAGGATAGAAAATGGCCTTGGCGATTGCTATTGCTATAATCATTAATTCAGCTTGGAGCACAGGACCAATAAGGTGCTGACCTTGTTAAGGTGACTGGGCAGAGCCATTGGTGTGGAGCCCTGTCGGGAGGTAGTGCTGTCCATTGGCCTTGCCCAAAATCAGTGGCTGTCTCTTACTTGGGAGGAAGGGCAAGAAGGATTTGTACTCATTCCTTTTCCTTCGTCTCAGTGTAAGGGATGAAGTGGGCTGTGGCCTGAAAACTCAGCTGTGCAAGCAGTCTCTTTCTGCTGGGAAGAAGGTAGCTTTGCGCCAGTCTAGATGGAGGTCACCGGGCAGATTGGGCTTCTGAGGGTAACTGGCAGTCCTCAGTGCCAATCATCCCACCTCTCAGCAGGTTGACTGTCACTTGCTGACTTGATGCCTGTAGAGAAGGGCGCAGCTCGCCTTTGATTTCATCCCATCTCCACCATCTGGGGGTGTCTAGCATTGCTGGAGACTGTTCCTGAGTGTTACAAGTCCTCAAGTAATTTCCTTCCTGATTTTTTTGTCTAGTTGCTGTGCAGTGCTGTCATGTCTGCTTTGTCCTCTAGCGATTCCTTCCGTTCTCATTCCGGAGTGATGATCAGTATGTAACCCTGTTTGCCATGGTCCCAGTTTGGCTGTGCACCTAGTCTGAATTTCATCTTCAAATCAGCCCATCTGATGAAGTCTTTGTGCAGCTCTTGGCAGCTAACCCTTGTATTTAGTATGTGCAGGTGATGAGCCAGCTTGGTCCTCTGCTGTTCCTGCCTTTTTTTTTTTCCCCAATTGATTTTTTGATTGTTCAGCAAGGAAACCCTAAAATGGATTGAATTGTGGCTGCTGGAGGTGCCTCTCCTGAGTCATCCAAGTTTCCTCTTGGTGTCTCTTCCTTCCTTTGACTCTGCTTCATGCTCCCAGATTACCTCAGGTTGGCCTCCAAGAGTTCACAATCACAGGGGCATCTGCTTCCTGCTCTGAGTGTCCAAAGCCAGTGCTTAGGCTGATCCTGTCCAGTAACAGTTCGTATGTTCTCCTGGGGAGAAATAGAGACTACTAATAGAGACACTCAGTAGAGACTACTAAGTGCTCCCTGGCAGGAGGAGAGGTTTGGAAACTTGGATGGAGAGGAAGTGGAAGAGTGTGAAGAGAGATGTGAAAGAACCAGTATTAGCATAGAAGTTACTGCTGTCACTGTGGAAAGGATACGCTGAAGATACTGGATTTTCTGTGTCATTGATTTGCTTTCTCTGCTTCACAACAGTGGCATCAGAACTCTGCCACCTTGCCCCTTATTCAGGCAAAGGTGATGTGCCTTAATTAACCAGGAAAGGATTGTCTGGTGAGGGTGCCCTTGTTCTTCAGCTTCAACTGTGTAGTACCCATTTTCCAATCTCCCACTCCAGTTGGAAGCCTGGAAGTTAAATATCTTGTGACTGATTACGATTCCATTTCCACAGATCAGCTGCTTTTTTTGCTTCTCTTGTGGGAATATCCAGACCCATGTTTTGAAACATAATGAATGCAGATCCTTTGGAAAGATACCTTCCTATCTCTTGGGAGGTACAGCCACAGCCCTGCTGCTGCAAGCTGTGTTTCACAAGGCAGCAGTTGGGAAGTTTGTCTCTGTAATTAAAGAAGTAATTATGGGCCTCATCAACACTGTGACAGACACTCTGCTTTCCTGATACTGAGAATAACAGGAAGAAATTAAAGCTCTTGTTTGGCCACCCTGCTCCCTCTTTGTTTCTGATCACAACAGCTCCGGGGACCTTGTTGTCATTCCAGATTGCTTCAGATCTTGAATGAGTGGAAGGGCTCATTCAGCAGCTTCTCTGGTTCTACCTTTAACAGGTCCTGTTCTGAAAGGTAAGGTTTGTCAATGGCTGTTCGTTCTTGCCCAGTGCTTCTGGAGACTTCTGGGGCCCAGCAGGTACCGCAGCCCTTAACTCTTCCTGAATTCCCAGACTGTGGGGATGGGCAGTGCTTTTGTTACAGTATGTGTGACATATAGATACTTGTCACAAGTTGCCAGGAACTAGTCTTTGGTAGCAGGCAACCTCCTAACCGATTTGTGAATCTCATAGTTGGGTCTCCACTCAGAATTGGCAGTTACAATGTTGCTTTTGAGGGTTGTTTGAAAGATCCTTTGTTTCTTTTGTGTTAATTTGAGGAAAAAAAACAAGGAATTATGTAACCTGAGATTGTCACACGATTACTACTCACACTTAGTTGGAAGTCAGTAATGGCTGCACATCTCTTTACCTTTTCTAGATTCTTTTCTGATAGGTGTACCAAAATTACTATAGAATTTGGACATATATTAATGTTTACAAATATCTTAAGTATGGGATGCAGGGGGAAATGGCCAGCTCCTTTTCAGTGTTCTGTGGTGACAGGACAAGGGGCAATGGCTGCAAGTTAGAGCATAGGAAGTTCCACACCAACATGGGGAAGAACTTTTCCCCAGTGAGGGTGAGGGAGCCCTGGGACAGGCTGCCCAGGGGGGTGTGGAGTCTCCTTCTCTGGAGATATTCCAGCCCCGTCCGGATGCCAACCTGTGCAATATGAGCTGGAGAGCTGCTTTGGCAGGGGGTTGGACCCGATGAGCTCTCGAGGTCCCTTCCAACCCCTATGATTCTGTGATATTTTAGCAGAATCAAGGGGCAAAACTGACACAACTTTCTCACAAGCATTAAGGAAATACTCTTGCAACTTCCCCAGAGTTTGTAACCTTTCCATACCCCAGCATTTCTGATTTGATGGAACAAAATGAGGAATTGTATAAAAGCTCTCTAAAGAATTGCTGCTTAAACGTATCCCTGTACAGTCCAGAATACCTGATCATACACTTCTTTCTTGGTAGAATTTCAGGGGCCCCTTACTCTGATTGCAATGATTCATGAACCCTGATATCATACATACATCAGCAGCACTGGGATCGCAGTGACACTGGAAGTGCCCTGCCAGAACGTTTGGTATCAGAACGGTCCATTCTCACATATGCTAAATTAAAATGCTTTTCATCACCCAATATGAGCACCTTCCTATCCAGGAACTCCCCACTGGTCCGCAGTGCTGTGCTGGTCGATAAATGTTACCATATGCAAATCCCTGCATGCAGTTCTAGGTCCATCTCTGTAACTCTACAGTAGAGCTTCCAGACTATTAAACTCAATATCTGTCTACTTACATCCTTATTGGAACTCTCCAGTCTCTCACACTGCAGCCAGAAATACTTGTGTGATCAATCCTGTTGAAACTGAATGTGGTGATGTTGCTGGATGTGAAATGAAAGCCAGTGTTAGGTACATGTAGAGAGATGTTATGCATTCATCTGCTCTGAATGAAAGAGTAGAACCGAATAATTATTTAATTCGATGATGAAAGCAATATATTTTTAGTCGTAGTTTGGGAGATAAAGATGAGGATATGGGAAGATAGGTCCTGTGAGACATAGCATCAGAAATCTTCACTTCCCGAGCTTCAGGTTGGTTTCCAGTGGCTCCTGATAGTAAGCTTGCTGCCTGGCAGTTTTTGTGGACTTGAAGTGCTTTCTTAGTTAACGAAGAACAATCTAAACATTATTCTCATGGGTTTCATGAGCAGTTTCTCCAGTTCAGGTTTAACAATAAAACAAGATGTAGAACCTTTCCGCTAGTCTGAGGGAAAGTCCTACAGGCTTTTGTAGGACCACTGCTGAGTTGGCAGTGTTATTCAGTATCCAGCTGTGCATTGCCCAGCTGAAGAAGGTGGTGGTCCTGAGCGCAAGTTGTATTCATCACCTGTCACAACTGCAGATCTGTACCTGCCAGCATGTCCGTGCTGCGCAGAGCAGCAGCTGAGAACTATCCAGTTGATGCGAGGGTTAAATCTGCCTGCAAGCTCTAGTCACCTATGATTTAGCAAACAAATTAGTTGCTAATTTTAGGGCTTTATCTTTTCCCCTAAGAACCTGTGTGGATACTGACATCGATAAATTCTTACCTAGAATTTCCCGGTTAGCTGAGGGAAAACCAAAGTTAAGGTAAGGACAAAATACAGTTATAAAACCATGTGTAATAGTGGGTGTGTATAAGCTAGAGCCCACCTATTTGGGGGAAGATAGAAAAACAGGACGGATGTGTTTTCTGCTTGCCAACACCCTTGAAGCTTGCAGTATTCTATGGTTTTCTTGGTCAGGTGGATAGAAAAACCTATGTTGCTAACATTAGGGAACACTGTGTCTATGTCTTTTTAATAGTGGCAGCTTGGATCCTTTTTGGTTCCCAGGGATCTCTTCGGCTAGGGATCACTGAGCTGGTGCAGAGCTTTTCCACTTGGCTAACTCTATGTATATTTCTTCTGTTGTGAATTCTTGTACCTTTTATCTTTGGCAGGAGCAGTATCTCAATCAACTTCATTAGATTTTAGCCTTTAGACCAACTTTTACATCCTAGTTGCAGTTTTTAAAACAAGCCAGACTGTTTAGTGATTTTCCCGCAGGAGACTTCAGGTATCTCACATCTTGAAGCTCCTTTTTAAATAAGCTTTACTGCTGCTAATTCAGGAGATGTCTCTCTTCTCTTCCCCCTTACCCTACTGACTGCTTGGTTGGTTTGTCTAAGGTGTGCTTTATTGCTGAGGAGTCTCTTAGCATGTGTTTATATGTATGTTGTGTTGAACATTCATGTGGTTTGAGAGCCTCAGCTGTCTGAGGCTTACAGAAAATGACCAGAGCCTGGTTTAATTCGTCAAATATGTTAAGTCACAAAGGAGTCTGAGATAAATTTGTCAGTTTGTTTTGCTTTAACTCTAAAGGAGAGCTTTAGAAGCTTTGGGCACCTGCTATGACTTTTTAATACGGTGTTCTTGAGAACAAGTTGGCCTGTTAGCTGCTTCTGTTTGGTTTCTCCTGGAAATTTGCTGCTGTGCTTGGCATGTGCCCCAAACCCAGTGAATGCCCACTTAGTTTACAGAGTGCTGCGGGCTTACCTCTGTCAGGGACAGTCAAGAGGGACTTCATTATGGTGATGACCATCAGCACTATTACAACATACTTGTGGATTTAATGTCCCCTATGGCAACCAAACCCTTTCCTTGCAGGCCTTTGGGTTCTGAAGCTGCAAAGAAACAGCTGTGTTGGTATAAATGTAAAAGGCAGAAGGTCAGATGGAGCTGCTGTTGGCCAGACCTGAAGAATTCAGCTTGGAATAGTTTTTCCCTTGTTTTTCCTGTGCACGTAAGTGTGCAATGAGCACAGACATGTGGCTGGTGTACCTGGAAGAACCTTCTCTCTGTAGGATGCCAGAATGACAAAGGAGGCTGCTGCACATCGATCCTTTCCCGTTACTGAGGAGCAAGCTGTGGAAACAGAAGTTGGTTTTAGTCTCAGTGTATTTCTTGGCTCTCTTGTCCTATTGTCTTCTTTGGAGAACAAGGCAACTGGATTGTTGGCAGCAAAGCTTTCTAAAATAAGTCTACCAAATTTTATGCATATATGTAATTTGAAAAAACCCAAACCTAAGTGTTGCAAAGCATTTCCTAATCTCAGACGTTTACAAAGAGGAGAGACTTCTGTGTGTCTGCTTTGCCAGTATAAAAAGCACAACTGGAAATTTCCCAAGGAAAGGGGAAGGAAAGCTTTTCATAAGCTGCTGTGTGCTTCTGAAGCCATTAAAACATGCAGGCTAGTGCTGCTTTCATCCCTGGAAAAGGGGCTGAGGGGCACCAAGGTTTTGCTGTAACTGCAATCCACCTCTCCTTAGTCAGAGGGTTGCCGTTCATCATTCCGCTGCTGGTGAAAGAGAGGGTCTGACCGATGTGTATGTAGGGACAATATCGGGTAAGTTCTTGGGTGAGGAAGACTCAGTCTTTCACCTCCTCTGCTCTCCCTTTTGCTGATGGAAGGGGAACTGATCAGTGTTTCTCAATATCTAAAGTGTGGTACCCAGGGGGAAATTGCCAGCCTCTTCTCAGTGTCTGTGGGGACAGGACAAGGGGCGATGGCCTCAAGTTGGAGCACAGGGAGTTCCACACCAATTTGGGGAAGAACGTCTTCCCAGTGAGGGTGAGTGAGCTCTGGGACAGGCTGCCCAGGGGGGCGTGGAGTCTCCTTCTCTGGAGATACTCCAGCCCCGTATGGACGCTGACCTGTGCAACCTGTCCTAGGGAGCTGCTTTGGCAGGGGATTGGACCCGATGAGCTCTCGAGGTCCCTTCCAACCCTTACAGTTTGGTGACTCTGTGAAGTAATTGAGTTTGTGCCTTTCAAATAAAATGGCCAGTCTTTCTTTTAATGCCCCTGCAGTGGCTGCCCCGAGTTGTGCTGGTAAAAGTAACCCAAAGCTTTATAATGTTGTGATTTTGTAACTTAGAAGGGAACTTCAGTAGCTGGGTGTGTTTGCAGGAGGCAACTCAAGTATAATGACTTTCTTTTACTGATTTATTTGGCATTCTCTGCCACTAGTGTCACTCATACTAATAGTGCCCATAACATGGTTTGGCTTAAAGAAGATGATTACTGTTCATTAATCACTTAGAAAACGAGTGCCAAGGCAGACTGGATGCTGTTCAGTCTGGCACCTTGTTCCCCTCCCTTTTTTCTGCTGAAATGAGGTAAGTAAATCCCACTTGTGAGAAGATGCAAAGGCACTGCTTTCATTGACCATGTTTGCAGTCAGGATGGCTTTTTTCCCCATTCTTTTATTGTTTTCTTGTGAAGTAAAGATTCTAGAGACAGATCCCAGAAGTTTATATATAAAAGTGAGTTTTATACCTCACTTGACTCGACCTTTGTATTTTTCCCCTGAGGATTTGGCTCAGAGCTGTCACTTGTGTCTTGCCGCCTGTCCTGTGTCTGTACAATCATCAATGGAAGGGAAGAACTTGGGATGCAGTCAGGAGTATGCTCTGAAGTAACAAGCTGCGAACAAACGATGCTGAAACACAGTGTTAATACTTTTTTTTCTTCTCTGCCTTGTTTGCAGGATGCCACAGTTATCTCCCACCTCATGGCACTGCTCAGTAGGTCTCGATACACGCAAGAATACATATGTCAGATCTTCTCACATTGCTGCAAAGTAAGGAAGAGGATACGTGTTCTTTGGGCAACTTGTGTTTCTGGTGTGTAAGAAACTGTGTCAGATGATGCTGCCTTTTGTGGCAGGGAAATTAGGACAGTAATGACTGAACTGATACTGCTCTGGGCTTGCTGAATGATTTATTTGGGTCACTATATGGTTCTCTACAGTAAAACAAAATATGCAGATAAGTGTGTTATTAATTGTGTGTGTGTACATACCTTTCCCTACTAAACAGAGTCAACAGTTGAGTCAAATATCAATCCTCACTATTATCAGTACAAACTTTGGGAGGCTCCTTTCTTAGAGTGGTGAGGGGCTGGAACAGGCTGCCCAGATAAGGTGCCCTGTCCCTGGAGGTGTTCAAGGCCAGGTTGGATGGGGCCCTGGGCAACCTTGTGTAGATCCAGGTCTGGAGGTTGGTGGCCCTGCCTGTGGCAGGGGGGTTGGAGCTCTGTGATCCTTGGGGTCCCTTCCAACCCAGACCAGTCTGGGATTCCATGATTCTTACCTCTGGAAGTCTTGACAGTGTGAGCATCTCTTCATAGAGGTCTTGCATCTGCTTTCGAGCTGTTTTAAACCCAGAGTGTGTTTTCTGAGTGGTACTTACTGTGGGGTGAGAGGAAGAAAGCTGCTTTTCTCAATGGAGCTGTACCAGCAACAGGTTCATCCAGATGCATTATAAAGCAGGAATGAACATGTAATTATCCACAGGGGAAAACAAATTTAGAAACGGCAACAACCCCACCCCAAACAAAGGTTTTTGTCTTTCCCTCACACACCCCACACACCCTCCCAGTTTCCACATGCTGCTGTGTTGTTTTTATTATTGATGTGGTTTTGGTAGTTACTGTGCCCATGGGTTATATAGTGAGTGTATCAGAATAATTCAGTGTGGGAAATAATACTGTGCAGCATCTTTTCCCCTTTAAAATGAAAAGATCAGAGATTGTATTTATCTTCCAGAGCAGCAAATGAATAAAAGGTCCCAAAATTTAGGAATTTGTAAGTATTTACCTCAAAAAAATTAGCTTTCCACCTTCCTACACTTACAGTGGATCTTCTGGAACTCCAAATTTTTCCTTTGTTAAACAAGTATTTTATAGAATTGCTTAAAGACAACATTAGCACAGAATCCTGTGCTGGACTGTTGAAGTTCAGATCTGTATCTAATAATGGATAATAATTTGATATAGTAAGAAGAAAAAATTGGCTCTCTGAACAGATAAACACAAATGCCCAAGAAAAGCAGGATGCTGGTGGGTATGAGCACTAGGGAATAGTTGTGTTGACAGGATAAATAGTAGCTGCACAACAAAGGAGAATAGCATCCCAGATATTAAACTGACCAAGGACTCGTTTCTTTGCCCAGGCAAATGCAGCTGTTTGGCAGAACCCTAAAGTGCCCCTTTCCTTTTTGTTTAGTTCTTGAGTTTCAGGTTTGATTGTCAAGTTCAGCGGCTGGATTTTCCCACATAACAGAATCCATCTAATAGAGCGAAGAAGAATTTGCAAATGATTTTCTCATGGATAGGCAAAGTATGTTCTTAGAGTTTTAAAAAAGTAGATTAAATACTGAATGTTTCACTATTTGCTACATATTTAACAAAGACTCCATTTCCTCCCCAAAAATGCCTCGAGTGAGAGAACCTTTCTAATTTTTTCCTGGAAAAAAATTACTATAAGCTTTAGTCCCTAGGTAAGGCAGGGCATATATATATTTCTCCATTTCAGGGGGAAATGGCCAGCCTCTTCTCAGTGTCTGTGGGGACAGGACATGGGGCGATGGCCTCAAGTTGGAGCACAGGGAGTTCCACACCAATCTGGGGAAGAACTTCTTCCCAGTGAGGGAGCCCTGGGACAGGCTGCCCAGGGGGGTGTGGAGTCTCCTTCTCTGGAGATATTCCAGCCCTGTCTGGACACCAACCTGTGTGACCTGTCCTAGGGAGCTGCTTTGGCAGGGGGTTGGACCCGATGAGTTCTGGAGGTCCCTTCCAACCCCTACAATTCTGTGATTCTGTCATATATTGTAAGGGGTGTTCATGCTTTTATTTCTTCCCTCGCCTTCATAGCTCCTACTCTCCTTGCTTGTGCAAACTGTTCTCTGTTCAATCTTGTGTATCCATTTTCTCTCTTCCTGGCCAGAGCTGTTTGGTTGGGCTGCTTAGGTTGCTTTCACTCTCCTCAAATTTCCCTGGAAAAGCACAGACCTCTTCTCTAGAGCTAGGAAATCCTTCATTCAGGTTCCTAGCCTATTGCTGCTGTTTTCTGCTTTCGCTGCTTGCTTTTCCTACTTCTCAATTGTATTTTTAGAGTTAAAATTGTCTGATGGACAACACTGACTCTGGAGAAGAGCCATCCCAAGCCTGGGGGAAATGCTGATTTATAGGGAGAGTAAATGCAGCCCTTAATATACGGAGCCAGGGTTCTACCTCCATGTAAGCAAATCAGTAAACTGAAGTCGGGTTGAGGTTAAAGGGCTGGTCAGAATGTGCTGCTGAGAATTCAGTTTCCAGGGAAAGTGCTGTGAGGAGGTAAGCTTTACTGCTTTAACAGTCAAATTGCAAAGAATCAGGTACCCACTTGGAACCCCGTGGTGTGTGAGAAGGTAGCTCTAGAACTTATCTTTGGAGGCAGTGACATCTGCACATGTCATCATCTCACCACCAGTTAAAAATGAAAATTCTCATGTCTGGGAACGATCCAGGGTAAAGCCTTGGATAATCAAAGCAGCTTCCTCCCAAGCCCCTTCGGAGAATATTTTCCTATGTGATCTTAAGTCTGAGCGAAGGTACATTCACATTGAAAACTTCACTGGGGGGGAATGGTTACATCCTTTTGTCCTTCTGCTTTCTTGAAAAACTGACATTAATTGTGCACCAAGGGTGACTTCTGTCCCCAGAATACTACACTGTTTGATCGTATTTGCAGAAAAAAATAACTCTGGAATAACCAGCTCCTGGATCTCTGTCAGTATCCCCAAAGAGCAAGAAAAGCAAAAGACCTGGCTACTAAATTGGTGTCTGAGCTGGTTGGAATTAGAAGGAGGTGCTTTATATTCTCATGTTTTCCCATCCCGATTTACAGGTTAGGGCTTAACCCAGTTGTGCATTAAACAGGCTGGATCAGGGTGTGCAAACGGAGGGTGTACAGAGCAGGTGTTTCCACGCACATCTGGTTCCACAGCGAAGAAAATACACCCATTACAGTGTGTGTCCTGTTTGCACAGAGTTTACTGTCTGCATCTCATGGAAAAACCACTAATACTTGGGAATTATTAAAGTCATCCTGGTTGATAGGATTTCTCTTACTTTAATTCATTTTTTTCACACGTTTTAATATTTGTTCTTCAGCTTCAACACTGGCATAGCTGCAGCTTTAAGTCATTGCTTCAGCCACTGCTGTGTGCCAATGGAAGTTGTTTTCTTACTTGGTAGAAAGCTCTTGATGGCAGTAGCAACTGAAGCATCTCTCAAAGCACCAGATATGATAGATCTAAAAATAATTTTATGCTTTTTTTTTCTTTGAGGTAAGGGATACTCTAAAAATGTTCTGTTGAATATAAGAGGAGTCTGGTTTCAGCACTGTCTCAGATGTGAAAATAAAGCTTCACTCGTGCATACTAGGGTGTATCAAACTCAGGTGGGTTTGATCAAAAGCTTAAGGAGTGAAGATACTTTCTTCACTTGCAGATTAGTCAAGAAAATGCATTGAGGGATGTTTAATGCTGTGACATTGTAAAAGCTGAATTTAAATTGTGCACGGCCCATGGTTAACGCCAAGATATGTCTAGGGTAGTGGATCAGATGTTTTTAAGTCACAAAGCTGAATTCACAAGACACTGTTGAGGGTTGCAGACCTCAGTAAGGTTTCATGTTGTTCTTTCCAAAGTCATCAAGCCTTGTCATACTACACCTTTCTACTGCAAAATCCGGTATTTGTTTTCATTCCAAATGCTGTTGAAATCTTGGGAAAGTATTGATGTTCAGCCATTGCCAACTCAGATTTTAAAGTCTGTGAATGGGTGATGGCTGATTAGATTGATGTCTAAGTATGTTTGCAACTAAATTAATCATTAGGAGGAAAATGAGAATCTGCATGTTCTGTCTGAAACAGTTTGAGAATGAATTCCCACTCTTCTGACATTAAAATTGTTGGAAGTGGTTAAATATTATCAGTGAAGAAGACATGAGTGACAGGGGATGTCTCATATGGTTTGAAAAGAAAATCAGGGGCTTTGATTGCTTCCCATATGAAGGATAGAAACGTAAATCCCCGGTTCTTCCTTTGTGAAAGCTTACTTCATTGCTCACTGAAGAGAGGAGCAGAGGTAATCTCTTTGTCTGGGAAAGGGCAAATGGGATAAAAATAAGTATTGGACTTATTTGGAGTATTGGATAAAAATGAGTATTGGACTCAGAAAAGAAACACTGTGACATTTGATGACAAAGTAAATGTTAGTAAATCTATCTGTAACGCTTAACAGTAAGTTGCTGAGAGTGGAAACCTCTTACAGATTCCTTTAAAAAAATAAATTGTGTTCAATTTTTTTCCTTTGAAGGGTCCAGATCACCAGACAATCTTATTTAACCATGGAGCTGTTCAGAATATCGCACATCTGTTAGTCTCCACCTCCTACAAAGTAAGACATAAACATCATTTTGTGTTTTTATGTATCTTTGTGAAAGGGGATCCAAAGGAAGGTGAATAAACTATGTCTCTGCATATGAACTGAACCTGTGAACAGCTATGATGTGTGTTTCTAGAACAACAGTTGGTTTGACTTGCCGTAGGGATTTCTATCAAAACAAGTCCTGTTGTTTCGGAGTGCACTGTAAAATTAAAACGCCATTAATTAAGACAGGGCTGCCTTTCATTGATCCAAAGTAGAACAGTCACTAGTCAACCCAATAAAAGTTTATTGAAGAATATATGAAAAAAGCAAATGTGAACTCTCCTAAGCAGAAGTCATACCTGTGACAAAGGACACAGGACGTGCAGAGGTGACCAGGTGCATGTTTTGTGAATCTCCTGAGTCTCAGCTCCATCCTCTCATATTTTGGAAGTCCATCCTGGGCTATTTCAAAGTACCATCTCTGGGGAAAAGCATCATACTCTGCCTAGATCTTGGTGGCAAGGAGGGGCAAGTAGCTCTCTTCAGTCTTAGGCCAAAACTGCTTTTTACTGCACCTGGTGTGCTTCCTTTTGTTAATGCTCCTGGGGCTAACAGCTTCCCTTGTAGCTGCTTGCTTAGTGTTCTGCACTAATTAGACATTCTCTGGCTTCAAATACGACTGGTAAGTTTTTTGCAGAATACAAGCCATCTCGTTGTTATGCTCCTCTATCCAGTCTCTTAATATTCAGCCAAATAAAAACTTAATGGGAAAAGACAGAATTTAGAAACTTTGCCTACTCCTCAGTACTTAAGGAAAGGCCAGCAAGGTGCCTCGGATGACTTAGGCGCTCGGACCACATCACTGAAAAGCAGAACCTTGCACAATAGGATTTCAGTCCTAGCAGAAGAGCTTGTCTGGGTCTGCCAAGAGAATTGCCTATTATCTTTCAAAAAACCTCTTTTGCTTTGGATTTTGGGATTGTCCCATAGCCAGCTGATTCTACCAGCTGAGTACCTTTGCCACGTGTTGTATCACTGCAAGCATGTACCTTCCCCAGTGGGAGGCGTAATGCAACAGCACGACCACTTTTCCAGCAGTGCTGTGGGTAATGGCTTCAGGACTGTATTTATCTATTTTCCTGAATGTTTGTTTTCCCTGATTCTCATGTAACTGCTGAACTGATTGCCCGTAAGTAGACATTACTAGCAAAGAAAGTAGTCATCACTTAATATCCTTTAATTAATAGAGCGATATTATATAGCATAGTTAACTTCCAGCTACACTTGAGTTGCTCTCGTCAGAACCTTTACCCACCCCCTGGAGGAGAAACAGACAGAGCCTCCATGGGTTGAGATAAGGACAGTTTGCTGACAAAATCACTGTGAAAGAAGAACAATAACAGCCAGTGGCAAGTTTCACTCACACCTGGTGATAACACAGAGTACCTTGTTGGTACCGAGGAGTGTCACCTCTCCAACCAGCCCCTGTCATGAGGGAGCAATGTCAGATGGTGTGGAAAGAGCCTAGGCTAACTCAGCTCCCCTGTGCTGGCTGCTTGTGGAGGTGAGCTCTGGCCTGGCCAGAACCAGGACATTTGTGTTCGTCATCGACACCACTTACTGATTCTACAGTTATTTTTTTTATGAGCCTATGTAGTGGTATAGACCAGTTCTGGTTCTAAGTTAGCATTTACATCTGTGCCTGGTTCTAAGCTACCATTTACATCTGTACCTAACGTACACGCTGTTTTTACACAGGTTCGAATGCAAGCATTGAAATGCTTCTCCGTTCTAGCCTTTGAAAACCCACAGGTATCCATGACCCTTGTCAACGGTAAGTGTCACACTGCTATTGCTTATTTGTTTCTTACTGACTGGCTGAATTAGAGTTACCTGGAGTTTCCACTTTCCTTGCAGTGTCTGTTGATGGAGAATTGTTACCGCAGATTTTTGTGAAGATGTTACAGAGGGACAAGCCTATTGAAATGCAGCTCACATCAGCCAAATGGTAATTTTCATCAGGAATTAGAGTGAAATAGTATGCAATTTAATTCTTACTTTTTACCTGTTCCCTTCTTGCTTGTTGTTGTGAAGCAATGTGTGATCTAAGCTCCCAGGAATAACTATAGACATTATTTGCATTATCTAAAAATGCTTGGGGACGTGTTTCTTGCCTCCTGGTTGTTATAGCATAACTTTCACTCCTTGTTGTACAGAAACAGGAAGAAGTGCTGCTGGGCAGCAGTTTTAGCAGGAGCGTGTTTTCAGCCACAGGGATTTTCCTAAGCTTAACTGCCCTTGGATTTTGTGATAAGTTTTACTTGGAATAGGCTGGGGTCAATCATGTCCTTACAGGGTGTAATACCGGTGTCCTTGTGTCATTGTTCAGAGGAATCACTCAGGTGATTGGGACTGTGGTGTGTTGAGAACTGTACACAGTAAGAAGATGAGAGAGAGAAGAGCTAGTCCCTCTTCCCAGCTGTTTTAATTAAAACAGATTATTCTTTAAGCTTCGTGTGCTCCTCTGACAGAATGAATGCTATTAATTTCCTAGTTCAAATCCAATTTTCCCCTCTGGTGTGGGCACATTTCTGTGCGTTTGTATTTGTAATGACTTTCTGCCTTGTGACAAAGTGTGACCAGGCTCTGTAAGAGCCATACTGGGGGTTATACTTGCTTGGTAAGCTGGGAATTGACTCCCTTTAAGACCTTTTTTCATTTTGCTTTATTAATAATAATGGCATAAATGACTTCAGGGAAATTAGAGATAAAATTACCTATGACTATGAACTATTAAAAACAAATACCTCAAGAGTTTGGTCACTTAAGTGCTGCTTGATTATTCTTTTAGAATTCAGTAGCTTATTTTTGACCTGGATCAGTTCCCTGATTCAGCTCACCAAAGAATTTCACTGACACTTGTCTCAGGGCAAGGTCTTGAGACACTGTGTGAGGAACAAGTCGGGTAGGTAGGATGGGCTCTTTTGTAATACAGCTGGGTTATGATGTCTTAACCCATTCGTGAAAACAGCTTTAAAGTTTGGGGGGTAGGCTGTCTTTGGAAGGTAATCCCATTCCACGTGGGAGGTCCTCCTGAGGACTTCCAACGCTCCCTTCCAACCGCAGTCAGTCTATACAGTCTGGTTTTACTAGTTTTGTTAGGTGCCTCTTAGTGAAGAATGCAACTTAAATCAATTACATCATAGCAGATGCTGTTCCCACTGATTTATGCATTTCTTTGAGAATTCAGAGAATACAGTGAGAATTAAGCATTAGAATTAATTTTTTTTTTTACTGCTCTAGATAAAAGGCAGCTGATAACTCAGGCTGGAGTTGTTCTGGTTCCAAGGTCTGTTGGTGTTCTTTACTGAGCTGCTTCAAAGTAGAAGGATTTGGGTAGACAATCCCATCTTTTGCTGTTGCTTTGCAGTATTTTGGCTCAAGTGGACCTTTGGAAACATGGAATAAAATGATGTGCTGAAAAGCAAAACAGAAAATTGCAGGAAAATGGAAGACCAAACCGCTTGAGTTTCAGATTGAGTTGATTGTCAATCCATGGGCAGTCATCCTTCTTAGTAGAGCACTTAAAGCTGAAGTTTCATGATGGTCCTGGGAGCTCCCAAAGTCCTACTGGCTTTTCTTCTATAAGTCCAGGCCGTACTTGAAACCCTCCTAGTCAGACTCTCTCCCCTTTCTTTTTTATAAGAAGAACAGGAGGTGAAATTCTCACAAGTTCTCTTAAATTAGACTTCACTCCTACCTTGCCAGCCTTGGTCAACTAACCTGCAGCTCCTCTCTGATGTGTTAGTAGAGTCCTTGGAATGCAGATGTAGGCAGGGAGGTTATGCATTTGCAAAGCCTTTTGTTAAATTTGTTTGAATCCAGACTGGCATGTCTTAAATTCCCTTTGTTTTTTAACAATTAAAGTAGGCCTGGAAGAGGAAGACCTCTTGATTGAAATGGGGTGGGGATCCTTCACTTGAGCAGCAGTGTTGGCAGCAAGGAAAGAGCACTAAGCCACACGGGAATGTGATTTGCAGCTACACATGGAGCAGTTCCCTACTAAAGTTACTGGAATTGCTTCCAGCTAATCTGAGTGTATTTTACCTGAAGTAAAAATACTTTAACTTCATGTTTGAAACAGAGCTGCTTTGCCAGGCAAATAGGGCTAAATGGCAGCTGCAGGATGGGTGCTTTCCCCTGGACCGTTTGGGTGTGCAAATGACTATTTCCTGCTGTCGGGTCCAAGGCTTAGGCAGTAAAACGGTATAAAATGATCTCTGTCCTAACAGTCAAGTCTTAAGCTTTCTCCTTCTGAGGAATGATACATAAAAAGCTGGCTGATTATGGCATTTTAGCTGTGTCTGTCATGGTGGGTGTTTGGAACAGGATCAGGGATGAGCCCTCCGAAGAGATGAAACGACTCTCTTTAGGCTCTTGGAAGGAGCTCAGGAATGCAGTGGAAAGTGATAGGGTTACACACGCTGCTGCTCCTCACCTGAGCAGCCATAAATGGATGTTTTTACCCTGCCCTTCAAGAGGTGAAACACGGTCATTTTTAGTCACCTTTACCAAAATTCAAGTGGCTTTTTTTAACCTCAGTGGTAACATGATCACAGTTACAGTGGCTCAGCTGAAACAAAAGCTGCTTGACTGTTCCCACACTGAAAGCAGAGCAGTTATCCTCCAGTGTTGTTCCGCTTCCTTGTATCAGAGCAGGTACAAAGTGTGACCCCCTTGATGGTGGGTGAGCTACGTTGAGTCTCTCGTAGTGTGGAGAACATGTGCAGGTGGATTAACAAAGCAATTTATACATTTGTCTGATGATGTGTCAACATTGTAGTTTGAGACCTTGGACTAAGCTATTGTCTCATAAAGAGCAAATGCTGATTGGGTTTGGTGTCAGACATCATTGGGTTCATCCTTTGCAAGAATGTGCTCGTCTGAGCAGTGTTAAACAAGCATCACAATGCCACCACGTCTTCTGCTAGTGCAAAGTTTGGATGGTCTGTGGCTGAGTTGTCAGTGTCCCAACCCTGTACTCTGCATTGCTCCAGCCAGATGTCCTGTCCTGGAAATCTGCTTCAAAGTAGGTCTCTAGTAGTTTGTGTGCACCCAAGTCTAGGAAGCACAAGTGGATTTAAGCCAAGGGTAGAACAAAGTGGGGTACATTAGTGCAGTGGGTGGTTCTGCAGCATCTGAAGTGCCTGAAACCCAGTGATAGGTGAATATATGTTCTGTTGCATTGTTACAGCCTTACTTCCATGTGCAGAGCTGGAGCAATACGGACAGATGATTCTTGCATCGTTCTAAAGGTGAGTGTTTGAAAGGTTTTCTGTTTAAAGTGTTTCTCTCATGTAAGGCTATGCTGCTTCTACTTGTCTGTTGCAAAAAGCAGCAGAAAATCTGTTACACTGAAGATTTCAAAGCACCAACTTCTGATTTTTATTTTTTAGGTTTTGGTTTGGTTTTTTTTAGTTTAATAAACAAGTTCCCTCATTTCCCTCTGTGTCTTTAAGCATTTACAGTGATCTGGAATTTTTAAGGAGCTTTAAATAAAGAATCATACTAACTGGGCAATGTCCGGGAATAGGTATCCCAGGCACACACCCCTTTGAGGTTTGTAACCATTTGTAGGTAACATGGAGACGGCGTTATTGCCCTGGTTGCTCTGTATGAGCAAGGCAGTGGCTTGTCTCCCCACAGCTTGTTTTCCAAGGCTACAGGCAGAATACTGGCACAGTCTAAACATGGAGTCTGTCATGAGCAGATGGTTTCTCAGGTTTCACAATGGGTTTGTACGTGACTCGGCTTCATGCTTGGTTAGGGAAGTTTTTTCTTTAAAAAACCCCCACTTTATCATGTTGAAATGATGGATTTGATTTTTTTTGTACTGCATGTGCCACTTGAGGGAATTCAGCACAAGAAACTTCATTAGGGGAACGGACTAAAGCTGAAGGAGGAAAAGGTTAGACTAGATATTAGGGGGAAGCTCTTTACAGAGAGAGGGGCTGGAACAGGCTGTCCAGAGAGGTGGTGGATGCCCCATCCCTGGGGGTGTTCGAGGCCAGGTTGGATGGGTCCCTGGGCAACCTTGTGTAGATCCAGGCCTGGAGGTTGGTGGCCCTGCCTGTAGCAGGGGGTTGGAGCTCTATGATCCTTGGGGTCCCTTCCAACCCAGACCATTCTATGATTAAATACCATAGGAATGTGATCTTATTCTTAACAGCCTATAGCTAGTCGGAAGAAAAAAAGAAAAGCTGTTGATGAGCAAGCTCATGAGCCAGAGATCAGATAGTACTGGCACCGCTTGTTTCTCTGTGAGATGTTGAAGTATTACTGTGATGCTGCAATAAGAAAACATGTTTGCTTTCTTTGATAGTTGCTGTAGCAGTCTGGCAGGCTCCAAAGCTTTCAGTGTGCTTTCAGCATCCCTTGCTCCAGAGAACAGCACTGAGTTCAGACGTAAGGAAATGTAGTTTAGACTACATGCCTGCAAAAATAACTTTTTCCCCACATTGAGAAGATGTTCTTGGAATGAGCCTAGCAAAGCAGTCACTGTCAGGATTCAGTGGTGTGTGATCTGAGACCTGGTAACTTTTTATGGGAGTTCTTTGGTGCTGAAGGCTCCTCTGTGCTGGTCAGACCCTCTTGTGACCAGGCAAATCATGAGCGTATATGTAAGAATCAGCGTGTGCTGCAAGTCCATGGCACAGCTTAAAGTAACAAATGCTTCACACCACCAGGGGCTGCTGCTCGGTATCTTCTCACTGTGGGCTGTGGCAAACCCCTGAGGGCTCCTGCAAACTCACATTTTAAACTGCAGAATCGTCACTGGAGTGTTAGGAACCGTCCCCATGTCCTGCTGCTTAGCAGTGCTGGGGAAAGGGCGGGTTGTGTGTCAGACACTGCAGTGAGGGAGCAGATTCATTCCTTTCACTGGCCATGCCAGTGGAGTCTGGCATAACTGTGCCTTTTGTTAGCAGGGTTTTGGTATCCATCATCCCAGGCAGTGACAGCTGAAAAATCCCTGTGGTGGTGGCGATGAGGGCCCATCCCCTCCTGTCTGTACACAAGAAAGTCCAAAATGCAATTCGTTCCAGGGCTGCTGCTGTTGACAGCAGCATCTGTTTTGCACAGGCATCTGTGTTACAGAAAGGAAGCCAAGCTGCATCCCTTTCCCTCATCCTCCTGCTTAGCTTTTTTCCAAATGGACACTCCAGTTCCCTGATCTCTCTTCTCTCTCCTTGCACTGCTTCCACACTGAGGGCTACAGGTCCTTGCCCCCAGCCCTTCCTCCTCCTGCCAACCTCATTCTTTTGAAAACTTTCTCCCTTCAGCAATCCCCTGCTGCCTGCTTAACCCCGGGCTGCGGCCTGTTGGCGATGGGTTGGGTCTCCCCTAACCGCTGTGTTCTGAGGAGAAGAAATGAGGGCTGCAATGTAGGCCAGGTATTGCTGATAGCTGGCTGCTAACCCTGTGGAGCTACATGTGCTCTGCCCCCTGGGCCGCATGCCTAACTCCGGTCCTTTCAAACCATTGGGAGCTGATTTCCTTGCCAGCCGACAGCAACAGGAACACTTCCGTTCTCATGGAGGCTGTTTCTGCACAAATAAACACCTTAAACTTTGGACTGAAGTTTGTTGTTAATGCTTGAGGGTAGACTAAAGCATGAGGGCAGGAGGGAGGCGTGGAGCCTTGCCCTCTTCTTCAAGCAGCTCATGTAATTTCTTCTGGGGTCACTCTGGGAACTCGGAGTTTTAAGATCATGTACTATCTCTGCCTGTGATAAATGCAGTCACAAATTGTTTGACCTCAGGTGAACTAAAACAGCCTCTTTAGTTTTCAGAAATTATTGAAGGGAACTTGCCCCTTTGCTATTAAACTGTCTCCAGTTGGAGGACAGTCAGGGATGTGTCTTTCCAAAATGGTTCTGGTTTATATTCATTGCTCAGTCTTATTGGTTTGGCCTCTAATGTAAAAAAATAAAATGGTTTGGAGTGGGGAGAAGGCAGAGGAGGCTGATAAATAATGGATTTGCTTGGAAAGGAAAGGATTTTTCTGGAATCCTTGTAATGAAGGTCTGTTCAGATAACCCTGATGCATCCCAGCGATACCATGTGAATTAAGTATTCCATCTTCACAGTCTATTTTCAGATGTTATCTGCTGGCCAGAAAAGTTCAGGTGTGCTTTGTTCACTTCATCTTACACCTTTAATGCAGCCCCTATTCCTCTGCATTAACTATGTTGTACTGAGCTGTAGGTCTAATATGCAGAATGTGTCCTTCAGAATTCTTGGGTTTGTTTAATTTTAAATAGATGGAATTGCTAAAAGCTGGCAGCTCTGAGATTTGTGTTTCTTGGGTGCTTGCAGGCAATGACTTAGTAATATCTAGCCCTTAAATTCCAACAGTGAGCTCATTTCAGGGCATTTGACCTTGGAAAGAATTGGCAGGTACGATATCTGTAGTTTGGGCATGGAATTCCACTTCTGTGCTTTCTTAGTCAACCTGAATGTTGGTTTTTTGAGAGTTTATACTCAGCTTTGCTGATTGTATTTATGCCAGTCGCAGTTCTTAATGTCCCTTATGCCAGCTTGGTGATTGAAGCTGGTGACATTTAATCATTATGAAGCAATTCTGAACTGTGCCACTTAAAAAGTCTTGTAACAGTTCAGTGCCCGAAGGAACAAACCTGGGGAGGTGCTAGAAATCACATTGAGGTGACTTCTGAAGGCTGGCTTAATTTACTATCCCTCAGCAGCTGTTGTCCTCCCTTTTAAAGAGTTCTGCCTGGATTCCTGAGGAGGCAGAAGATCCATAGGGTGAAGATCCTTAGGGATCTTCTGTGCTGTTAGAACCAGTTTTCAACTGTTGAGGCTGAAAGTCTTATCTAATGTCTTAAGTGACAGATATACAGTGACCATCCCAACCATTGGAGAACTGGTCTTTCCAGAGTTAAGTGCCTTTCACTGAGCTTCAGGTAAAGAAAGATTTGATTGTTTTTAATATTTAAAGTAGAGAAGGTATGACAAAAGTGTTGGTGTATGACCAAACCAAGGTATGGGGATATGTCAGGGTAAGGCAGAAGGGACCTGGATTCCAAGTGGACTTTGTTTCTGATCAACCAGACACACTGCTTAGGATTAGTTCTCCCTTCCCCACTTTTCCTAGAAGCCAGCCTGGGCCAAGGAAGCCCTGAGATAATTTTTGAGGGCCTTATTCTTAGTCCTAAATCGCAGAAGGGCAAGGAGGGGTCTTGGGTACTTTTGGTTCCTGTGAGCAGCAAGAATAAACCTGTGCAAATAGAAACTTTTGAGGGGATTTTTTTGTTTGTTTTGTTTAGCTTTTGTGGAGCTTTGACCACAGTAACTTCTAAAGATTGCATTCACACAGACTAATTGTGGCAGCTGGAGAAATTGGTTGAAAGTGGCCTACCATGTACTTAGTAATGCCCGAACGATTTCTCTGTGTGTGGAGTCTTCAAAACCGCTAAAACCTTCTTGTCTCCAAGTATTGATCCAAAGAACATCCTTGAGAATTGCTCCACGATAGCTCTATGATATTATTATTTTTTTGGGGGTGGGTGTGTGTGAGCTCCTACTAAACACTGGTGGTTTTTGTGTTGTGGGTTGTTGTGTGTTTGTTTTTTGTTTTTAAACTTTTCAGACTCTGCCATGTTTGGTTCGAATGTGCAGTAAGGAGAGGCTGCTGGAGGAGCGCGTGGAGGGAGCCGAGACACTGGCCTATTTGATTGAAACTGACGTGGAGCTCCAGCGGATCGCCAGCATTACTGACCACCTCATCGTCATGCTTGCTGACTACTTCAAGTACCCCAGCTCCGTGAGTGCCATCACCGATATCAAGAGGGTACGTTTCCTTACCCATTTATTCCTGGCCCCTTTATTACTCATCGCTTTGGAATCTCTGAAAAACCTGCCAAAGTGGTGATCAATAAATGGGCTCAGGAATTATTGGGTTTTTTAATGATATTTAAACCTTATGTCTGAATTCCTCAAATAGGGGGGTGATCAGAGGTCTGGCAGGAGTTGATTCCTCATGCATATAGTCCCCAAATCTTTGCGCTCTCACTGCATTTTCTGGATCCTGCCTTAGGCAAACTGAAGTCACTGTGAATGTCTGGACTCCTGTAAGAAGGATGCTGCCATTCTTCTATGTCACAGAATCACAGGGGCTGGGAGGGACCTCCAGAGTGCTCATCGGGTCCAACCCCCTGTCAACATAGGGTCCCTAGGACAGGTCACACAGGTCGACGTCCAGACGGGGCTGGAATATGTCCAGAAAAGGAGACTCCACACCCCCCTGGGCAGCCTGTCCCAGGGCTCCCTCACACTCACTGTGAAAGGCAGAGAGAGAGGCTGTGGGGAGTTTAACATCTCCTCACCATACGAGTTCCATTGCGTTTTCCAGAGATAGCAGTGAGATGCCAGACTGAGACATTGGTCGTGTTTCCAGAGTTCAACGGACTTGCCTTTAGGAAGCAGAATGTTTGAGCTGTGTTAGAGGGAAGAGCCCATGCGATCACAGAATCACCAGGTTGGAAAGGACTTTTAAGATTGAGTCCAACTGTCCCTGTCCTGTGCTGACCCATATCCCTGAGCACCTCATCTACCCTTTTTTTAAACACATTGCAATGAGCAATCCATTTCAATTCTTAAGCCTGTGAAAAACAATAACTTCAGAGATGCTTCTGTTTAAGCAGAAAAATATCTGGATTTCATGCAGCGTGTCTTATTTTGAGTTATCTGCACTTGCAAGAGGTCAGATAAACAGAGACCAGATACACCTCAGAGACTTAATTTCACAGCTGTTGTCCTAGGAATTCTCATCCCTGAATGTTCTTTACAGATCTGTGTACACTTTCCAAAGCACTAGTGGATCAGTCAACCTCAGAAGCAAGATTGGTTTTGATATTCCACGCATGGAAATATGTAATGCCTATTCCCTTCCCCTCTG
Source organism: Zapornia atra (assembly GCA_013400835.1). Taxonomy (NCBI): domain Eukaryota; kingdom Metazoa; phylum Chordata; class Aves; order Gruiformes; family Rallidae; genus Zapornia; species Zapornia atra. The sequence goes on from VZTU01012929.1 coordinate 147,641, forward strand.
GGTCTGATTGTCAGAAAGGTCCCCAAAAAAGCTGGGTCATGGAGCCCTGTTTTTTCTCTGAAACTAGCCCAAGAGGTAGACTTACTTCTCAGGCTTTTATAGAATGGAATGGACTTGGCATATAGAGCTGCCTTGAATCCTCTGTAAAAAATGCAAATTAAATATGTGTAAAAATATATAAAAAATAGTTGCAGTATAAACTTCAGTAAGCAGAAGGAAGTTTAGGAGCTGGCTGGGAAGTAATGAACAATTATAAATGTTATTCCATTGTTGGAAGTGTTCAGAAGGTCTGTAAAAACAGCTGGGAAGCCAGGGTGCTTGCTTTGGATAAATGCTGTGAATTACACCTTGTGAAATAAAAACTGCATGAGTGAGGACTCTGCCAAACAGATCACTTTTCTGTTTTAAATATTTTTAACAAGGATATAATACATCCTGCTCTGATACAGGTGCATCAGAAAGGATTACCCACGCAGCTTAATTTTTGACAGTTGTTTTGCTTCGGCGCTTTGCTGTGTAACACTAGTGATTCTCTGGCATTTTGTCTGTCATTTGGTCCAGAGTTCTGAGGGCAGTTGGAATCATAGGGTTTTTCTCACTGAGAAGAACACGAGGAGGTCTGGAAGTCTTCTTAATTTTCTGTTCAAAGTGGGTTCAGTGCCAAGCTCAGATGAAGTTACTCAACGCTTTGTCCAGTCAGGTCTTGAGAGCTGCTGAGAATGGAGATGAAACAACCTCTTTGAGCAATTGGTTCCAAAGTCCGACTGTTTCAAGCGTGAATTTTTATTTCTTATAATCCAGTAGGAAGCTCACCTGTCTGTTTGACTGTCACGTCTCCTTCTCTTGCTGTGCACCTCTGTAGAGAGTCTGGCTCTGTGTTTTCCTTGTAGGTACTGGGGGGGCTGCTCTTAGATCCCTACTCAACCTGCTCTTCTGGCTGAAGAAGCCAGGGCATGCCCCATCTGTTCCTCTCCTGAAGTGAAGGCTCTGTGCTCTGCTCCATGCCATTCTCACACCTCTCAGGAGCTCCAGCACTGGGATTTTGTGATCCCTACAGCTAGTGCTCCCGTTATCGTACCCCCAAGCATTTTTTCCTGATCCATCAGCAGCATATTCAGTGATGCATCTCTCTTTCACCCCTGACACTTGATTTGAGAAGCACCTTCCAGCAGCTTCATAGGCAGCTTGTACCCTGCTTTGTTGCCTTTACAGCAAAAGTGAGGAGTTAGCATCCAGCTTCAGATGGAGGTCCTGTATTTAGAGATGGTCTTTGGTTCCAATTTTCCTTCAGTTCTCTTAATAAAACATCCTTTGATTCTTTCCTCTTTTTGGCTCATCCTGGCTTGTTTCTGTAAGGTACATACGAATGGCTTTTGCCTGTGTAGGGTCTGATAGAGCAGTAATGTTCCAGGAGTGCTTTGGTCTCAAATTCTTTATTTAGGTGGACTTACCCGTAAGTCAGTAGAGAAGCTAACCACATTCTTAACTGCAGGTCTTCCATTCAGTTGGACATCAGCTAGTGGGACAACAGTTCGTTCGTGTTTCTGGCTCCCTTGGTGGGTAGATAGAAGCCCAGAAGATATGCTCTAGTTTGCAACATTAAAAAAACCCCACCACCTGTAATTTTTACTGTCTAAGTTTGGTTTCTGTGCTTTCTTTCACTAGCTGGACCATGACCTGAAGCACGCCCACGAGCTGCGCCAGTCTGCTTTCAAGCTCTACGCCTCCCTGGGAGCGAATGACGAAGATATTCGAAAAAAGGTGAGCCCCCCAAAAATGATCACAATGGGGCACAGACCTGGCTGGAAGGTGGGCTGAAGGGCAGTGCAGGAATTCCATCCGTGCTCTTCTTTGCTTTGTAAGTAAATGATTCAATGAAATCATCATCGAGGCATCAGAAGCTGCAATAAGAAGGCTTGCTTTCTCTTACATCGATGCAGGCTTCTACTTTGTGCTTTCTTTCCATGGGATTTGAACAAAAATGGTCTTGCCCTAACAAAGTAGAAGAGTAAAGTTGATTTATGTAAGCACCTTCACTGTGCTGAACTAGATTGTCTAAGTTGTCTTCCAACATGTTGTACTCCTTGCTGCTCGCAAGTTGTGCAGGAATATTGCCATGGTGTATGAGTAATTACCAAAACCTCTCTTTTGAGGGGCAGAATATAGCTCCCTTGGCACATCTCCTGCCATAAAACAAACATTTAAAACAAAACCAACCAACAAAACACCAAAACCAGCAACCCACCAACCAAAACCAGTAGAAATTCTAATCATATTGGTTAATAATGTCAGAATTTGTTCCATGATTCTGAAGTGCCCAAGGGGGCTTGTGCTGTTTGAATAAAGGGATCAGTGTGAGAACAAAGTCTGCTTGGTCACAACAAGGAGGAGGTTGGATGGTTGGCGCTCCTGCTTAGTTAAAATTGTGTATAGAAAGTGGAGGGAAATTAAATGATGAATAATTAAAGGCAGCATTTTTAAAAAATTAAGTAGCATGGATTTGCATGTCACACAGAAACAGTAGGTGTGGGGGAGGAGGGAGAAGTTTGAGTTTATCTGCTTGTTAAAGGGCAATAAACAGAAGGAAGAAAGATGTGGACAGGAAAACACAACATTGAAAAGATAACTTACTGGGAAGACCAATTAGTAGGGAACCCTTCAGCATCTCCGAATTTCAAACCCCTAAGTTTTCCTTTAGATGCAGGATGAACTTCCATAGCTTACTCCTTTAGTAAGGATCCTTCTTTTACATATCAAAGCATCGGTTTTAATAAGTTGTGGGTGTGGAACATGACAAAGTGAATCTATTATTAAAAAAAGCCATCTTTCACCTGGTATTAACTCCTGTTTATCCCAGTCTAAGTGCTTCTGCTGGCTGCGTCTAAATAATGGCAGATGAACCACTCTGTGGTTTATTGCAGATAGCTCTACAACGTGCCTCTCATCAGTACTTTGGATATATTGCATGCACTCCTTTGGTTTAATATGACATTGAGGATAATTCATCTATATAAAAAACCCCCTCTCATTCCTTGATGAGTAGTAACATGATTTTGAGAGCAGTAGTGAAGTGTGGAAGGTAGCTATTTTTCCTAAGTTGTATGCAGATACACACTCCTTTCCATTTAACCCGGGAAGAGAATGTGGCTTGCTGGTTTTAGCTACGGGTTTTATAGCCAGTATTTAAAGTGTTGCAGATGACAAAATCACCAACCCATAAACACTGATATTATTTTAGTCATGTGACATTGCTTCTTTGTTTCCTGCAGATCATTGAGACGGAAAATATGATGGACCGTATTGTTAATGGCTTGTCTGAGTCTAGTATCAAGGTGCGATTAGCTGCAGTCAGGTAGGGAGCTTTTCCCTTTCCTACAAACACTCCTGTCTTGTCAAAGCCTGATGCTGCACTTGTTAGTATTTCTGCTTTCTCAAAAGCTAATCTGAAGTCATTTCTACCAAAGAAAAACTTCTGAGCAGAACTTATCCTTGATTGGTGTATCAGTTTCATTTTGCTCTTTATGATCTACTACTTAACCACATTGTAAGCTGAACCTTAGTGTAGGAGCAGTGTATATATTAGTGGTGTACATGTGAGTGTGTCTCTCACAAGGAAGGTTTCTTTTCCCGTTCTAGATGTTTGCACAGTTTGTCCCGTTCTGTACAGCAGCTCAGGACAAGTTTTCAGGATCATGCTGTATGGAAACCTTTAATGAAGGTAAGTAAGAAAAATCAAGTCCTGACTGATGCAGTGTTCTGCTCCATTGAAGGAGAATAACAGTGTCTGGCCAATTTGCATGCCTTTCCCTAAATTTGTCAGAGACATTACCTAGAAACCAAAATTCCATGCCCTTCTCCTAAAGGAGTCATAAACCAACAAAAAGTCAAGCAGTAGTAAAGAGTCTGTGCCTGGGTTTTGGTTGGTTTTGTTAGTTCTCTGGGGTTTTTTAGTGATAGGTGAGGGAGGCCAAATTATCCCTAATATTTGCATAGGACACTCAGAGGACTGCATCTCCTTTCATTTCAGGCCTGGTCTGTAAGCCCTAGAAGAGAGTTTAGATCTGCATTTTCTCCTCTAATTCTCTGCCTTCTGGATCTCATTGCAGATTCTAAAACTGGAGGCAGAGAGTTCAGCGAGACCTTTAGAAAGACACATTTTAATATAGTGCTGTTACCCACGTAATTAAATGGGATCAAAGTGTGTCAGGGGTATATATTTGTCTCTCATCCTGGAACGTGATGGTTGTCAACTGCAGATGATTAAACCAGTTTTGCAGTTACAGCATCTTTTAGACCATGAAAATGGGGAACGAAGTCTGGAAGAAGCCTGAAAGCTCAGGCACTATAGGCATCCATGAGAGTCCCCCAAAGTGAGCTTGTCTCTCTGTTCCCAAGTAAAGCTGCCAGAGCAGAGAAAGTGCTGTTGGCACAGATGATGAGCCCCTAATGAGACCATTATGAGAGATGGCTGTCCAAACCTTGTCTCAGGAGCCTGGAAGGAAGTAAAGGATCGGGAAATCCTTACGTTACTTCTAGTGGTATTTCAGGAAGATGCCTATTGTGCTCTAATTCTCCAAGTTAGGGTCTCAAGCACACCTGACTCACTGGTGATCCTATGCTCTGGCCATCACGTTGGCTGCAGGTCAAGAAACTTTCTCAGCCGCCTTTGTTGCTTGCATGAATTAGGGGCCCTAAAGCACGTGCCTACTTTTTTCTACAGTTTCATGATGGAAATGATGTGGAAAGGATTTCCTGACATCATACACAGTACAGTTATTACGAGTTAAGCGTTCATCCTGGAACTGGGTGTGTGAGTTGTGATACTAATCCATGGATGTCTAATTCATTAGTTTTATTGGGAGCTCGAGGGAGATTTCATCATGTGGGATTCTGCTATAGTGAACTAATTTTGTGATCAGCACCTGAAGGGGATCGGAAGGGAATGATGTGGATATTTTAGGAGTGTGTGAAAGGCCAGGCTTTGAAACATCAGACCTTTGTAAATGTAAGAGAGAAGAATGATGGGGTTGCTTGAAGAAGCACAGCTAGCAGAGAAGGAGAGTGATGTGAAAGTACACGTAGCTGTCAGGCTCTGTGTAAATGCAGCTGCTGGCAGCTGTTTGGTTTGTATGAAATAAGCTGAAGTCAGAAACTTTTATCTTCGTTCTGGAATGTCAAATACTACTTTTATTTTTCTATTAATAATAGTATTAAATCAAGATAGACTGAAAAGTAGTTTAGATTAATAACAACTTCTTAAATCCTTTCTCCCCTAGCATGTGTAGCTGTATAAGCCACAGAACAGTACTGTTGAAAACTCTAGGACATACCTAGGTACTTCAGGGCAAGCCTGTGTGAAGCCAGTAACTGATGATATTTGCAGCTTGCTCACTACTCTGAAACAGAAGGTGGTGCAGAACAGCCCCTACATTACTTACCCCTTTCTTTGCTGGAGGAGCAGTTGGATCCTCCACCCTGTTTCCTCACTGAGCTTTCCCAGAACATGCAAGGGAGACACTGTGTTTAAGAACAGTGTGTGTTGGTCTTGCTGGGGAGCCAGCACAGATGAGGGAGACTAACTTCTGGGTTACTTGTCTGAAAGGATGGTTGTGAGGCAATGTTCTGCATTGGGCTTTTGCAGGAGGTGCAGCAGTGTTGAGGAGGCTCCTCCTGTAGCTTCCTCCTCTTGGTTAAAGCACAACGCAGGGCTGTGCTGTGGAGGACAGCCTGCTCTCTGTGGAGAGAGTGGCCACAGAGCTAAACTACAGCCGCCCGCATGTCTGTGCTTTGCAGAGGGGGGATCTGCTCCCACAGAGTTCTTAGGTTGGACCTGGGAGCTCTCAAGTCTGGCATCTGGGAAATAGCTTTCACAGAATGTGTAAGGTTGGAAGGGACCTTCAGTGCCCATCTAGTTCCAGTCCTGCAGTGAGCGGGGACATCTTCACTACAGCAGGTTGCTCAGAGCCCCATCAAGCCTGGCCTTCAATGTCTCCAGGGATGGGGCCTCCACTATGTCTCTTTGTGTTGCTCAGGATCTGCACTGCTAGCCTGAAAATACACAGAATAATTACAGATACCCCATTCCAAAACTGATCCCCTCCTGCCTCCTAGCTAACAGAGATTCCTTCCTCTGCCCTTTGCAGGTTTTACAGAATGCTCCAAATGAAATTCTCGTAGTAGCATCTTCCACACTATGCAATCTTCTTCTGGAATTCTCTCCGAGCAAAGAGGTTAGTATTTATCCAGAAACAGGAAGAGGTAACAGACAGAGGTTGTGTTATACCATGTTTCAAGAAGCATAAATACCTTCCTTTGTATCCACTGCTTGTGATGTGCTGTAGAGCTGTAACACTGGGCAAGCTGTATCACTGGTAGCTTGTGGATAATTAAAAACCCATCAAGCTCCTTCCAGTGCTGTGATGGTTAAATGTGGTTGAATAGTTAAGTGTAGTGTCTGAAGCAAAAAAGTAGATGTGAAATTTTGGATTTTTTTTTTTTACAAGTAAAACATTATCTGAAAAATTCACAAGCAAGAAGAAAAGAAATGGGTAATTAGTAGTAATGTGATCCCTTGTCATAAAGGATTACTGCTGGAACCTGGAGAATGCTGCTGAAGCTGAGTCTTGTGACTTTATTGTTCCTGGCCGAATGATCCAGGATATCTGTTCTTGAGTTGATCCAGGATATCTGTACTTGACCTTAGCCCACGACTACCTGAAGGGAGGTTGCAGAGAGGTGGGCAATGATCTCTTCAGCCAGGTGACAGGAGATAGGACATGGGAAAATGGCCTCAAGCTGCACCAGGACAGGGTCAGATCAGATATCAGGGAGAAGTTCTTCCCTGAAAATTGTCAGGGCCTGGAACAGGCTGCCCAGGGAGGGGGCCGAGTCGCCACCCCTGGGTATGTTCAAAAAAAAAAAGGGTAGATGAGGTACTTAGGGATATGGTTTAGCACAGGACAGGAACGGTTGGACTTGATGATCTTAAAGGTCTTTTCCAACCTTGTGATTCTATGAGTTCTGTGGTATCCGTATTTCCCACAGGACACTTGTACCTGTCAGTCCTCCACAGCCATGGAACAGTTCCCAGCTCCCAAATGTTACCTAATTACAGAAGTGTTTGCAAGGTGTCTGTGGTAGCTGTGGGCTCCTGCAGGGCAGTTCCAATATCCTTGGCTAGATCAATGGATCTTGGTGATTTTCATCATTCCAGTGACAGAAAATTACCTGAAATAATGCCAGGCTCTCCAGGAGCTGAGCACCATGAAAAGGGGAAGGGAAAAAGGAAAAAAACCCAAGGCAAATCTCATGGGTTGGAATAAGGACAGTTTATTGGGACAACAGAGAGAGAAATAATAATAGGTAGGACTTTATAGCAAAAATATATGAAACTGGTGATACACGGTGCATTTTCTCACCAAACGGCACAACTCAGCCTGTACAGCTCAGAGCCATCCCAAAATGAAACTGCCCCCAAAAAACACGCATCCTGGAGCTGCCTGCTCCTCCCTCAACCGGCCCCATTTATGCTGAGCACGGGATTGGCATGGAATAGCCCCTTTGGCCAGTTGCGTCACTTGTCCCAGCAGTGTCCCCTCCTAGCTCCCTGGGTGCCCCCACCTCCTTGTTAGCAGGGCACCATGAACAACTGAATGGTCCCTGACTGCTGGGCAGCAACTAAACCATCCCTGTTACCAGCACTGCTCCCATCCCAGCTCCCAAACACGGCATTCCACCAGCTGCTGGAAAGAAAATGAGCTCTATCCTAGCCAAAACCAGGACACAAGCAGAGTTCACCAGCCCACGGGTTTTCTTGTTCACTCTATGGGTCACAGCGTGGTGTTTTCACTTCAGATTGGATTGAAACACTGAATTTTGTGTCTGGACACATGGTTCATGTGAAGAACATAATTTCAAAAGCAAATGCTGCTTATGCAAAATGAAGTGATATGTAGAACTGTTAGATTGGAGAGCACCTGTGTATAAGCAGTCTTATTTTTGTTTGATATATCACCCCTTTTTTTTGATACGTGGTATTTTGAAAATTAGCTGTAATCTTCCAGTCAGGTAAACAAAGGCAGCTGCAGCAGACCTGTATTTTGCCCTGCAAAAGAGCTGAGTCAAACCCAGTTTTGGAATGTCTCCTCCCTGCTGTGGAGCCAGCCAGCTTCCAGCGCTCTGGAGGAACCACTGGCAGCTTATCGCAGTGCAGATGCACCTGGGGCCAGGCGAACGCTGGCACAAGGTTCTCTGATGGCCTTGCTGCTACTCAGTGAGAGGAGCCTCTTCCTGCTGACTGCAGCCTTCTCCACAGAGATGAATTTGGCTCTTAAGTGGGTTAAACCCCACTTCCCCAAAACCCAGATATGTGGAATTACTCATCACTTTTGAAGCAGCAACTTCAGGAAGAAAGGAAAACCTTGTGTTACCAGAGTAGCTTGAGTCACTGGATGAATCCTTTCAGTGCCTGAGGTCATTGGGTAGTAACCTTCAAAGTTCGTTTCGGGCAAAAGCAGTTGTTCTTCATTTAACTTTAATTGCATTCATCAGTTTGAAAGACAAGCTGCCTCTGTCAGTGTTCATCCTGTCCTTTACAGATGGGATGCTGCAGCGTTTTGCATTTCAGGCCATCAAGAGCAGTCTCCAGTCAGCTTCTTCGTGCCGAAGTGCTTCTGTTGGGTTTTCCTTTGGCCTTATCACTAACCACAGAGGTTCCATGCCAGGAAATGGATCAAGTGGCTTCTATTCTCCATAACCTCTTTGAAAAAGTCACATCTGATACCCAAAAAGATGTGATTGCTTAAGGAAGGAGGTGTTTGTGGAGAGTAGCCCTAAAGCAAAAATTCTGGGGGAAAACAAAGATAGGACAGATGCATACACGGTATCACAGCTGTGTGTGGGTGTGTATTACATATATACACATCTGTGTATACATGTGTCTGTACAAATACATGGATGCATGTGAGAATATGGCCATCCTGACCCAAGTTTAGGTGTAGCTACCTGCCTTTTAATGCTCCTGAATATAGGATATGGCTTGGCCGGTTCACCGGAGTGGACTGGCCAGGTTGTAAACTTGAGAACAAGAATCTCTTGCTTGTATTTTGTATTACATTTACATTTGTATACATGTCCAACTAGTCTAAGTGATGTTTTAAAGATCTCTTTCCTCTCCCTGTTCATTTTAGCCTATTTTAGAATCAGGAGCCATAGAACTTCTATGTAGTTTAACACAGAGTGAGAATCTTGCCTTGCGAGTGAACGGCATTTGGGCTTTAATGGTGAGTAGAACACGTGAGTGAAATACTGCTTCTGGGAAAAAAATGTTTATGAGGTATAACTTAAAATTCATCAGTTGTTATGAGAAATAACCTAGCTGAAATCTGGCCTGTCCTTCTGCCTAGCTATAGAAGGGGAACAGTATCAGTCTGTAACACTTGAGCAATCAAGCCATAAAACAAAGCAAGTCCTTCGTTTCTGGTACCACTCTGCTTGCCAGGATCATTCAGGGAAGCAGTTAAGTAGTGTCAGTGGCGTGCCAGGGGACACATAAAAGCAGGTGGTACCCAGGTTGGCTCTGTGAGACTGTAGAAATTTGATTCACTGTGTAGCATTCCTTCATAAATTATAAACTTTGCAATATTAAGTTCACAAGGACAGATGCTTGCAGATAACAGTCTGCTAAAAGAGTGAAAGCCCAAGTTGAAGGGGGAAAAAAATCAAGTAAAAAACGTCTGCCTCTTGCAGAACATGGCGTTCCAAGCAGAACAGAAGATCAAATCAGACATCTTAAGGGGTCTGAGCACAGAGCAGTTATTCCAGTTGCTTTCTGATTCTGATGTAAATGTTCTGATGAAAACTTTGGGACTGCTCAGGAATCTTCTCTCTACTCGCCCGGTAAGTAGAGCTGCAAACAGACCTTCTTCTGAAAGCTGATAGAACAGCAGACAATGCAAATTAATTCTTAATCTTCTTTGTAAGAGAAGTTATTTTTCTGTTTAATGCTCGATGTGTTGCCAAAAGTGAGGCCTCTGCTTTTCTCTAAGTATTTGTAACCAAGCATAAGAAAACATTAGAAAGAATTCTGGGTGTCCCCTGAAATGTTGCAGTTACCTAGTTCAGAGCTAGACCGTTCCATTCCATGCTAATTTCACTGCGTTTAGAATCACAGAATCACTTGGGTTGGAAGAGACCTTTAAGATCACCAAGTCCAACCACAGCCTAACCCTGCCCAATTCACCTCTAGACCATGTCCCCAAGCACAACATCCACAGACCTTTTAAATCCCTCCAGCCTGGGCAGCCTGTCCCAGTGCCTGACTCCCCTTTCAGTACAAAAATTCTTCCTGACAGTCGACCTGAATCTCCCCTGATGCAATTTTAAGTGATTCCCTCTTGTCCTATCACTTGTCACCCAAGAGAAGAGAGCAGCCCCACCTTTCTACACCCTCTTTGCAGGTAGCTGTAGAGTGTGAAAAGGTCTCCCCTCAGCCTCCATTTCTCGAGACTAAAAAGCCCCAGTTCCTTCAGCTGCTCCTCACAGGACTTGTGCTCCCGACCATTCACCAGCTTTGTTGCCCTTCTCTGGACATGCTTCAGCATCTCAACATCCTTCCTTGTGGTGAGGGGCCCAAAACCGGACACAGCACTCGTGGTGCAGCCTCCCCAGAGCTGAGTGTAACTTCCCTGCTGTGCTGGTCACACTGTTCCTGACACCGGCCAGGATGCTGTTGTCTTCCTTGGCCACCTGGGCACAGTGCCAGCTCATGTTCAGCTGGCTGTCCGCTAACACCCCCAGGTCCTTCTCCCCCAGGCAGCTCTCCAGCCACCCTGCCCCAGGTCTGCAGCATTGCCTGGGGTTATTGTGACCCCAGGACCTGGCACTTGGCTTTGAACCCCATGCAGTTGGCCTCTGCCCATGGCTCCAGCCTGTCCTGGTCCCTCTGCAGAGACTTCCTGCTGTCCAGCAGATCCACACTCCCACACAATTCAGTGTCATCTGCAAACTTACTGAGGGTGCACACAGTCCCCTTGTCCAGATCACTAATGAAGAATGCTCTTTCTGTGCAGTGTGTCCAGAGCAGCAGTAGGAGGGTTGCACTGTTGAGTCAATGTGTGGAGAGGTCCATAGCTTACAGACACCCGGGTTTCTTCTCCCTTGGCAGCTGAAATATCTCTGTCCTTGCCTGGCTTTAGCGATAGTATCGGCTTTTTGAATTGGGCTGTGAGCCTCCAGAATAATAGAATCACAGACTGGTCTGGGTTGGAAGGGACCCCAAGGATCATAGAGTTCCAAACCCCATGCCACAGGCAGGGACACCAACCTCCAGGCCTGGATCTACACAAGGTTGCCCAGGGCCCCATCCAACCTGGCCTTGAACACCTCCAGGGACGAGGCATCTACCCCCTCTCTGTACAGCCTGTTCCAGCCCCTCACCACTCTCTCTGTAAAAAACTTCCCCCTAATATCTAATTTAAACCTTTCCTCCTTCAGCTTCCATCCATCCCCCTTGTCCTGCCAGTCTCTGCCCTTTAACAAGCTGATTCCCCTCCTGTTCCTATGTTCCCCTCAGGGACTGGAAGGCTGCAATGAGGTCCCCCCGCAGCCTTCTCTTCTCCAGGCTGAACAAGCCCAGCTCCCTCAGCCTTTCTTTGTAGGGGATCTGCTCCAGCCCTCTGATCATCTTTGTGGCCTCCTCTGAACCCTCTCCAACAGTTCCACATCTTTCTTGTATTGGGGGCCCCAGCTCTGGACACAGGACTCCAGCTGGGGCCTCCCGAGGGCAGAGTAGAGGGGACAATCCCCTCCCTGTCCCTGCTGCCACCCTTCTGCTGATGGAATGCATTTGATCATTTTACACACCAAAATAAATGGTTTGAATTTAAATGGTTTGATATTAGCAATTTTAGAAGGTCCTACAAGAATCCCTAACATCTTAAGTCATAGTGTGCTGGTACTCCCTGGTGGCTGTTTGCTGTTGCTCTTTGAGTTTTGGTGCCAGTTAATCCAGTAGATCTAGTTTGATCTTTCTGTTAGTCCTAATGATCAATCATATTCTAGTATCGGTGGTTGTAGTCTGTGAGGAAACATCCTTTATCTGTAGGTCTCTTCACCTTGTGCCAGTTTTCCTGGGCAGCAAGCAAGATATATGGCTTGTTTTTCTGAATCTTCTCAGACTCTTAAAATACAGACAAGCAGACCTGGTCACCTGGTTCCCATAAGAGTTGCAAATAGCAGATGAAGAAGCCTCAGTTTTTCTTACCCCTCTCTGATCTCACCTTATATCAGAAGAGATGTGTGTGGTTGTGGGTTGGTTGGGGTTTTTTTCTAAACTGTGGCATCCTACTTAGAGCTTGTGTCCAGCAGGATTCAGTCTTCAGACTGGCCTCCATGCAACTGGGAAAACAGTATCTTTTCTACAGGTCTTACCTTGCTCTCTCAAACAAGGCCAGGCTTCAGAGGAAGAGGAATTTTGTGAAGTGTTTCTGCTGTACCGGGTCTTGTTTGTGGGAGACCTTGCTCTAGGAGCTAGGGTCTTTCTGCAACGTTGCTACTCTTTGCTTAGAGTAATTCAAGTAGGAACATCGCTTCTTTGCCTGGGGAGTTACACTGATTGTATTTCATCATTGCTTTGGCAGCACATAGACCATATAATGAGCACTCATGGGAAGCAAATCATGCAAGCAGTGACCCTCATTCTGGAAGGGGAGCACAATATCGAAGTCAAAGAGCAGGTAACCCTTTTGCTTTGTGTTGTCCTGGCTGAATAGAATTCAAGAAAGAGATAAGAATGCTTACTCATCCCAACATACCATCTTTCTCTGGGATTCTGATGCGCTGTGAATGTGTCACTGACAGCTCTCTGTTTAATGGCTTTAGTACCTACAAGAAAGCTGCACTTTCTAACAGCTTTTTAAACACGTTGTAACCAAATTCAGGATGTTTCTTAAACAGAGACTTGGCAAAGAGGAGGATGCTTTGTATGAGAGCAGAAAAGTACAATGTAAGGTAACAGTGTGGTAGAAAGGAGACAGCAGGAATAAGGGAGGAGAGAGAAGCCAGTATTCCCAGCGAGGAAGCTTTGTGGTTATTTGCTCCTAAAGCAGCAGTGAGAGCAGTCAGTGGTGAAGAACACCATCACTGCCTGCCTTGGTGGCAGCAACACATGTCCTTGGGTACCCACAGGCACTTGCAGTGAATAGAAGAGGAGGAGCACTGGCAGGGAAAAGCACGTGGCTGGTGTAGCCTGGGGAAAAGTGTCCTGAAAAATGACAGCTTAAGAAAAGTGATATCCTGGAGGAAAGAGAAGATGACAGTAGGGAGCAGCATTACTGGCTTGCTGGCTGTGGGGATGCTAAGGCAAAAAGAAGAGGCAGAAAGGCAGAATTTGGCTGATCAGTTGGCTGCCTTGTCTGTCACCAGAGTTAAGAGAACCCTGTTACTTTCTTATGAAGGATGGGGGTGCAACAAGAAGCTGTGGGAGGTTCCAGAACATTGCTGTGACTCAGGATGGACACTGGTGGCAGAGAGCTTGTTAAACAAGTGTGAAAACACAGTTAAATCCAGCCTAGTCTTAATCTCTGCTTGGAGAAGAACAGGCTGAAGGCAAACAGACATGCTATGGCTATTGAAGAGCAGAGTTAGCAAAACAGCCCCTAAATACTCTTAATAGTTGGTAAGTTTGGTGATACTGTGGTTGTAGAACAGCTGAGGAGTTGCCTAAACAGTGCTAGTAAAGCTCTAGTGACAGGGATGGCTGTCACTGCAACAGCAGGTCACCTGCTTGCCAAGCCTCTCAGAGATATTTTGGAAGAGAATCGGTGTGCCTGGGAGAGACTCTTGGACAGGGCAGAGGGATGGGGGCTGAATACAGACCGTAGGGTCTGGGGCTGAGCACCAATGTGCAGAGCCTTCTCTCTGCCCCCGGGTGCGATCAGCAGCTTGCTTTTACTGCAGAATCAAGTCAGGCATTCAGCACTGCCTGTCTGCATGCAGGAGCTCAGACTTTGGGCAGGATCCTGCTTATCTCTCACTGGCTCATCAGTATGTAATTAGCACCTTGGGAGTAATCAATCCCTGCAGCTGCTGACATGAGTGCGGTGCAGCTTAAACACTGGCATCACACAGCTGCTGGTCATTGTCCGGTGTCCTCCCTGTGGTCATCCCTGCATGTCCAGAGCAGGTGGAGAAGCCCTGTGGGATACAGTTTGCAGAGCATCTCTCTGTGCCTCCTGAGGTTCAGGAAAGGTGCCTGTGAGCGTCTCGGCACCACGTGTGTGTTGCCAGCGTGGGTCTGGATGCTTCACAGTCATTCTGTGGGATGGCTTCTCTCATTAGCAGGTAATTACCAGGTGCATTAGTAATTTTAGTTATCTCTGCAGGTAAAATGTGTGCTTGCACTCTTTGAAATCAATAAACCCTTGCTGCGCTAGATCAGCAGATAAGCCCTATCTTTCCTTCTCCTGCCCTGAAGAACCACATCAGTATGTTTGGGGGTTTGGGGTTTTTTTCCCCCTTATCCATTGACACAAAATACACTGGAAAATGAAGCAGTCTATTTAATCTGTTCTATATGCTGCTAGTTTCCATGAGAGACCTAAAATTTTACTCACTGAAATGAATTTGTGAATGCTGCTTTTTATTTTCAGATGGCAGTGAGTGGGTTGTGCCAGGGCTGTTCATCCCCAGCTGTTAACTCTTTGGCACTGGCCCCAGATGGCAGGGAGCTGGAAGCTCCAGATTAAAGATATTAAAACTAATTAGAGAAATTGTTTGTCGTAAGTTCAAAGCTGTTGGGGAAGCTGTACAAATCATGGGGTGAGATCTGTAGCCAAGTAACAGTTTTTTCCTCCCTTTCAGACGTTGTGCATCCTGGCCAATATAGCAGATGGAACGACAGCAAAAGAACTGATCATGACTAATGATGATATCCTGCAGAAAATCAAGTACTACATGGTATGGAGAATTTCTCCTAAAGGGTTTGGGTTGGCCTTTTTCAGGAATGAAAAGAGGACACTTCAGCAGTTTGTCTTGTAAATTATTCAGTACCATGCCCTTAACTTTGGGTTGTGTGTAAGAGATGGCACGGTGCAGCCTTGTATGGCAGAGGGGCACCGAGGGTCTGAGTAAAAAAGGAAAATCCAGTCCTTATTTCCTGTAACAATGCCTTACAGTAATACCTGTAATAACTACATGGAAAACATTCCATGCCCTTGGAAAAGGTGTGTCTTGTAGACCTCAATAAGTATTTGGGAGGAATTGCTTGGACGCTGCTCCAGTGACTTCTCTCATGGCACTACCTTTGAGAGAAGCTGTAGATCAGAATTAGTCCCGATTTTGCTACCTTATTTGTAACAGGATGAGTGCCAAAATGTACGTCTGGGAGTTTCTGAATGCCTCCTTCTAAACTTGAGTACTGTTTTTCTATATTTAGAGTCACTCAAATGCTAAACTTCAGCTTGCTGCCATGTTCTGTATATCTAATCTCATATGGAATGAAGAGGAAGGTAAGAAAGCCTCGTTACTCATGTGCAAGTTACTGTACTGCCGAGGGGCTAATGTCGTGCAGCGAGTGGTGTTTGCAGTGTGTGGGGCCATGGGATCCAGAGTGTACAGGGAGACATGGTTAGAGGGATGCTCTGGAACGAGTGAGCATGGCCAGGACACTGAGGAGGAAAGTGGAGAGAGTTGCTCTGGGGCAGGAAGGGGAGACACAAGAAGAGTGTCAGGAAGTAGGTCTTGATGAAGTGACACAGTGGAAGGCTTCCACCTCTAGTATTTCTGTAAAACCTGAAAACAGTTGGAGTGAGAGAGGAATCATAGAACAGTCTGGGTTGGAAGGGACCCCAATGATCATAGAGCTCCAACTCCCCTCCCACAGGCAGGGCCACCAACCTCCAGGCCTGGATCTACACAAGGTTGCCCACAGGCCCATTCAACCTGTCCTTGAACTCCCCCAGGGACAGGGCATCCGCCCCTCTCTGGGCAGCCTGTTCCAGCCCCTCACCACTCTCTCTGTAAAGAACTTCCCCCTAATATCTAACCCTTCCCTCCTTTAGCTTTAGTCCATTCCCCCTTGTCCTGACATTGCCTACCCTTTTAAAAAGTTGATTCCCCTCCTGTTTGTATGCTCCCTTCAGGGACTGGAAGTAATCCAGTAAGATAGCTTCTGAGTCTTAAGGAGGGGGTGGAAAGTCATTGTTGGAGGGAACAGGTTCACTGGAGAGGATAAACAGATCAGAAAGGGGATTCATTGCAAGAATTTTTCCCCAGTGTAGTTGGCTTGAATGTGTTGGGTGGTGAGACTCTGAAACCCAAGGACTTGCAGGTGGTACTGGAAGGAGTGGGGAAGGGACTTGGTAACAAGAGTCCTGGAAGGTAACTAGGAGAGAGCTGAAGGCAGCTGCTGCACAGAAAAATAACCTGTGTTTATATCGAGGGGTGGAGAGGGTGGATGGAGTCAGCAGTGTGGAGCTGGAAGAAATGGCATGGGAAAGAATGTGTGCTTTGAGGAATGGGGCTGGGAAGCAGGACTTCCTTAGGTGGGTGATTTACAGACCCTCAGATTGACCGTTCTTCAGTGAAGAAACCGGTCTCTCTCCTTGTCTTCTCAGTGTTTTCCCTGCTGTGTGACTTACTCCACGAACTGCATCCGGAGTGTGATGCTCAGCTGTGCTGCCAGTGGCCTTTTGCTCATTGCACTGGCATTATACAGCTACAAGTCAAAGCCACACCTCAGTTAAATGTTCTCTGCATCCACATCAGAGATAAGAATAAACCAGATGAACTCCAGCTGCTTACCTCAGGATAAAACATGCTGGGTTCCTTGCCTTCAAAATTTCCTTTCCTTTGAACATGTACAAAAGCAACCAGAACTCCCTTGGGAAGCAGCCACCACAGTGGAGCTTTCCTGTTCCTGTGTGCTAACTGAAGCCACACCCCTCCTTTAGGAAGGTGGTTTCTGCTAAAAGGTCTGTCTTCTGCTCTGCAGACCTTTATTTTTGGTGGGATTCCCAACAGTGTGATTTGTTGTTGCAGGTTCACAAGAACGCCAAGATAAACTCCGAGACATGGGAATAGTAGATATTCTACATAAATTGAGTCAGTCATCAGATCCAAATCTGTGTGACAAGTGAGTATAAAGAAAAGTCCAAAAAGAAGATGAGAGGGAAATATTTGCTTATTATTAGGAAAGTATCTTCATTGAATTCTCCTAATTATAGCACAATTCCCCAGAAAAATTTGTCTATTGTGGTGCTGAGCTTCACAGGGTTGGAAGAAACTGTGATGAACACTTCTTTAAGAGCAGGTTTAGTATTTCACAGGAGTAACAAGTGTTACTGAAGTTCTCAATAGTAGAAAACAACTCCACTTAAGGCCAGCTAAACCAGCGGAGAGTCGTCCCTGAAATCTCAGTGATACACAAATATTTGTGTAAACCTTACTGCTCATGGAGTTCCAGGGGAATGGAGCAACACTAAACCATCATGTAACACTCTGAATTACAAAGATAACACAGGATCACCGCTGTTGTTAATCTCAATTAAGTTCTTTTAAACTAGTGAATTCAAGAGTTGCTTCTCACATACCTGTTTCGATACCGATGCTGTTAGTACCTGTGCAGACCATCCAGCCTCTCCACAAACACACAGAGCCAAAAATAGTTGGTGACAGTTTCTGGGGCTTTCTGTTAACCTTTCGCAATTATCCCACCTGCTGGTGGTAACAACCCATATTTCTTCTGTGGCCTGAAGATGACCTGATTTTTAGAAGAGGTCAGACACAAAACAAGGCAGCTCCGAGCTGTGCAGTGTTTTAAAGCACGTTAAATTCAGGGGTTGTGGTTTGTATGAAAGATACTCCAGTGTTCTTAAACACTGTGGCAGTGAAGTTAAGATTTCTCTGTTTAAAATCCTGCCAGAATGTTGGTATTGAAGGTGCTAATCAGGAACACGTAGATAATCCATGAGCAGGCTCACAGGAAGTTAGGGAAGAGCTAAGCAGGGTTTCCAAACAGTGTCAAAGAGGGGTAAAACTTAGACTAGTAAAAATACTTTCTGATAAATGGGCCTTGCTTGTCAACACCTCAGCCTTGGTTTCAATGGGGAGTTGATTGTGCTTAGTGCTGTTACAAGTCCCTATCCCTCCTGTTTGCGCTGGCCACCTGTTCCCGCTGCTTTGCCCTATCCTAAACTCTTCCTCTCAGCCCGCTCCACCAGCTGATAGGGCTTGTGAATGTAGCAGGAAGCAAAAAACCCCTGGATAATCTTTCTCTGGGTTGCTGATTTGTATGGGATGTGGGGAAAGGCGGTCAGGGTCTTGACAGTGTGGTTGGGAGGTGTAGGGGACAGGAGGAGAGCAAAGCTGCTCACTTCAGATGGTAGAAACACTGAGTTAGCTGAAGTGGTGATGAAGCTGTAACCCTAAACTACTGGGAGGGGGGTTTCCCCTCAACAAAATGTTGCATGACACTGGATTCCAGACACTCCAGTATTACGGTGGCTGTTGCTGCGTTTCTCCCTCATGCCTTCCTGTATGTTTTTGGTAGGGCCAGCATTCCTGACAGGACTGGCTTACTTCTAACACGTTCTGAGTTAGGAAACGTTTCATTTCTCTGCTCAAAGACCTGCTTTTTGTGGGACCTCTGCATCACAGAACAGTAACTGCTCTTCACAATTACTGCTCTTGGAGGTTTTAATAAGGTGTGTGGATAACCAGGTTCAGAGCCCATCTTGGGCCTCACCGTACTCGAAAGCGTCTCCCTATACACCAAGCATCTGATATACTTGGTTGGATCATATTATTCTTAGGTGTAAGGTGGATTCTTAAATTGTTCTGGGCTAGAGCCTCCCAAACCACTTGGCTTCCTCCTTCATCCTCCCCCTCTCGCTGGCACGCCGCCTCGCCTTGCACGTGAAGCTGTCGGTGATAAAGCCAAACCCTTGTAATTCACAGGCTGTTCCTTTCTTGCAGGGCGAAGACAGCACTCCAGCAGTATCTTGCATGATCAAAGACTTAATGGAATTTATGGACACCCCTCATGTCTACTAAAGGAACCGCAGGAGATGCTCCTGACTCCTTATATTTGCACAAGTCACCTTGGGCTGCGTTTTTCTCAGGTGCAGGGAGCTGCTTTGCAGAAACAGTTGAAATGATCAGGTCTCCAGTGCACTTGAGAATTTTCTTGAGGTAGTTTCTTTACTCAGAGGACTCCTGGGGGGTTGTTTTTTGGGGTTTTTTTCGGGTTGGTTTTTGGTTTTTTTGGTTGTTCTTTTTCTTTCCTGAGCTACCTGGACTTTCAGATAGAACAATCAGTCATCCTTTTCCTTTTGGGCCTACAATTTTCTGCTTTAGCTGCAGCCTGCGTGTGTGGGTGTGCGTGGGTGCGCTCGAGCGCGTGCGTGGGCTTGCCTGGGTGTGTGTGGGTGGGAGACCTCCATTTTTTTTTTTGTTTTCCTTTTTTTTGGTGTGTGTGTGTGTGTATGTGCGTGTGAAAATCTTTTTCTACAGGTTTTCAAGGGTTTAACCATTGTTTGCTGTACGAATACTTCGATGAATTATATACAGTTTGAATGAAATGTTATTTAAAAAAAAAAAAACCAAACTGTTGTATCCCATAAAGTTTATTTTGAATTTTGAACAGATGAATGTTTTTAAGTAAAATATATGCATTTCAACTTCAGCTTAACTTACATTATACTTCCTTTTTAAAGAGAAAAGCAGAGGGAGACTGTAGCCCCCAAACGATAAGCAGCGCACTCTGTACTGACAAGGTCCAAAAGGTGTTTTTTAACCGCTGTATGAGGTCGCCTGGCACTGATGACCTGCTCAGATCCACAGAAATGGGTCAAACAGCTTGTTTGGGGGTTCTTTCCACTCGTGCTTTAGAGTTAGCGTGACTGTTGACTCCTCCAGAGAGGAACAGGTGGCTGCAGTATCAGCAGGCAGAAGCTATCGCGTTAGTAGTAGCCAAGAATTTGCTCAGATAACTGCTGAGGCATTAGCTTATTTCCCTGGTGATAAGTGTTTTCCGATCACTAATATCAGTAGAACAAACAACATGCTGCAGAAGTTAGACTCTGAAGAGACCAGAAAGGGGCTGGCAGGCAGTAGCTGAGGGATTGCTTTTGTTTTGCATCCTTTACCTCCAGATACAGTTCAGTTACTTACGGATTGTTTCCACAGCAGTTCAGCTGGGTGTGTTAAGTTGGAGAAGGGATGGGAAAATTGGGGGGTTGGCTTTTTTAGCTCAGTAATGTTGCCACAGATTCTGTGTATATATGCAGATATATACGCTTGCATGAATCGGGGTACCTGGACAATGATCAATGGGGTTTCACTGCATTCAGAAGCCTGAAATTGTCCATAAGCTCCTGAAATTGTGCCTCTTAAGTGTGGGCGAGGAAGAAGAAGGAAAAAGAAAGTGTGGAGATGAAGATGACTGTGTAAGGTTGGGCTGGAGCGGAAGACCCCAGCAGCTTCACAGTTGAATACGATCAGAAGTGAACGAGGGTGGCGAGGAGCTCTCCTTAGTGCAGTCCAGGCTTCCTGCTTCCTCCCCGTGCCTGCTCTCCCAGCGCAGTTCAAACTGTAGCTGGAATAGTCAGAAGCTCTGAACACTCTTTACGTAGCACTAACGGAGAGGCCGCAGCCATGTCTGAAACCAAGCCTTCCCTTTGTTACTTGGACTCAGGAAGGCTGCAGCAAGAAGAGAGGTCTGTACCTTTGCTAAGTATATCTTAACCCTTTGGTTTCTAATCAGAAGGTCAAGGTGTGACAGCCTGACATTTTCCTAAGGAAATGGTGACCGTGGGTTGGCCCAGAGTCGGAACGTGCTGTGTAAGAGACCTGTCACCTCATGGCTGCGAAGGAGAATTCTATACATTTCTTGTAACTTGAAAGACCAGTAAAAGGGAGCACCTGACACTTGTCCCCAGGCACTGCAGGAAGCCACGGGCAGGTTTTCACATCCTTCTGCAAGGTGGTTGTTTTTAAACAATGGACTTTGGGGGCCGAACAAAAGGGAAGGTAACTGCATGTGAGAACTTGATGAGTGTCAGTACCCCAGCAGTGAAATCTCATGTATTAAATTAAACACATCTTTGCTTGAACTGAGGGGAGGAAGAAAAATAAAAAGAGTTCTGAGGCAGGTGTTATAAATGCAAAAATGTGCAAATTCAGGCTGACTTCTGAACCTGCACTGCTGCAGGCTCAGGTCCTTACGTATCTCCTCATCCTCCACACCTCCCCGAGTCATGTTTCTAAAAGCAAATCTGAGTTTGAGTCTCTAAAACTTCGGTGCCTAAAGGTGTTCAGAAGCAAGGTGAGTGAGGACTTGTGTACGTGTTTCAAGGTGGTTTTCTAAAATTCTACTGGGAAAAAACTATAAACCCAATGCTCAGACAATCTTGTTGCTGCATGAAACGTTTTCCACGGATATTGGTAGGAGAAAACTGTTGGATGAGAACATTTTTACATTCAGTTAAGCTTTGTGAATAATTTTTGATGTTGCTATAGATATGTACAAAAAGAAGAATACTGTAAATAAAAAGAAATTTACCAGAACTTCTAGATTTTTCTCAGCTTCGTGGAGAAACCCCAGCTTTCTGTGCCAGCTCCTCTACAGACTTGACAGTTGCTTAGCATGAGATTCACAGCAGGAACAAACCTGGTTGCTGGTAGGCTGGATCTTTACAGACCTTTTATTTAGGTAGTGGCATCCTGTGAATCGCAGGGTTCCTTGCAGAATCAAAGCAAGTGTGTGGAGTTTGGGCTGTTCTTGAGCCTCTCTTCTTCTGAAACCTGGTTCTCATGAATTATGGTAGATGTCTGCTCTTGATACCTGGGTCCAGCGATAGTAGCCCCCCTCTCAGAGGTTACTGTGGGAGAAGGAATAGTTCTGTGTGCCATGCCACATGTCAGACAAGCAGAACACTTGGTTGCTCCCCACCATCACCTCCAGCCCATGTTTGGAACAGCCTCTCCCACACAGAAAGTGTCAGGAGACTTAGAGTTTGGCTGTGCTCCAGCCCCAGATATGATAGTAGCTGAGAGACCTGCTCCCAACCATCTTGTGTCGCTGTGCTCTCAGGATAAAGGTATTTCTCAAACATTGGGTTTTACAGGCTTACGCCGTTGTGGTAGATGCTGCACCTCCATGAAACTGCTGAAGCGGTGGCACTGCAGGCAGGAGAACAACTGAGGTGCATGGGATGAGGTTCTTGAAGACTAGCGGATGACTTAATGGAGTTGTCTCTGGGGAACAGGTGTAAACAGGCCCCATTCCAGTGGGTGTGCAAATCATCAGGGCTTCACTGGAGGCTCATTCCTGCAGGAGGAGACAGTTGGTGGAGACATCTAGGGGTGGGGTTTGCTCTGAGCTGGTGCTGGAAGCAGGGGGGAGCCTCTTCCAAGGCTCAGCCTTGCCGTGTCCCTTGGCAGCACTTGGCAGTGTCCCTGTGGGTGGCCGGGGCACTAGAGGAGCAGAATCGGGGAGGGACTGTGACCAGCTGGAGGATCAGGCCACTAGCCATCGTGTGTCCAGATCTGCACCAGGAGCACAGCCACCCCGGGGATGGGCAGGATGAGCATCAGCCCTGCCCATACTGGCATCACCCTCAGAGGGTGCTGTGCACTGGCTCTGGCTCGCTGCTACAACACCCAAAAACTTCACATATGGAGCTGCACTTGGAGTGTCACCAGCTCTACCCCTCTGCTTGCTGCTGGGGAGGTCAGGTCTGGATCCTGTGCCTTGTTTGGGAGAGATTGGGGGGAAACAAGCTAGGGAGCACGGGGTGGGCTGGGGCACTGGGGCAGGCTTGGCAGACAGAGAGGCTCCAGCTGCTGCTGCGCGCAGGGGAAGAACAGAGGCCGTGGAGCTGAACTTCCGGGCTGCAGCGGACAATGAGGAGGGAGGGGGACGAGCTGAGCTGCCGCTCCGCCCCGACGTTGCCAGGGCTGCTGCAGCAGCGTCGGGGCCAGCCACCGCAGGTGTACTGCCAGGCCCTGGCTGGGGCCGCTCTGCTTCCTCCACCTCCACGGGGCAAAGGGGGACGACTGGTTGCTGCGCCTCTAACAGCCAAGTTCAGGCCCTGAAGCAGCACCTCACCCCTCTGAAAAGGGTGTGAGCGGAGCCATGTCCAAGCTTTGGGCACTGCTGAGCTGCTCCCGCTCCCTCTGACGGGACAGGGGTTCTGCTGGAGGCGGCACGTCCTGGCTGGCCGAGCACAGCTGGGTAAAAAGCTTTCCCTGTGGCGCAGGTCGGCCAGCGGTTGGAGTCGCTTCATTAGAGAACATCTGCAGTGCTTGGGGCTGCTGCTTAAGGGACCAGTGTTCCTGCAGAAGGATGGCTGCAAAGAAAAAGGAGGTAGCACTGCAGGTTAGTGGAGCCAGGCTTCTACAACGCCTTTTAAACTCATAGAATGTGCGAAGGGTGAGGTTCGCTCTTGGAGTATCTCAGACTCTGCTGGCAGAGCCCTGCTGTGAGGTGGAAAAGCGTTGCTGTGGGTAGGTAGGGAGCGTGGGAATCCATGGCATGTCACTTCTGTCCCCCCCCACGTCGGTGCTGTGGGGTGGAGGGAGGTTGCTGCAGAGCCACGGGTCGTGTTTCAGAGCTGTTCCCAGCTAGCACAGGTTTGCCTGCTTTCCCAGATCAAAACATTTCGTGGGGCAGCTGCTCGGAGGATATGGAGAAGCAGGGAACTGGAGGGGTGTGTGTGTGTGTGTTTCTCTGGAACATTTCTGACCACTTCATATGCTTGGAAAGATCTGCTGTAGTGATGGAAGAGTTAGAAGGTATAAGAAGAATTTAAAGGCTGGAAAACGTGCTGCAGTGACCTGGAGAGGAATCTTCCTCTATTTACACTATGCGAGTGACCTAACGATGCTCTGTAACTACTTGCACAGGGGAGAAAGGTTTTCTTACTGCAGTTTTTCAAAAGCATTGAAAAACCTGACATGGGTTATGAAGGGCTCCTTCAGATCTTGCAACAAGTTCAGTCTTTGGAAGGGAGGAGTACTGAAGGAGATCACAGGCTCTGTAATGTTGTTAAACTCTTAAAATCAGAAAGCATGGAGTGAAAATGTGAACAGCTGTGTAAGAGAAAGAAGATTGCTTTATTAAGGTAAACCTGGATTCTGCTGCTTATCTAGCTATGTTCTGTGGAGTGGGGAAAGGGACCTCAACCAGACTGTACGCCTTTGGCCACTGAGGGGAACCTGGCTCTGGCACAGTAAAAGTGTGATTGTTCCCCTCTGCAGCTGAAAGCTGGACCTCACACAGGTGGTGACATCATGTCCTAAAGAAGTTCTGGTTGGGTCAGAGAAGAGCCAGGTCCTGTTAGCCTCGGGGCATCCAATTTAACAAAGCCCATCAAAGGGTACTGGCCTTACCTCGACTCCATCAGTTGAACTCAAACTCATCATCACAAATCATTCTCACAAATCATTTGAGCTCCTTACCACTCTGTGAAATGCCCTGAGGGTGGTCTCAGCACCAGTGGCAACTGGAATGATGAAACTTCTTAATTCTGCAGGGGTTCTCTGAAAAAAACTTGAGCTGGGGGTGATGTGTTCAACAGGAGAACAGCTGGAGGTGTTTGAACAACTCCCTGCTCTGAGCAAGACGGGGTCCTGGAGAAACCATGCTGTGTGTCTCCAGCACCAGCTCTGAAAAGCTCTGAGAGGCTGTTTGATTTGCACTGGAGCTTCCACCCTTGGAATTCTTGACTTTGGGATTTTAGCAGTCCTTCAGTGCACCTTGGTGTTAATTATTGTGAAGTAGCTGGCTGCCTCACAGCTTACTGAGTCCCAGTGTCCTCTCAGTGCTGTTCCTCAGAGGCTGAGGAAGTTGTTAGGAACCTTCATTCATGAACAAAACCAGAGCTCACATTTCTCAAGAAGCCCTTTTTTAGACTTTGTTTTTCCAAGGGGGCGAGTTCCATGAGGTGGGGAAGATGCACCAAGGGCTGGGCCCACATCAGGCCCTGGAGACAGCACAGTGAAGCAGTGCTCTGAGTGCTGCGGGTCAGCCCAGACCACCCCCTCGCTACTGCATTCAAGCACCACGCTGGCTCTGAGGGGGGCCTTGTCCCCACTCACACCAGGACCATTCTGGAAACTGAGCCCAGGCCCCCCAGAGCAGCCAGACTGTTCAAGTAGGTGCTGCCACTAAACAGGGGTGGGCTTGCTCTTGGCTGGGTGCTGCTGCCCTTTGCCTCACCTTGGCTCTCATGGAACAACAGGAGTCTCTCATCCAGGGGGCTTTCCTGCAGAATTAGCTGGCGTCAGGTGGTGGCAGGACCGTGCGGGAAGGGGAGAAGGAAGGAGACTTTGGGAGGGAGGATACCTGACTTCAGCTGCTTTTTCTGAGGTCTTCCACCCATGTTCTAGCACAGCCTGGCCCTGCCCAGCAGTTGGGGGCGAAAGGATCACAGTGAAAACTGAGGAGTACCTCTTCAGAGAGACGTGTCCACTCAAAGCACAAGCATGATGTGATCTGTTGGTATAGTTGCACCAGCCAGGAAGCACCTGGTGACTTACTGTGGCTATTACTGTGTTTTGTAATGTCCCCTCAGATTAACATCAACAGCCAGGAGCTCTGGGAAGAAACGCTGTATCTCAAAGGCCTCATCGGTAAGGGCTCGCTCAGCGTGCTGGCTTGCTTCCTTGGAGCACAGGTCTCCTTTGAACACAGACCAAAACCCATCACTGTGGGCACGGCTGGTGAGCCACTCCCTCTGTTCTTGCCGCGAGTGGCAGAAGAGCTATGCTAACAGAGGTGGGACCAGCTGGAGGCTGTGATCTTCCTCCTTGGCGTGGGACAGGTATAGCGTGATCAAAGCAGGGCTGGTGCAGGAGCTTCTGGGGTGTCCAGTGCAGCCCGTGGTTCCCAAGGGCAGAGGTTAAAGAGCTGTTGGGTAAGCCTCAGGCGCTCCACCTCTGTGCTGCAGGTTTCCCTGGAAAATCCAGTGTCTGCCAAGGTCACACCATGCCAGTGTTCCTCTGTAATGCCAGTGTTCCTCTGTAACACCAGTATCAGCTCTGCATTTTGTGATGAGATTTCATCCGCTGATCTGGCACCTGAAACCTTGGAGGAATTCCATAGTTTCTCCTTCAGAGCTGAATCCCTGGCCCTTTCAGCACCCTATGGGAGTCCTGCCCTGCTCTGGACAGACCTCTGAGAGCAGCAGCTGCAAGTCACAGCTTGGGAAGCTCTGGTTGGATATGAGGCAGATCTCCTTCCCCAGGGTGGTGCTGCAGACCCTCAGAGGTGTCCAAGATGCCTGTTGTTGCCCTAGCACCCTCTGGCAGTCCCCTTCCAAATGGTCATGCTGCAAAATGGAGAAGTGCCCAAACTTCCTTGCTGGGCTGTGTCTGAACCTGACCTGTTTTCACACCATTCTCACCAGTATTCCCACCTGCAGTTGTTGATGCCTTTCAAGCCTGGTGTGGTCCATGCAAAACAGTCGTGGATCTTTTCCGAAAAATAAGGAATGAAGTTGGCAGTGATCTCCTGCACTTTGCTGTGGTAAGATCTGATTGGGCACTGCTTAAAATACCCCATCCCCTGCCATCAGCGGGTAGCTAAAGGCTGAAGGCATTTGGCTTTCCAATACCCAGCTGTAATGATCACAGGCCAGGGGCTGCAGCTTGAGGGAGCCAAGATTATACGTCTGTCCAGCAGTAACTCCCAAACCAAAGGAGCCAGGACTGAAAAACATACCTGGCCTGAAACCATACTGACACTTGGTTACATCACTAAGAACTCCTGAAGAGTTTTCAAGATTCAACTGTTCTGGATTTTTCTGCTTAAGTAAAGTAAGACTAGACAGACCTTAACAGACCTGTCCCTCTGATGTACAGGGAGAGTCTGAAGGAGCTGGGTTTGCTTACGCTGGAGAAGACTTGAGGGACAGAGGGTTGATAGAGGAGGCAGAGATGAACATTTCACAGTAGTACGTGGCAAGAGAACAACAGACAACGGGATTGTGTTGCAGCAGGGACAAGTCCAAGTAGATAGAAGGAAAAAGCATTTGGTGCAGGAGCTGCGGGTGAGGCTGCACAGCAGATTCTTGGAGATGCTCAAAACGGATGCAGCCTTCAGCAACATTGTGACTAGCCCTGCTTTGGGCAGGGTCTCGGCCTGGAGCCCTTGGGATGTCCCTCCCCACCTGAGCTGTGCCAGGGTTCTGTCCCAGAGCAATTTACTCCCCATTGCTGGGCTCTGGTTTCTCATGGAGCTGCTCAGCACACCTCGCTGCTGCCACCACAGCTCCTCCTGTTACCCCTCCTCACTCCTTACAGACAAGAGGTCCCGATTTCATTTCCTTTGGGGCTTTCCTCTCTGGGATTC
This sequence comes from Zapornia atra, assembly GCA_013400835.1. Classification (NCBI taxonomy): domain Eukaryota; kingdom Metazoa; phylum Chordata; class Aves; order Gruiformes; family Rallidae; genus Zapornia; species Zapornia atra. The sequence continues at coordinate 174,993 of VZTU01012929.1, forward strand.
ACTCAGGCGAGCTGCACTGAGGTAGACGGCCCTGCCCTACAAGAATGTCTCTCCCAAGCCCTGTGGGGGAGAGGCCTGCCCGTGGCTCAGGCGGCTGCCCAGCTGCAGCTGCCAAGCTGTGGTCTGGCTGTGGCCCTGGCTCTGACCAGTGCCATTTTGGCCTGTCAGGCTGGGCCCAGGGGCGTTTTGCCATATGGGGGGTGAGGGGGGCGGGGGGGGGAAAGGGTGAGTGCGAGCCAGCCAAGTCCAGGCAGTTACCTGTGCAGCAGAAGGGCTTTCCTAGGGACAACTCATTTCTGTTACATTCCTTTCAGGCTGAAGTTGATTCCATAGATGCCCTGGAAAAGTACAGAGGAAAATGTGAGCCCCTCTTCCTGTGTTACACAGTGAGTGAGAATGTTTTTACTGTAGCAAAGTAGCACTAGGCAGGATTGCCGATGGGAAGGGCTGTCCTACTCAGGGGCTACTCTTTTGTGTGTGATGCGACGATTTTATTTGCTCTGTGTCTGCTGGTATCTACTGGTGATCAACCAGTAGATCGATGAATGAGCTGAGGCTGTTCAGCCTGGAAAAAAGCAGCCTGAGAGGGGATCTGATCAATGGTTATCAATATCTGAAGGGTGGGACACAGGGGGAAATGGCCAGCTCCTTTTCAGTGGTCTGTGGAGACAGGACAAGGGGCAATGGCTGCAAGTCAGAGCACAGGAAGTTCCACACCAACATGGGGAAAAACTTTTACCCAGTGAGGGTGAGGGAGCCCTGGGACAGGCTGCCTAGGGAGGTGTGGAGTCTCCTTCTCTGGAGATATTCCAGCTCCGTCTGGATGCCGACCTGTGAAATATTGGCTAGGGAGCTGCTTTGGCAGGGGGTTGGACCTGATGAGCTCTGGAGGTCCCTTCTGACCCTTCTGGTTCTGTGACCACTGCGTGGATGAGAATATTGAGCCAGAGTTTACAATTTAATACTTTCTGCTTTACCACCACAAAACAGAATGATGCTGTTAAAAGAAACAGCAAATGAGAGAATAAAGTATGAGTGAAGTCAAATGGTTTAAATTGTGCAGGTAACTGGAGAGTTACAAGAACACTCAAGCTAGAGATTGTTGAGCTTTTTTTCCTTGTTTTTTTTTACCTAAGGGGATCCACATATAGCCTGTGGTGATGGCCACGTTTCATGCCCCATTCCCTGTCTTGGGCATGAAAATCCCTACAACTGGCAGCCAGGGATCCCTGGACTTACTGAAACATGTAGGTGCACATAGGATCTCGTGGCAGAATCCACGTGAGCAGTGTTCATGCCGTGTTAGCCCGTGTGTTGCACTGCAGGGTCTTCAGGTGCAGCCTCCTGCTATGGCAGGATCTCATTCTCGCAAGCTGCTTTGGCTCATCCTAAGACCGGTCAGATACAACAAAGAAGTTCCAAAGTTTCCCTCTTGTTCTAGAGTAGAATCATAGAATGGGCAAGGTTGGAAGGGACTTTCAGAGGTCATCTAGTGTAACCCCCCTGCAGTGAGCAGGGACATCTTCACTAAAGCAGGTTGCTCAGAGCCACATCAAGCCTGGCCTTGGATGTCTCCAGGGATGGGGCCTCTACCACCTCTCTGGGCAGCCTGTCCCAGGGATCCACCACCCTCAGAGTAAAGAGCTTTTTCCTAATACCCAACCTAAATCTGCCCTTTTCCAGTTTAAAACCCTCACCCCTCATCCTATTGCTCCCTGCCCTCAGGAACAGTTCTGCCTGCCCCAGCTTTCCTATAGGCACCTTTCAGGGACTGGAAGGCTGCTATAAGGTCCACCTTCTCTTTTCCAGGCTGAACCAGCCCAGCTCTCCCAGCCTGGCTTCACAGGAGAGGTGCTCCAGCCCCTGGATCATTTTTGTGGCCTCTCTGGCCCCGCTCCAACAGGTCAATGTCCTTATGTTGAGAGCTCCAGAGCTGGACACGGTAGAGCAGCTCTACTGGGGAGGAGGGCCTGGTACATAGCATCACACCTGATGGGATGGGTGGTGATTTCCAGAGCCCAGAGGGCTTGCTGATGGGTTTGCTCTTCACACCTTTCAGGGAGGAGAATTGGTAGCTGTTGTAAGAGGAATGAATGCACCACTGCTGCAGAAGACCATCCTGGAACAGCTGGCAGTGGAAAGGAAGGTTTTAGAACGTGGAGGAGAACACGTGGTGGTAATCAGTCACTAAATCCTTTGATACTTGTAGGAAAAGGTGCATGCCAGAGGAGAGGTACAGCTCCCTCATGCCAGTGTAGCTCTAAAGTAGAGTTACTTCCTCACAAAAATCCTGTCCTTTAGTCTGGACCAACTCTGAAATCTGGCTAGCGTGATGCCTGAGCGTCCCCATGCCTGTGGAGCCTACCTAGATGGAGGAAGCTGCATAGGGTGATGGTGCTCTTCAAAACAGTTGTCTTCTTGACAAGAGGATTAAGTAGTGCATACTATCCAGCTCTGCTGGAAGAAAGAGAAACTCCACTGTGTCACAACCCTGTTTTGGTCCCTGATTCCTTAGCCTGGGCATTGCTGCTCCAAGGTGCATCCATAGAGCAGCTGGGCAGTCCTCAGAGCTGAAACTGAAGCCAGTCTCAGGCCCGGCGAGCCATGGCCATAGGGACCCTCTTCTTGTTTGTGGTCTCCTGCATGGGACTCCCAGCATTTCTGAGGAACGAAAATGGCTTTCCTGTCTGTAACCTATTTAGTTTCAATGAGTATTCAAAGCACAGATGGTGGTGTATTGGTAACTGCAAGTTCCCTCTGCCAAGCAGCAATCTCTGGTGATGTTACCTGCCCTGTTTCGGAGAATGCTTTTTCCCTGGACAGGTAGATCCCCTGATCTTGCTGCTAAGCTAAGCCTGGCCCTGAGGACAGCAGGACTGGTTCCTGCTCAGGTGGAGGGTGGGGACATCCTTGGCAGATGGTAAAAGGGCCCTCAGGGTCTTCCTTGCTCATCCACATGCTCTTCCTGCTAGGTACGAGATGCAGCCTTCTCCAAAGAGGAGGGAAGCATGGCTGCTCTTCAGGAAGAACACCGGGAAGGCCAAGCAGGTAAGGCAGGTACAGCCGCAGGCTGTTCTCTGTGCCCCGAAGGACAGAGGAGGGGGTGTGGGGTGGACGGTTCCTGCAAACGGGCGCAGCGTTGTGCCCATCTTTCCCCATGCTGATGGCTCCGTGTCACCTCGGAACAGGACCTGTCAGCAGGGATCGGAGATTAGGGTAGCTCAGGGGCCTGACGTGGTCCAACTGACCCCTCCGGCTGCTCACAGGGCAAGGGCTCCTGGGAACATCCCACACGGCAGCTGGCGTTCCCCAAGGCTGCTGGCTCTCGCCCGGCCCGGCGATGCGCAGCCCGGCCCCGGGGCGCTGGGAGGGCGCAGTTATGGCTCTCGGGGTTGTTTTTTTTTAACCTATTGTTAATTTTTCCCCTTTTCCTTTCCTCCGAGGCTGACGCACCGGCCGGTCCCGGCCCGCGGGGGCGGAGAAGGCCCTTCCCGTTAAATAAAGGCAATTCGTATCGCTCTGGCTCCGTTCCTCCCTCCGCCGCCGCCCCTTTAAGGCGGCGTGGGTTGGTGGGTGTGTGTGGCTGGGTTGTGCCGCGCCTGCGCAAGTGTGTATGGCCGCGGGTTCGAGTCTTGGCGGTGCCGGCCTGGTGCGCCCTGTAGCTCGACCATGGAGGCGGTGTTACCGGAGCCGGGCGGCTGCCCCGCGGGAGCGGAGGCCGAGCCGTGCCTGGAGCCACCTGCGCACCGGCTGAGCGCGGCGGAGCTGGACCGCGAGCTGGACTCCCGCGGCGAGCTGGTGCGTTTCGCTCCGGGTGAAGCGGCCCGAGGGCGGCGGGGAGGCGGAACCAGCCGGGCCGCGGAGCCCCGCGGTGTCTGCGCCGGCCGCTTCCCCTTCAGGCGGCCGCCCGGGGCGGGGTCTGCGGGCCCG
>VZTU01012929.1:178957-203166 GCA_013400835.1 Zapornia atra
TGGCGGTACCTGCTTTCGTGGCTCCCCGGCGGTCTCGCTGCTTGACAGGCCGCGGTGCTAGGGTCGCCTGGGGAGGAGGAGTGGTTGTGGGGAGCTAGAGGCAACCCCTGGGCTGCGGGGAGCCCGGCGATAATACACCCCCGCGGGTGGCCTGCCTGCTGTGGCCGGCTCTAACGGGAGTCTCACATAGAAGCAGCTTTATTTTGGGGGTCCTGGGCGGTCTCTGGGGTCCCCTCCAACCCAGCCCCTTCCACAAGTCACTGTTAGCAAGCCGCCCGCAGAGGACAGGCGTGTCTTGGTGTCTCTCAGCACTAGGAAGGCAGCATGGCATTGCTAGCGAGCTTTAAAACTTAAAAAAGCAAAAGCAGTAAAAGCAGTTAAAATTCCAGTCCAGGGCACAGGTGCCTGTCTGGGCAGAGGCCCCTTGGAAGGGGCACATGCAGCTGTGTTGCTGTTGTCTTTACTTGGGAAAAAGTTTGGCAGGTGGAGCAGGCAGCTCCCTGACCCTGGCCTGTGGTTTCTGGCCTACAGATTGACGACAAAGAGTTCGACATTCCTCAAGTTGATACCCCTCCAACTCTGGAGAGCATCTTAAATGAGGTGAGTGGTCTCTGGGGTGCGGGCAGGTGCTACGATGAGGCACTGTGTGCTTCTTTGGTTCTTCTTGTGCCATGTTTTTCCCCAGGGGTGAGAAATAGAATATGTGTAACCTCAGAATTTCCTGGTGTTGTGGCACAGGGTGCTGTGTGGAACTTTGGTTTATTCCAAACAAAATGCCCCCAGATGAAATGTGGAGGTTTCCATCGAATGTAAGTGTTCCCCTGCGGGTTTGGGAGTCACCTGGAGACTATACAGTCCATTAAAGGTTAGGGTCATCGAGCAGCTGCTATTTTTTTAAGGCAGAAATAAATGGGTAGTAAATTCTGGGCAGTTAAATTGTAGGGGGCGACAAGGTTGAGATTCTTCACAGTTGTTTTTATATCGTACGTTTAGCCCTCTAGCTGGAGTAACGACCTGTCTCAACATCTGATGCTGCTTGTAGTACCTTGCAGGGAGAACTGACAGTCTGATGTAGCTAATTCCAGCTGTCCCTTTACAACAGCCACCTGAGCACATGATCCTTAGAAAGGAGAAGAAAGATGTGGAAGTGAAGATAAACTTCAAGAAAACAATGTTTTCAGGAGACTGATAAAATTGATGGTTGGGCTTCCTGAAAGCTAGTATAAAGGGAGCAGGAGCCTGGGAGAGGTGGCAGCCTTTTCAAAGGCTGTACTAACGATTGAGGGATAAGATGCCCTAAACATGTGGTCTAGGGATGAGAGGAACAGCAAAGGGGTAGCACGTAGAGGTAGAGACTGTTGCATTTGAGTCCTAAATTTGAGAGGTGATCATGAAGAAAGTGTGGTTCAGTGCAGGCAGATACACTCTTACTTGGGTGCTGTTAATCTCAGTGCATGTGGGATGGGAATGTCTGGCAGAGCTTCTGAAAAGATTTGGGTGGAAAACAAGCTGATTGAGCCTAGAAGGTTTACAGCTGTGCTGGAAAACGAGGGGCTTGGCCCACAGGACCTCAAGTCAGATGCGGAGCACCTGCTCTGTTCTCTGCATGGTCAGCATTACGGGGATGGTGTTTGCACTCTGGCTCTGTGCTGGTTTTGGGAAACATCAGGGAGGATGGCTGTTTAAAAAGGCATTATGAAAAATATATTTCTGGGCTAAGCTGAGAGAGATCACCAGCAGAAGAGCACAGAGGAGAGCAAACTCATCCCTGGTGGCTGCTGGAGGGGCCGGGATCACTTAGTGAGGGGCTGAACTAGATGATAATTCTAGGCCTGCTCTTGGCAATTGGAGACTTTTGAGAACAGCCTATTTAACGGTCTGCTAATGTCTTGATAGAGTAAATAATGTCCAGGAGGAAAGACTAGTAGAGTAACTGGTCTTTCCAACCTTCTGTGGCTCTTGTGAATTCTGGAAACCAATTCTTCCACAGAACCAGCCTAGTAAAGTAACGCCCAGTTCTGTTTAAGCGTGTGGCTATCTTACCCTTTGCTTGGTTCTTCTGCTCAGTCAGTTGCTGATGCTGCAGTCAGGGTGTTGTGCCATTAGCAAGCAAGCTGTGGTGATTCTCTTCCCTCAGACGGATGATGAAGAAGAGTCTTTCATCTTGGAGGATCCCTTTCTCTTGAACATTGATAACATGGACACACACTCCTATGACACATCTTCTGTAGCCAGCTCTGACAGCGGGGATCGCACGCACCTGAAAAGGTACTGCATGACTCCAGCCTCCATGATTTTTGACAGAATGCTGCTTATATCTATTAAAAACTAGTAGAAGGGTGATCCAAAGCTAAGAGTTGCCACTTTCTAAGGCAACCTCCTGCTGTGCCTCTTCCCTGAGCTGTGAGCGTGGAGTTTGTCTGTGAATTGGGTGGCAGCTCTGAATTGCCTCCCGCTGTGAAATCCTAGTGCTGAGGCCCTGGGGGATGTTGCAGGGATTCCGGTCAAGCTGCTTTGGACAGAACAGTGATATTCCATTAATAACTGAGCAGGCAGAGGTAGGATTTGGCTTTGTGCTGAGGACTACCCTGTGTGTGAGCAGTAAATGTGTTTTATGGGTGATGGAGTACTTAAGTTTATTGGAATTTGGATGGAATCTGTAAAACCCTGAGCCACGAGGGCTCTAAAGGAAACCTTTCTAAGGTGTTCTGGTGACTTCCAGAGTCTGCAAGCAGCCAGTAGTGATTTTTAAAAGGCAAGTTAACTGCTGTCACTCCTGTAAATGGAATGCTAATCCCAACATCTAAAAGCAGCCTGGAATGTGATAATTAGCTATAATACTGCTGGCTTGTCTCATTAATTACTCAAATGAAGGCCTGGACCTACATCCTGAGCCACTCCCATGGCCTCCTTATGTGTCATAAGAAGATGTGGTTGTTGCATGAGCAATGAGGAGGTGAACGCTCCTCAGCATGGTGATTGCTGGCGGTGTGCTCGCTTGCTGGCCCTTCTTTTGTCAAACAAGATGTTTTGTACTGAGGGACCTGTTACCTGGCACGGCGGCTTCAACGTTGCATGGTACAGAATGGGTGGGGAAAAACACCCTCAAAGCATCTTTGTAATCTTTCGATGGAGGGTGATTACCATGTTTGGGGGTCCTCAGCCACAATCTAAGCTATTAATGATGCATTCCTTCGGCTTACCTGTGAACTGCTTACTCAGGCATCTCTGGAGGGATAAGGACCAAATGTTTGGGGGTTAGTTCTGGAAATTTAGCTTTCTGGTAGGGATGTGTGTACACACATGCAGAACTTCCTTGGGGATTTTCCCTCTGCTCTACATGCTCCAGTGTACCAGTGCTCCTTAGAAATAACTTGGTACTTCTACCAGATATTTTCTCCGTAAACAGAAGCACTTCACCTCCCCTAGCAGATCATCAGGCTGTAATTGACTAGCGCTCCGTAAGCATGCACCCGGTTTTCCTGTGGGGTCCGTGTTCTGCTAGTGAGCCCTTTCCAACTGTGTTTTTCTCTTAGGTAGGCATCTTTAAAAGGCTGAAACTTCCTGACTCACTGTCAGATTAATTGAAGAGCAAAAATATGGTTTTCAGGCTTTATTAATAAACTCTGGGGTCTGCAGATATGTGCTTCAAATAGATTGTTAGAAGACTGGCAGCCACACAAGTTAAGAGTGTGTGCAGGCTTCACCTGCTGCTTTAGCTGTGGGTTAACACAGAGTTCCAAACTTTTATTTCACTCTCATGTGTTTGGTTTATTTCTTGTTTCCTTAGGAAGAAAAAACTCCCAGACACTCTGTCGCTCCACGGATCGGTTATACGGCTCTCGCTCCTGAAAGGAATTTCTGCACAGATAGTTTCTGCAGCAGTAAGTGTCGTCTTCTCCCTGTCACATCCATTAAGAAAAAAAAATCGAACCTTTTCTGGTGGGGAGGGAGGAGGGAGTGTGTGTGTGATCCCATCCCTCCCTGTTGCTCGTTCTGGATAATACTAAGAGGTTGGGTATGTAATCCCTAGCCAGTAGTGAATTGGGTACTCGCTGACGTACTGCAGCAGTGATATTGTAGGTCTTCTGTACTGGAGCATCTCCTCTATGAGGATAGGCTGAAAGAACTGGGGCTTTTCAGCCTAGAGAAAAGAAGGCTAAGAGGGGATCTTAGTAATGTTTATAAATATCTCAAGTGTGGGACACAGGGGGAAATGGCCAGCCTCTTCTCAGTGTCTGTGGGGACAGGACAAGGGGTGATGGCCTCAAGTTGGAGCACAGGGAGTTCCACACCAATGTGGGGAAGAACTTCTTCCCAGTGAGGGTGCCGGAGCCCTGGGACAAGCTGCCCAGGGGGGTGTGGAGTCTCCTTCTCTGGAGATACTCCAGCCCCATCTGGATGCTGACCTGTGTGACCTGTCCTAGGGAGCCTCCTTTGGTAGGGTGTTGGACTCGATGGGCTCTGGAGGTCCCTTCCAACCCCTACGATTCTGTGATTATTAAAATGCAACTTGTCTTGATTTTTTTTTTGAGTGTTTTAGTTCTAATTATCAGAGGTGTGCACGGAGCTGGGAGTCCTGTCTCTCTTACTCATGAATTGTCCCTTTTTTCCAGGACAAAGTGGATGCTGGCTTGCCCACTGCCATTGTAAGTACACCTTCCTTCTTACCTGTACTGTGAGTTTTCGGATGTGAGGGGTGGAGACTGGCAGCAGTGAAAAACCTGGCTCCTGGGGGCAGGGTGCCAGCACGTTGATGAAAATCCCCCAGGAGTGAAGCTGTTTGTCCTTAGAGAGGAGAGACTTCTAAAGGAGGTGAAACACAGCGAGTATTTGTTCTGCCCTTGTGAAATGGGTGCTAATGTTTGACAAAGAAACTAAAGGTGTGCTTGGCTCCTTTGGCTGTAGAAGCAGCAATCCATAAGAAGTTAAGCTTTCTGTTTAAAAAAGGGGAAAAAACCCTTAGTCACATCTAAGGCAAAAGGTCGCACAGCAAAATCAGAAGCATGCAGTGACCTATACACACACAGGGTAAAGGCTTGCACTGACATACTCCAGACATTAAAGCACTTAGTAAGCCAGATGAAAAAAAAATCAATAAATGAACAATATTATGTGCAATCTATTAAACATATTTAATTGTGTGCAAGTTTGCAAGTGCAATAGTGTCATGGAGCTGTGTTTAATTCCCCGTGGAAGGAAGCTGGAGTCCCCAGGGTTGCCATGGGGTGTCTTTTCAGGGCACCAGTGCTGCCCAGGGCTGTGCAAGAGTTCACGTGTGGATGTAGCAGCTGAGTGAGAAAAACCCTCAGTGTATTTATACTTGGCTACCACACCAAAAGAACGAGGCTGGCTTCACAAAGACATTTTGCTGTGTGTACCCATCTGAACTTTTTGAGTTTCAAACAGCAGAGAAAAAGCAGCCCTCTGAACCTGAGAAAACGTGTGGTGTGGTCATTCAGGTGTCGCACTTCTCAGGCTTTTGTGTAGGAGCTGATTTTCACTGATAAATTAGAAAATGATTGTATCTGTGACCCTCTAAACCTTCCCCTTTTGGCAAACCTTGCCTGGGTGTAGTGAGGCTCAAGGCGGCGGGTTTGTGACTGACGTTCTGCTCTCAATCTGTCTCTGTGACTCTTTCAGGCAGCATCAAATCTCATAGCAGTGGGGACTTCCCATGGGCTAGCGCTGATATTTGGTAAGTTTTGAGGGGTTTTGCATTTTAATGATCTTTACAAAACCCCCACTGAACACAAGCAAAAAACCCCAGCCTGAATTAGATCTGTAAGGGGGGATGTCTTCTGATAAGTTTTGTTGGTGCTAATTGTGTCTTTCTGTGAAAAAATAAAGCCATAGTAAAATGTTAGTTGTCCTTGTTTACATATTTCTTCTGCTTTGGGGACTGGCACCTTGTAACGAGAAATGTAGCTCTGTGGCGGTTGTCTAAAGAACCTTTTCTATGTTTAAATATAAATTACTCTTGTTTTCGTGTGGAAGGGACCAGAACTGGTATACAGCCATCATCTTATACACTATTAACATTGTCCTCCCCAAAGAAACAACAGCTGCCAGCCTTAGGGAAATTAGATGGTGCTCCTTAGGCTGTGGAACTTCTGACCCCCGGCTGCTTGCATCACAGGTTTCCCATTCCCTGCCCTTCCTCCACACCCCTTGCCTCTGTCCCTTCCTTCTGTTGTGTTTTCCATCCTCTCATCACCAAACTCTCAAACACAGAGGCACGAGCTCAGAACCTTGATCCAGCTTACTGCCAGGGCGAGAACAGCTCTCAGGCTGCTCCTGGGCACATCGAGGTTTTGCACCTTTTGTCTATGCAGCATTGACTTCTTAACTGTTCTAGAAACTTCATTTGCTTCCCTTTTCTCTTGAAATTAGCTGAAATTACTCGAGAGACCAAAACTGACGGGGTGCAGGGTGTGACAGAAGGATTGGAAAGGCTCTTGCAGCGTGAGACTCACCTTCCTGGGTATTTAGGCATTAAGCTGCTTGATGTCATTTGCTTAACAATCCAGTATTGGAACAATCATGGGCTGAGGTTAATCTGAATATAAATAATTTCCTATCTGATGTAGTTAATGTGTGGTCTTACTGGCTTTTTAGTAGCATGTGGTATGCGGAGACCTCCAGTATTGCTGGTGTGGAACACATTTCAACTGGGATTTCCTGCTGTACACTTGCTCTGTAGAGACTGCAAGCAATACATTTTTAAATTGGAGTGCTGTGTCAGGCTCTGGAGGGCCCAGGGCAGGAAAGATGTAGAGCTGTTGGAGTGAATCCAGAGGAGGCCATGGAGGTCATTGAGGGGCTGGAGTTGCTCAGTTACACAATGAACTGTTCGGGACTTAGTTGAGATATTGCTGGAGTTCAATATCGAGCTGTTTCCACCTGCCAGACCCTCATGCTGAGCCAGCACAGGAGGAGAGGAGCAGACAAGGCCTGTAGTATGCTTGGGTCTTGCTAACGGGTGTTAGGAGAGATTATTTAGCTGTTTGCTGATCTTTGTGAAGGGGAAACAAACCACTTTGAACAGTGCTGTGAGGCAGCAAAGTTACTGTGAGTTCTTTAGTTGTGTTGCAGGGTGGATAGCTGTGAGGGGAGTTTTGACAGGGGGTGAGAGCTCATCAAAAGGCCACAGTTCAGAATTGTGAAGGTAGGAAAGACATAGGAGGAGGCCACAAAGATGATCGAGGGGCTGGAGCATTTCTCTTGTGAAGACAGGCTGTGAGAGTTGGGCTGGTTCAGCCTGGAGAAGAGAAGGCTCCGGGGACACCTAATTGCAGCCTACCAACACTTAAAGGGGTCCCACGGGAAAGCGGGATAGGGGCTGTTCCCCAGGGAGTGCAGGGACAGGCCAAGGGGCAACGGCTTCGAGCTGGGAGAGGGCAGGGTTAGGTGAGACGTGAGGAAGGAATTCTTTGCTCTNCAGCTGTTCTCTGCAGGTGTCATGATAGATGGTATTTTCAGCCTTGCATGCTCCAGAAGGGGCTCTAGGACTTACTGACTATAAGAGGAAGGGTTGTTCTTACACTTGCCATGATTATTTCTGCATCAGGTCCCATTTGAGAGGATGGACTGCTGCATGACCAAGGCGCTTTGCATGCTGTGGAATTTCAGTTGATGTGTTTTGTAGGGTGGGTTTGTTTTGCTCAATGCAAGTGGGTTTAAGCGGTTTTCTTTGTCATGCCTTTGATTACTTTGGATCAATGTCTTCCCCGTTATTTTGGACGGGATCTTTGCAAGGCTGTGCAGCCTGTAGTTATTTGGGTCATTTTGTGGCCTTTAGAAAGCAGCACAACACCAGCTCTCTGCTAATTAGCTTTTATTAAAACAAATATCAGCGCTTTGAAGAGCTTCTCTGCACACTTGCAGCAGGGCCTCGAAAGCTCTCCCATATCAGAAAGCCTGTGATGTGATTGTTTTCACAGCCATGCTGCCAGTGGGTTCTGTCATCCAGCTTCATTCCAGATACAGGCACGGGCGCTCCTGTTCCTGCTCAGTTGTAACCCAGACTTGGGCATTGAGCCCAGCGCTCTGAGATCTACCTGGGAAGAGAGACCTCTTTGGAGGACATGGCTGAGGCTGCAGAGAGAAGGGAGGAGCGTTCTGGTTTGGGTTTGGTCTGTAATTTAAACCAGCAGCTTGTGCCTGTAGACTAATTGGTTTCTCTACTTTTTAAATGAAGATATTTTCCTAGTGGATGTGTTGATGAGGATGAGATTTACTCCCTGAGGTTTCGTGAGCTCTGTGTGTGGTTTACGTTGTCCGGTGGAACCGGCATCACCTGAGGAAAAAAAGGAGGTCCGTTTCCTGGTTAAATGTTCCTGATGCTCAAAAATCTCTCAATAGTTGCCTGTAACTAGCAAATTTTTTGACCTTTTATTTATTTGTTCATATATTTGACTTCAACTATTCTGTTTGTCCCTTCTAAGTCTGCTTGTACCTTGACTTGTCTGCCTTGTCTTTCCTCAGGAAGGCTTGGCTAGCTTTCATTCTGCTTTTCCAAATGCTTCTAAAAGCAGTGCTGTTACCCTACAGGGAAAAATATTCCTAGTGTCCCACCTAAACTTCCCAACCTGCCATTTCTTGTATGTTCTGGTTTGTTATGAGACCTGACATTGCTGAGAAGAGCATGGTGCTCTTGCTTGTTACTGATCTTTCAGGTGGCTCATCTTTGGTTTGCTTCTTTGGTTCCACATTTGGATGGTGACAGTAGGCTGTGCCTGAGGAATGGGGCCCTTATTTAGAGTGCTGTACTCACTCGGGGATTTCATTCTGTAAATATACATGAGTGACATCCTTTTGCCAAATTATTTCTGAGATTTGTTTAGAGTTCATAGAATCATAGAACAGTCTGGGTTGGAAGGGACCTCAAAGATCATACAGTTCCAATCCCCTGCGACAGGCAGGGCCACCAACCTCCAGGCCTGGATCTACACAAGGTTGCCCAGGGCCCCATCCAACCTGGCCTTGAACACCCCCAAGGCTGGGGCATCCACCACCTCTGTGGGCAGCCCATTCCTGCCCATCACCACTTTTGCTGTAAAGAACTTCCCCCTAATATCTAACCCTTTCCTCCTTCAGCTTCCATCCATCCCCCTTGTCCTGCCAGTCTCTGCCCTTTAGCAGTCTGATTCCCCTCCTGTTTCTCTGCTCCCTTCAGGGACTGGAAGGCTGCAATGAGATCCCCCTACAGCCTTCTCTTCTCCAAGCTGAACCAGCACAGCTGCCTCAGCCTCTCTTCACAGGGGAGGTGCTCCAGCCCTCTGATCATCTTTGTCGCCTCTGGACACAGGACTCCAGCTGGGGCCTCCCAGGGCAGAGCAGAGAGGGACAATCCCCTCCCTGTCCATGCTGCCACCCCTCTGCTGATGTAGTCTAGGATACCATTGGCCTTCCGAGCTGCCAGAGCACACTGCTGGCTCATGGGAAGTTTCTCGCCCAGCAGAACCTCCAGGCCCTTCTAAGCAGGGCTGCTCTCCAGGAGCTCTTATCCCAATCTGTATGTATGCCTGGGGTTCCTCCAGCCCAAGCTGAAGACCTTACACACTCCAGCAGGAGATGAGAGCCTATGCCATGCCTTCTCTTGAGGATCACTCTCTGGAGCAGAGAAGTGCTCTCACAGCAAGCCTAGAGCAATAAACAAATAATCTTTAGAGGCTGGAGTTTTAATTCCCCCCACCTCCCTCTTTTTTTTAATCTTTTAGAAGAGTACAGAGGTTTTTACACTGCTCAAAAACTAGCCCTTAAACAGAGCTCACTGAAACATGGTGTTACTTTTCATTGAGGCTTTAGGTTCCATGCAGAAAATTTCTGTACAGCTCAGCTTTGGTTTGATTAGTGTTGATCAATTTATTCTCTGTACAACTTCTGGTCACTGTTCTGAGTGTTCTTTGAGGTGTGGGGGTAGCATGAGGCCTTGAGACAACAGGGAGTGTAAGTACTGATCCACAGCATTGAAACTGGATTTTGGGTATCCTTGTCCTCGGTTGTATTTTGAAATTAACGGGGAATTAATTTGCTACCGGGTGTAACTGGGAAATAATTTTATCCGTTGTGGCGCTGCAACCCCCCAGTTTTGCTTCTTCAGGTTTCTTTCTTCAATGCAGTGAAGTCCAGGTTTATAAACTCATTTTTCTGCAGTGATTCCATATGGGTTTTAGCCAGCTTGGTTTTACAGCACCAGCTCTCGCAGCGTCCTCTCGGTTACTCAAATAAACCATACGGGGCAGTGTTGTCAGCGCTTCCTTTAGCTAACAGAATCTGAAGGTTGCTGCAGTCTTTGAAGCTATCTCTGCTGTTTGTTACTTCCCTCCTTTCTCTTGTACTGATTTCTGGCTTTTTCTTTCCTGTTTTGGCCCTATCTGTGTGGACCGAAAAGGAAAAGGTACAGTAATGCTGCACTGTGCTTGTACCCTGCATGACCAACTTCTGTCCTGCACGGTTTGCATGTTGTCTGTGCCAGATGAGGGGCGAGTAAGGCAGAGTCATAACCAGTCTGTGGGCAGCACTGCCCAGTTACCGAGTGCACGTGCATTGCACGTGTCTGAGTTCTCTGGGCAGGAACAGAGGAGCAAGTACATGTGCCATTTGTAACATTGTAGCTGGCTGCTAAGGCGTTATTTTGGGGCCGACAAAGGCTCCTCCAGGAGATCACCACCTGCTCCTGCCCGAGAGCTGTTCTGGGGAGTAGGAAGCCTGTTCAAGGAGTCGCGAGCAAGAAAGTCTGTGAAACCCATGCAAGCAGAGAGCAGTTTTTGGGGAGACTGTGTCTGCAGCCTGTCCCATTAGCTCACCAGCTGCTGTCTCCCTGATTCCCAGGCCCAAGACAGGGATGTATATCTCCTGGGAGCACCTTTCCAGAGGTGGGGAGAGGATCTATTAATAAAACTGGTAATACTCGGTTAATTCTGCGGGAAATAAAGCAGGCCTTTCACACCTGGGAAAATCCTGGCTGAAGGAGAGGATCTTGATGGGAACCCAGTGATCTGAGGAGTAATAACTTCTGGAGTGCTGTCCTCACTCCTTTGTTCCAGAAAGCAGCTTCAAATTCACACAATCACTCTTTACTTGTAGAACGGTATTGAAATGCTGTCTTTTTCTGGCTTCGGGCTTTGAGAGCAACAGGAATAGTTCCTGCCAGAAACCTTTCAGATGAAGGACTGCTGTACAGGGCTTGCAGACGAAGGCATTTGTCTGACAGTTGATAGCCCCCTTTGTTTCAAGAATTTGTGAAGATCCTAAGTGTGCCTTAATTCCAGGCTGATAATATTAGCCTGGAAAAGAATCGGGTTGCCTTTCATAACTTCTTGCTTTTACCTGGTTTTGTTACTCTACCAGCTGATGAGTAGAAGCTCATTGATTTGGGCATCTTGGGCTTTGGAACAGTGAACTTAGAGTTGGTTGGGGTTTTTTTTTTAAATCTTATCTAATGGCTCCTCTTCCTGTGTCATCCACTGACTGGCTGGTTACAAGGTCAAGTACCAGCATGAGTTTCTCTGGGGTTAGCTTTCCAACTGATCATCGCTCAGCTCTGGAAACGTATCTCTGGGAAATGAAGCATTTAATCTCGGGGTGGAGCAGGGATCTTCTTTGCTTTGAATTGGCATTGGGGGTGAGGGAGCTGGATTTGGAAGTCTGCGTGGATATATGTATAAAACATTAAGCTGGGTTGAAGGTGACAGGGATTCTGAGGCTGCTGTCCTCTTTGGAGAAAGCTCTGAGAGATTCTTTCACGTGCCCTGCAGCAAGCAGGCTACTGATTGACTTATCAACAGATTTCAGCTAAGTGGAAGGAACAGAATGGTGCTGATCTCCTCTCTTTGGTGACAGGGATAGAACCTGAGAGAACGGTGTGAAGTTGCACCAGGGGAGGTTTAGACGGGGTGTCAGGAAGAGGTTCTGTACTGAGAGGGGGGTTGGGTGCTGGCACAGGCTCCCCAGGGAAGGGGTCACAGCCCAGAGCTGGGCTGAGGGCAAGAAGCGTCTGGACGATGCAGTCAGTGCCCTGCTCTGACTGGCATGGGCCTGTGTGGAGCCAGGGCTTGGACTGGATGGGCCTTAAAGGTCCCTTCTGGCTCAGGTCGTTCTAGGGTTCTGTGATTTGCCTTTAATAGCAAGACCTGCAGTGTTTACCTCTGTTTATGGTTGGTAGGTGGTCTCTTTGGAAATGAACTTTACTTCCAGACCTCTGGACAGGAATTACTTCCTTAGGACTTGAAGGACGCCATTTGGAGAGTACTTCAGGGAACTTGCTTTCTGGCTGTAGCTGTGTTCTCTGAACCTCTCTGGAAACCTTCTATAGCCACCTTTTTGTTTGACCTGGCCTGATCTATACCATGTACACCCTTGTCACAGTGGTTTTATTGCTATCGCATGGCTTCTTCTCTCACGTTACCTTTACGAGGACAGTTCTGTGCACAGCAACCACCTTGGTTTTGAAGTGTTTCCACTGCCTTGTGCTTGGTAGTAGAGATGGTGACTGAAACACCGATCCCCTGGGATGGAAGGTGGTGCAGTTTGCTGAGCCTCTGTGGTGTCATGTTGACCTGTGCTTGAGCAGCAGATGCAGTGAATCGCATGCTGCCATATCACAGTAGTTTTGGCTCCACGTTCCTCTTATGTCTTAAGTGGTGGCAGCCATTCCATAGCCACTTGGATTGTATAGAGCTGTTGGGTAGTTAAATATGAGTGCCAAGGCTTAGGAAACCTAGAGGTGTGTTTGACAGCTGCATGAGGAGCTTTCAGAGCTGCTTCTGTTATGGGTAGGTTCAGCCAGCTTGAACCCTCATGTTCCTCATGAATCCTCCTTGGCTTTTGGAGGATTTAATGTTGAATGATGTCATGTTTGTGACATCGGTGTTGTCAGCTTTGATCTAAAACACGGTAACACCATACGTGACCATGGTGATCATGTTTTAGATCAAAGCTGACAGTTTTCTCTAGTGCCTGTGCCCTCCTTGTGCATCTGCAAGACAGAGCGTGGCTTTTCTCTCTCTCCCAGGCCCGGTCTCATTCGATGTGTGGAACACAGGGTGTCTGTAACACCCGCTCCATCCCTGCCTCTGCTACCACCTTCCAGATCCTGCAGGAAGGGTGACTTTTTGCTCTTTCTTGGGCCCCTACAGCAGACAAGTTTATTGAGGTAGATGCAGAGATAGAGTAGAAGTACTTGAACTTGGCCCTGGGCTCTTTCTCCTCTTACCCTAAGCAGTGCATTAGGGTAATCCGTGAGTTCAGGTACTCTCCTTGCCAGTGCCTAACTTAGTTCTGCCACTAGTGCCTCTTTGCTCTGGTAGAATCTGAAAGGCAGCTCCCACTGTGTGTGTGCTCAGCCGTCCGTCTGTCTGCGTAGATCGATGGTACTGGGGAGAAGTGAGACCCATCCGTGCTGTTTCACCTCCAGCACATCGCAGGCGGTGCCACTTGGAGAAGGGTGTCCCCTGCCCTGGGTGCTTCTCCTAGGGGGTTTCGGGTTCTGAGCTCCTGTCTGTTCGCCTGCATCCTGGCCTTTCCCCTCCTTGCTCAGAAATACAGTGCGTGCAGGATTCCCTCTCTAGTCTTCATTCCAGCAGCCCTCACAGAGCAGCTTTTCTTCCTCCCCTACTCAAAAGCAGAACAAAATTGGGGGGGAGACACATGACACGATGCGCAGATATTAGAACATCTGTTTTCTTACCTGTTGAAAGCAATGTGCCAAATCCAGGCAGAGGGTTGTCATTCACAATGCCTGAAGTGCAGCAACTTCTAAAGCAGCTTTTAGTCTCTCATGATGGAAGCATGCAAGCACCTGGCTCAAGCAGAGGTGCTGTGTGCATGCAGAACAGACAGGGCACTGCCTTGCCACTGCCTTTCTCCAGAAAGGAAGCCCTGTCACACTGCGGGGATCCTTACTTTCCCCTTAGGAAATGTGGAGTACTACATGTGCTAGAACTCACTGAGTGTTTTAACTCTGCAGTTCACTTTCTCTCCAGCTTCTGGCCTGGATCAGCAAAACTGAGGGATCAAAGCTACACGCAATTACACTTACCAAAAGCCTGGGGATTTGTAGTTGATGTATATACAGTCCTATAGGGCTCAGAAGATAGAACTAATTTTCTCTTGTCTACTTAAGCACTGCTGCAGAACAGTAAAAAAGAGAGCTAGATATTGCTTTGATTTTTCTAGTGGTTTCTTCTTCAGTTTGCAATACTGCTGTGTTTCCACGTACCCTGTGCCTGTTTTCTGCTTCCTACAAGGTGTCTTTATATTCCCCTGCAAGACAGAGTCCTGCTATCCGTGCACGAACATGTGCTCTCATCATGTGAGCTCTTTAAGAACTTTACTCAAGACCCTGAGTTGTATATGTAAATAATTGCATGATGTTAACTGTAATTACTGCTCTTTCCTTCCCTTTAACTTCTTACTAATTGTTCTGTTCTAGATCAGAACCAGGCTCTTCGGCTGTGTCTGGGCAGCACTGCTGTTGGGGCCCAGTATGGTGCTATCTCTGCTCTGAGTATCAACAACGACTGCTCTCGGCTCCTCTGCGGCTTTGCGAAAGGACAGGTAATTCCCACCAGGTGGGATGGTCCAGTGCTCTTGTCCTTCTGTGAACTGTTGCTGGGGGGTGCTGTGCAGAGGTGACAACAGCTCCAAGCCGAGCACACTCGATCTGCAGCTGTTTGTTGGTTGGTTTTGAGCTGAGCAGCAGTGCGTGTGGCTTGCTCTGCCCAGAGCTGATTCCTCCATCTGGTGAGCTAACTCAGGCTGTTTTGCGGTAGGTCTCTGTGGGGGGGGAAAGGGTACATGCAGAACATAGTGGAGGATTCCATTAGTTGTGGCTTGTTGTGACCTAAGCCTTGTTCCTGATAAACTCACTCTTTCTGTGTTTCTTTGTGAGATCCGTGCTTTGTAATTAAAGCCTGTTTTTATTACAGGGATGACTTGAAATTCTTGAAACTTATTACTAGCCCCAAAATCATCTTTACTAATACCTTGCTTTTGTGTATGACAGAGGCAGCACAGCTTTTGAATGAAGGGGGACAAGGGGATTGAGCCTGCTAATGTAGCTTAATGCCCTTCTCTGAACCTAAAGGGAGAAAGCAATTCCTGAACAAAAGCGATAAGACCAGATGGAGATAATCCATAGTGGCTCCCAAAAAGTGGATATCTTCTGAAATCTGGAAACCAAACTGGCTAGAAGCTAACTTGGTAAAATAGGGGTCTGTGGAATACAAAGGCTACTGCTTTGTTTCTCTTTTTAGTTTCATTCCCCTTTGCTCGTTCGGCTTTTGCCTTCGTTGTAGACAAAGTGTGCTTGGGTGCCTGTGACAGCTAAATGACAAGAAACTTCCCATGAGCCAGCAGTGTGCTCTGGCAGCTCAGAAGGGCAATGGGATCCTGGGCTCCATCAGAAGAGGGGTGGCCAGCAGGGACAGGGAGGTGATTGTCCCTCTCTGCTCTGCCCTCATGAGGCCCCAGTTGGAGTCCTGTGTCCAGAGCCTGGGGGCTGGTGGGACTGTTGGAGAGGGTTCAGAGGAGGCAACAAAGGTGATTAGAGGGCTGGAGCACCTCCACTATGAAGAGAGGCTGAGGGAGCTGGGCTTGTTCAGCTTGGAGAAGACTGTGGGGGACCTCAGTGCAGCCTTCCCATCCCTGAAAGGAGCAGAGGAACAGGGGGAAACAGCTTGTTAAAGGGCAAAGACTGGAAGGACAAGGGGGATGGATGGAAGCTGAAGGAGGGAAGGGTTAGATGAGATATTAGGGGGAAGCTCTTTCCAGAGAGAGTGGTGAGGGGCTGGAACGGGCTGCCCAGAGAGGTGGTGGATGCCCCATCCCTGGAGGTTGGTGGCCCTGCCTGTGTCGGGGTTGGAGCTCTGTGATCCATGGGGTCCCTTCCAACCCAGACCGTTCTATGGTTCTATGACAGGCTGCTCCACACTATGTGGAGACACAGATCTGATCCATGAAGAGCAGTGGGCAGTTTTAAATGACAGTCAGATAAAAGGGTTTGTAGCAGCAATTCTGGTTTGCGAAGCTTTGATCGATGATCTTCCGAAGTCCCTTCCAACCCCTACCATTCTGTGATGTATAGAACTGTATAATACAGTGTTTCCAACAAAAATTTTGATTCAGATTTTAGTCTCGGCTCTTTTGAGCTATATATTGCTTAGTTACACAGTGAGCAGTTCAGGACTTAGTTGAGTTAATTGCTGGAGTTTCGAGCTGTTTCCACCTGCCAGACCCTCATGCTGAGCCAGCACAGGAGGAGAGGAGCGGACAAGGCCTGTAGTATGCTTGGGTCTTGCTAATAGGTGTTAGGAGAGATTATTTAGCTGTTTGCTGATCTTTGTGAAGGGGAAACAAACCACTTTGAACAGTGCTGTGAGGCAGCAAAGTTACTGTGAGTTCTTTAGTTGTGTTGCAGGCTGAGAGAGTTGGGCTGGTTCAGCCTGGAGAAGAGAAGGCTCTGGGGACACCTAATTGCGGCCTACCAACACTTAAAGGGGTCCCACGGGAAAGCGGGAGAGGGGCTGTTCCCCAGGGAGTGCAGGGACAGGCCAAGGGGCAATGGCTTCAAGCTGGAAGACAGCAGGGTTAGGTGAGATGTGAGGAAGGAATTCTTTGCTCTGAGGGTGGTGAGGCCCTGGCACAGGGTGCCCAGAGAGGCTGTGTGAGCCCCATCCCTGGAGGTGTTCAAGGCCAGGTTGAATGGGGCCCTGAGCACCCTGGGCTAGTGAGGGTGTCCCTGCCCATGTCAGGGGGGTGGGACTAGATGATCTTTGAGGTCCCTTCCAATGCAAAGCGTTCTGTGATTCTATGTCAGCAAGACTATAAGCAAGTAAGAAAGCTTCTTGTACAAACAGGCCAGGGACAGCTTTCAGGTCACTTCCCTTTTGATATAAAGAACCTACTTGCCCCAGGATGATATTTGGAATATAGAAATGCCTGATGTGCTGCCACACAAGGCAATCGAGAGGGGTAAATGTGTACTGAGAACACTCTGCTTGCAGATCACAATGTGGGATCTGGCCAGTGGGAAGCTGCTACGATCAATAACAGATGCCCACCCACCAGGAACAGCCATTTTGCACATCAAGGTAACAAACTTTACCTGTACTTCTTTTTTTGGTTTGTTTTTCTTTAAAACCCATTTGCATTCAGTCGGATGCATTGTCTCTCTGCGTGTAGTACTTGTAGATGTACAGATGGGAGCAGTTACCTAGGAGCTATGTGGAGATGGCATCCAGAGGTGAGAAGAATGTGCAGAAATTCTATTTTAAAAGGAAACAGAGTATTTTTAGAGCTAAAATAATAGTATCGACTGAGTTGTACTCTAACAAGTGACAGCTGTTGTCTGTTATAACTCCTCTCTCTCATGCCAAAGTGGGAAGAATTAGCTGCTAGAATGCATTTCTCTCAAAGTTGAAGTAGTTTGAGCTGGATATGTGAGTCTGAAATGTAGAAAGTACTTTCTATCAGCTGTTTTTCAAAGGATTCATTGGGAATGTTTGGGTTGAAAGAGAAATCATCTATGGCTTCATGTTCAACATAGTGGTGGTGTCACACAGGGAAACCCATACCTGATTTTGCATGTGGCTTTGATGCAAAACTCTCCTACCAGAGCAGAAAGGTCCTTGCAGCCCAGTCCAAGCAGTGACTTCGGTGCATTGCCCAAACTCCTTCCCCATCTTCTCCTTTCCTGGGACATCCCAGACTCATGGAGTGTCACACATGGAGCCAGTGTAAGGGGTCTGGTGGAACACGTTGCTCAGGGAGAGATTCTCGTGTACTGGTTGATCCGGCTTGTGTAACCAAAAATGTTTTGTGGGCACAAAGGTGCCCCCTTACTGCTGCCTCTTCCACGCTTCCATCTCTGCCATCTTTTCCCTGTGCATAAGGAAATATTCCCTGTGCTAGGCTCTCAGCTCCTTGTGGCCCCTTCTCTAGCTCATGACCTGATGGCAGAACCAGCACTGACCAGTACTCAGAAACTGCTGTACAGCCACATGCTGGCTTGCAAAGTCCTCCAGAAGGCTGTCTCAGCTGTGATTGTGACCCCTTCTTACTGTGATTACTCGGTGTCAGTTCTGGGTGGTTCTGATTTTGGTCTGTGTGAACGCAGCCCATTCACCAGCTCTGGCACCTCCTCACAGGCTTGGAGCTGTAAGCAGGTCTCGTGATAACGTGGGTTTTGGTGTGCCGTAGGACCTGCAGCAGAAGGCAACAGGGCTTTGATAACAAAATCTAGCAGCAGGGCTTGCTGGAAGGGGGTGAAGGTGAGACTCAAAAGCTTGCTGCTTTTATACATCATAAAAAGCCGGTCTCAAATTTGTCTCAAACCTTTGTGTTAAAGGTGTCTTTCTGATGGAGGAGTGATGCTTGTACTTTGTGTGCTGTAAATAATGCCATACCACACTTACTGTCATTAGCATATCGTTTTCTGTCCCTT
This sequence comes from Zapornia atra, assembly GCA_013400835.1. Classification (NCBI taxonomy): domain Eukaryota; kingdom Metazoa; phylum Chordata; class Aves; order Gruiformes; family Rallidae; genus Zapornia; species Zapornia atra. Next base: position 197,406 of record VZTU01012929.1, read on the forward strand.
TTTCTTAGTGCTGCTTTTAACTTAATTATCTGCTCAGTTCACAGATGACCCGACACTTGCCATTTGCAATGACAGCGGCGGCTCCGTGTTTGAACTGTCATTTAAGTAAGACAATAACTCTCACTCAGTAATTATGCCCACAGGAGGTACTGGAAGCTGATGCTGGCTCATAGTTTCTCAAACCTAAGCAAGAAAACCCCCACTGGAACCAATAAAGTCGCTGTCTGAGCAAGGAAGGTGTAATTCAGGGCTGCGGTGTCATTCCATAGCTGAGCCCAGGGGCTGTCTGGCTGTGTAACAGTTGAAGGGTGACCTCATTTCCATCCCAAGGTGTCAATGCATTGTCCAGAACCTTGACCTCCTTTGTGGGCTCTCAGTTCTTGCTCTAAGAAGGGCCACCTCTTGTTTTCCCTTGTTTCATTAGTGAGAGCTGCCCTGTGGTAACTGCTCATTTTCTGCTTGGCTCCTTCAGAAGGAGGAGGGATGTGGAGGGAGCGCTGTCAGGCTCGGGAGTCTGGTCATGTCCAGGAATTTCCAAGAGCTTTTCCACTGAATAAGATCTTAAGGGGGCTGTTTCCAGTGACATGCTAAAGCGATCCCTGGAGCTGTGAGACAGGCTCTTGAAAAACAGCACTTATGGAGGGTCCCTCTTTGAGATTCCCTGAGACTGTTGGGCTGATCTCTCCTCAATAGCTGGCTGCTAAGCTGATTTCTGTCCTATGCAGGAGGGTCATGGGAGTGAGAACGTGCGAGTCTCGATGTCTCTTCAGCGGCTCCAAGGGGGAAGTCTGCTGTATTGAGCCGTTACACGCAAAAGTTGAGCTGAGAGACCACCCTATCACCCAGTACTCACTGCTGGCCATGGCCTCCCTGACAAAGGTAACTTGGCAGAAGGCTCTGTGGGAGGAATTGCCAGGTTCTCTAGTGTGTGCTCACAGTGTTTTATTTCAACTTTTTGTTTTCCCTGAAGATACTGGTCATTGGCCTGAAGCCATCTCTGAAAGTGTGGATGACCTTTCCCTACGGTCGTGTGAGTAATGGAGCCCAAACCATTGCTTTTGGGATTATGGCTACAAACCATTCCTGGAGTGATGGGTGGGGATAAGGAGCAGGTGTTTGGTGTTAACTGCTTCATAAACACATGGCAAACTCCAGACTCTGTGTGGTGGAGTTGCTGTGGTGATCTGTTGGTCGTTGGGCAGAGAGCCGGTGAAAAGGCTGCTTCTAGCTCTCTCTGTGGGAAGATGCTGAATTTCTCCAACAAGCAGGAGGGGAGGAATGCAGGAGCCCCTCAGCCTCTTCCCTGCTGCAGCCTTGGATGTACCCGCAGATGGGATGTTGACTGATTTACAGTCACCTTGGACTGGGGCTGTTCCTTTGCTTAACAACCATACAACAGTACCTGTAGTTTCAACCACAGAAACAAGGTGAATTTGAGTGGTAAAAAGTTTTCTAAACTCTTGATTATTTACTTTACTAGTCGCTGGTATCATTACTCTCAGAAAAGCAGCTGGAGGGAGGGATATGTTAGATTGGGAGAATGGAGACAAAGCTGCAGCTTGTCCTAGTGCCTCAATCCAGGTGAGACTGGATCTATGGTAAATAGCAAGGACAGGTTTTGTTCTGCCTGGCTGTCCACCTTGCCAAGAGACACACGGTGCCCCAGAGCCACCTAGCTGGACCCAAGAGCTGTGGCTCAGCTGCTGACAGCCCAGGGAACTGCTTTCCAGCCTGTGTGCCTACATGGCAGAGTCAGCAAGTAGCAGCATGTGTCCTGGGACCGAGGTTCTGCCTTGTGTACCTCAAATACCTGCTGGGCTTTTTGTCTTAACAGATGGACCCTTCTAGTGTCCCTCTTCTGGCGTGGCACTTTGTGGCAGTACAGAACTCTGTGAACCCCATGCTGGCGTTTTGCCGAGGAGACGTGGTCCACTTTCTCCTGGTAAGCCGTGCTGCTCTGCAGGTACTAACGTCTTACTCACCTGCTCAGTTGACTGAGTCTCCCTCTCCCTGGAAATATGATTTCCCTGCACACAAGCTATGTCTGGAGCTTGCACCAGCTTGGGAAGACAAACCCAAGCGCTGGTCATTGCTCTTCTGCAAGCAAATGGATACAGCTGAGAGCATCTATTTTTACTGTCCCCTGCTCAGAGTTTTCTGTTTCCTCACTTGCATGAGCACGTTTGAAAGTGAGCCACCATGCGTCACTTGAGAAGCGTGTGTGCTGCCACTGCACACACAGCATGCTTCTCTCAGGGGAACTCCAGACTCCTGGGGTGGTGTGATGCCCTCTGGGAACAGAAAGGTCAGGCTGAAGAAGGTCTCCGTGTTAGTCAGCCTTGTCTGATTTCTCCATTAGGTCAAGAGAGATGATACTGGTGCAATACATGTCACTAAGCAGAGGCAACTTCATCTACACTACGACCTCATCAACTTTACTGTAAGTGTTCATACTGTGGAACAGTTAATTTGGTGTTTCCCTTGTTTTCCTCTAAGTGTCTCTCAGTAGCCCGTAGGTCTGTGCTGCTGGCTTTACAAATATGACATAAGAAGCACCTCTCCTGTGAAGACAGGCTGAGAGAGCAGGGCTGGTTCAGCCTGGAGAAGGCTCCAGGGAGATCTTACAGCACGTTCCAGTCCCTGAAGGGGCCTACAAGAAAGTCGGGGAGAGACTTTTTAAAAGGTTATGGAGTGATAGGATGAGGGGGAATGATTTTAAATTGGAAGGGGATAGATTTATATTGGATATTAGGAAGAAATTCTTAACTCTGAGGGTGGTTAGGCCTTGGCACAGGGTGCCCAGGGAGGTGGAGGATGCCCCCTTCCTGGAGGTGTTTAAGGCCAGGTTGGATGGGGATTTGGGAAGCCTGGGCTAGTGAGGGTGTCCCTGCCCTCATGATCTTTGAGATCCCTTCCAGCCCTGACTGTTCTATAGGAAGTGGCTGTGTTTTTTGGGGCTGCCTGAAAGTGCCCTTAGACTTGAGACTTGGTGGAAAGCCAGCACAAGTGAAATGGCAGGTGTGGGGAAGGGTAAACACACAGCAGCGTGGAGGGAACAGCACTACTCTGGGGAAGGTGTGGCAGCCTGGTTGGGGAAATACATTCAAGAGCCAGAGGGGATCTGGCAAGAGAGATTTTTAGTCCATCTATATTCTCACAAAAAAGAATGCAAGCTTGTGTGTGAGCAGCTCGGCAGAATTCTGGTGTTTCCATACTTGCTTCCTACAGCACCATCATTGCTGCTTTCAGCAATAACACACAAAAAAAGGTCACTTCTAAAACCAACAAGGTGGGTGTCCCCATCAGCTGGAATTTCAAGTTTGTGACATGCTTGACCACTTAGGAAAGTAACTGTAGATGTTGCGGGGCGAGGAGGTAAGGGGAAAGCCTTTTCCTTCCCAGAGTTTTGGACATAAAAGCAGAAGCCCAGGAATATGAATGACAGGCTTTGAGCTACTCAGATGTGGTATTTCTCTTTAGTGCCTCCTGATGCCATGTTTACCTCACAAGGGATCTGAGACCATGTGGTGGTATAGTCTTGGCTCTGGGAACTTTGCATAGGAAGTGTGTGGAGCATGACTAATGTGCTGAGAGGACAAGAACTCTGGTGGACTGGCGCTTGTCACTGCGGGTATTCTCTGCAAAGAAGGTTCCCTGTAACTTGTCTCAGCGTTAAAGCTGGTGCTCTGGAAGGAGCTCCCCTGTTTTTGCCTCTGGAGATAGACACTGCTGCTGTTGTGAAGTGACCGTGTGTAAGACACCATGCTACTAGCCATTGTAGAACTTCCAGTATTGATAAATATCTGAAGGGTGGGAGACAGAGGGACATGGCCAGCCTCTTCTCCATGTCTGTGGGGACAGGACAAGGGGCAATGGCCTCAACTTGGAGCACAGGGAGTTCCACACCAGTCTGGGGAAGAAGTTATTCCCAGTGAGCGTGAGGGAGCCCTGGGACAGGCTGCCCAGGAGGGTGTGGAGTCTCCATCTCTGGAGATATTCCAGCCCCGTCTGGACACCAACCTGTGTGACCTGTTCTAGGGTGCCTGCTTTGGCAAGGGAGTTGGACTCTATAATTTCTGGAGGTCCCTTCCCACCCCTGCGATTCTGTGACTCTGTGATAGTTGAGGATATGGCCAGAATCTGGTTAGTTGGCCTCTAATCTGTGTGTGTTGCTGAAATGGTGATTTGTGTTTTCAGTGGATAAACTCACGGACAGCGGTGCTTCTGGACAGCGTGGAGAAGCTGCATGTTATAGATCGTCAGACACAAGAGGAGCTGGAAACCATAGAGATCTCAGAGGTTCAGTTAGTCTACAACAGCAGTCACTTCAAATCCCTGGCTACAGGAGGCAACGTCAGCGAAGCCCTGGTAGGCACAAATGGCCTCTTTTCTTGGCTCTGTTTCTGATGTGCCCGAAGTGGAAGCCTGGAGCTTTGGAAAAAAGCCTTTTCGAAGCATCTCAGAAGTCATACGTGGCGTTGATGCAGCCAGCTAGCAGACAGGCTGCATTTCCTTTTGTGCACTGATGCTTTTAGGAACTCCTCTTGTATTACCAGGCTTTGGAGTACTCTGTACAGGAAACAAGCTGACTTGCTTTATCCTTAGAGATTCCCGTGGGCTGTTCTGTGTTGGATGGCACAAGCACTGTGCCGTGGCAGCGCCTGTGCAGCACGTGTGTTCCCTACACTGCTATCTGTGCTTCCTTGTCACACAGGGGAGGGTGAATTGTGATACCTGTGCTGCTTTCTTGTTTTGAAGCTAAACCCCAAACCCATCCCCGCACTGGTGAAAGTCGGAACACTTTGAACACTGTGTTTTCTGCTTTCCCCTCTCCTGTTTATTTGCCTGTCTGTTCTTTTTGCCTCTCTTGCTTGTTTATTTTTGGGGGTTTGGTCCCTGTGGTGTCCGGACATGTTTTATTCCTGAAGTAGGTGCTAATTTCAGCAGCTCCTGAGGGCTTGGTACCCCGCCTGCCCCATGTCTTCTGCAGCAGGCTCACTCTGCTGTTGGTACGGCTGTTGTCATAACACCATGGAGGGGGTTTAAAGCCATAGCTGTGGGACTACACCCACACACATGGGGGACTGTTGCACACCCTCCCCGGCACCACGGACAGCCTTAGTCCCTCCACAGCAGGCCAGCCAAAGGCCCCAGCAACAAGAGGGGCGCAGGGGGTGGGGCGGGCGCATCCCTACACCCCGAGCCTGTGGGGCCCCAGCCAAAAGCAAAAGCCTACAGCACCTGGGCAGACTCCCATCCAAGTACTAACCAGGCCCAACTCTGCTTTGCTTCTGAGACCAGGCATTCTCAGGGTGGTGTGGCTTTAGGCCATAAATGGCTATAGCCCTGTGAGAGCTGCTGGCCCAGACAGCTAGCAGGTGGCTTTAGGGATCCGTAGCTTGGATCTGCAATTTCAAGCCCCATGTGTGGTCATGGCTCAGCTCCAGAAGCCCAAGGAGATGTGCTTTCAGGGCACGGTGGCAGGCTTTAGCCTGTGTAACTGTGCAGCAGGAAGAAAGCACTGCCCACACATGAGCTGTGGGAAAATCTCTTTTTGACATGATCTTCCATTCTCACAGTGTCAACATGACAGTATGTGGCCTTTTGTACACCAGCTACTGGCATTCAGACTTCTGCTGTAGTAAATATCACCTCAGCAATATTCTTTCCATCTGTATCTCCTAAACATTTGCTCTTGAGTAATGCTGGGAAGAAGCAAAAGGCAAGGAAATAGCCCCCATGACTCTTTTTTTTTTTTTTT